>VZTF01006149.1:3113323-3237318 GCA_013397755.1 Cnemophilus loriae
AAAAAAAAATCACTGTGACAACTTTTATTAAAGCAAGGAATGAAGGGGGGTAGGGGCGGGATTCCCGTCAGAGTTTATTTACTTGAGCAGGAGTGGTGCGATGATGTTAGACACTGAGAGCAAAATGCCATTTTCAGCACTTTCCTGGCTTTTCTAAGCTCTCGAATGCTCCAGCGTGTGCCCGAGGGCAGCAGGCAGGAGGAAGGTCCCCCTGCATCCTGGGGGGCAGCTGCTGCCCCGAGAGCCCGGGCAGTTCTGCCCGGGGTTGCAGGGAGTCGCTCCGAAATGCAGCAGTGCCCGCAGCTCCCAGAGCACGGAGGATGGGCCGGGGCTGCTGGGGTGCTGTGCCCAGCCTGGAGAGGAGCACACGGCCCCACACGCCTCGGCGACAGGGCGAGCGGCAGCCCAGGCACCCGCGACAGTGGCACCTCACAGAAGTAGAAAATCACACTGAGAGTGTAGTCAAACCCTTGCTTGGATGTATGCAAGAAACTGCCTTTATTGAACAAAGTTGGATGGATACTTCAGAATCATAGAATCATTAAAAAGTTGAAAAAGACCTCAAACGTCACCAAGTCCAACTAACAGCATGTTCACCACTAAACCATATCCCCAACTACCACATCTACACATTTTCTGAACACTTCCAAGGATGCTGACTCCACCATGTCCCTGAGCAACCTGTTCCAATGCCTGACCAGCCTTCCAGTGAAGAAATTTTTCCTGATATCCGATCCAACGGATTTTCTAATAGCATTATTCCTAATCTATTTAGGTTATTTTCCTAATATCCACTCTAACCTTCCAGCAAGGCAAATCCTCTGAACACCTCTCTACATGCTGGGTGCAAGGGGACAACAACTACTGAACCTGGTGGCAGTTTTTAAAGCATCCTTTAGACCTAACACCTAAAATGTGTCCTCACAGGCAGCCCAGACCTAGCCTGACTTTAGGTTCTCTGCAAATCCCACCTGCCCTTGCAGTAGGCAGTGCTGTAAACTCTTTGATAGGAGCCCATGAGACTTTCTAAGGGGTCCTCATCTTCCTGATTTGGTTCCCACACCACTGCTGAAAGGTGGATGAGACGCCCACACAACAGGTCACTGTAGACTGAACAGAAGGTCAGATGTTTTTTGGAAGAAGCTGTATCACTCCTCATCCTACCGAAAGATGTCCTACCAGATATAGTACACTGTAGGGACAGTTGGAACCCAGGTCTAAGCTCAGATTCAATCAGTTTTATAGGAATATAATATTCCCACTAAAACAAGAATTTTAAAATATTCCTATTTAATAGGGATATTTTAAGGCCAGGGGAGATCACTCATTTGATAATTTCCCTCACCTGGCCTGATCACCTGCATAGCTGAAGCCACAGAATGGTGTCCCAGAACAACTCCTGAATCATTACAAATTATGGCACATCATGTGAGGACACATCCTCCCCTGAATCAGAGGCTTTCAGGGAAGGACAATCCACCCCAGATAAGTTATTTCAGTGCCTATCAGCCTGTCCAGAAGAAAGGCTGCCTTTCTGATCTGCATTTGTCTGGCCTCACTCTCCACCCTCAACCCTGGCCATCACTCATCAGTCTCTCCAGGAAGCTGCAGATCAGGCATGGACAGAGAAGACTGCAGCCCACCAAGGTGCAGCCCACCAAGGTACAGCCCATCCTCAGTCTACTCCCAGAACAGCAGGAATATTTCAAGCCCAGGCATAGCTGGGGACCCTCCAATATTTTGGTTGAAAGCAGCCAGGCCATGCAGCTCTCAGTGGAAACTGGAGCCTGCTGCTCCCTGGCCATGCAAGCTCAACTTTAGAAAAGCACAGACAAGTCATCTCGTAACCTTGTCCTGAATAAATAAAAATAGCTGAGCTTTTTTAGTCTCTCACGGTAAGGCAGATTTATGGACAAACCACAAACCATGCCTGTCACTCGTTCAAGATCCATTTCTATTCCATTAAAGTTCTTTTTCAAATGTGCCTACCAGAACTGGATGTGGTATTACCTCACCTATACTGTAAATTTTTAACAGACTTGGACTCCTATCCAGTTGCTCCATCAAATGCATCCCTCTTTGCTGTGCCTTTGTGAATGCAGTAGCAACCTAACAAGCTGAATTAGGGATTTATTGTTATAGTATCATTTTACTCCAAACTTCAACCTTAAACACAAAACACTTTCAGATTTGGCATTTATACAGTGTTCAGCATATGCTTTGATCCAAACAAGGGCTTTGACCTGCCTAACCTTCAGCATATTTTTTTCGCTCCTGTGAATGACTTGAGCACAATCGTACGGTATCGGTTGTCACTTCCTTAATGAGAGGTTATTTTCAATTAATCAAAGAAATATAAACAGAGCCTGTATCGAGTTTAAATAAGCTCAGAATAGTTCTGCCCTTAAAACAGATGTCTAAAGCTGTGTCTCCTTTCAGATCAGAGCTAGTGCACTGTCAAGAAGAGATCTTGCAGATCTGTTTGCTCAACCAGCTCAAAAAAAACAGCTATCAGCTCCAAATCCTGACACAGTCCAGTGTGGCCCATTGAAGTCGGTGAATCGGGCAGCCTATGATGCAGATTAGGGTAACCAGGCCAAAATCAGATTTGTGAGGTCTTTACAGATTAGAGAGAACAGCAGAAGGGAATTAGATAGCACCATATTATTTCAAAGTAAGGCTAGCCCTGTATCAAGCCCAGCACACCATAGCTGCTTCCCCATGGTTCTGATCGTGAAGAGCTCAAATGATAAAATCAGAAGAGGAAGAGATTAACTAAACAGGGTCAGGGCTGGTCTTTGGTCCCAGGGCCAGCAGGCACAGCCTCGTACATATTGGAGGCTAAATGACCTTAACCTCCAAAAGAGAACCGCCCCATGCAGACCACTTGTTGGGAAAAATCTCTGATTCATGCTACTGGTCAAGCTATGACAGAGACTTGGCAGCCCACTCTGGGATAAACAGCACCATGATAACATTTAACACCATAAAAGTTTTCCAGTGGCAAGGCCATGGTTCTATTTAATTAACTTAACCAATAAACTAAATACAGCTAATTTCAGAATGACAAGTTACCCAAAAGACCCACATGACTTTTTCTTCATCCTGAAGCCTTGGGTAAATACAGGCTTGCCCTGTGAGTCTCAGACTTTTCCACGCAGCTTCAACATCCTTATTTCTTGCACTTCAGACACTCGTTTTTGTCTGAAAGCTCTCCAAGGTAAGGAACACATCTATTTCTAGAGCTTGGCCCTTGCTTGTCATTCAAAAAACAAGTGTTTTAATCCCTGGGGTGGGATGCATCTGCACTCTGCTTAGCCACCTCAAGACTAGATCTGAGATAAATATCTGTACCATTCCTCTCTAGTTAATAGACACTGGCCCTTGTGGAGGATAATTTGTTTTATCCAAACACAGTTTAACATAGGTGAGATTAATCCCCTCTGGAGCTGACCCTCCTGCTCCAGGGATTATTAGCCTTGCTAATTATTTCAATCTTTGCACCTAATTTTCCGTGTCTAACGAGGGGGCCAAAAACAAGATGTGTGCTTACCTGTCAGAGCAAAACACAGATTATTTCATATCTATAATATAAATATTATAATAGTGTTGTCATGACTTTTGATGCCAGAAACAAGTCATCTTGTGTAGCCTCTAAATGAGATAAACTCTGATTAGGCCAATAAGTTTTCATGCAGTTACCACTGGAGCCCGAGACGCTGTGTGGCAACTAAAGTACATCTTCCCAGCAGAGATCCACACTGGATTACAAGGTGTCAAGGGAGGGGGAAAGCCACCATGTCTTTTATTAACTCACTATCCTGAGAGTAATAAATGACTTATCAAAGGGAATTAATCTGAAAGACCTTCCTGTACTTATTTTTGTTGTACATACATATATATATATAGTTAAATATCTCTGCACTAGGTGCCATTTTCTCTTGCTAGAAATGCCCACTATAATCAGTCAGCTTTTCCGAAATTGTGTTCTGATAATCTGAGCTCATCCACAAATAGCACCTGCAGCAACACCCAGTAGAGGTAGGGGAACACATTTGAGAGTATTCACTTGGCAACTTGCTTCCTTGAAAATGAACATCACATTTCCATTTCTGCCTAGAAATAAGAGTAGAGAAGGGAAATGGCTTGTTGCAAATGGACAGGTTTTGCCTGTTTGTTTGTGAGGATGTGCAACATGCAACTATTGAGATTCAAGGGTGAAATAACACACATGCATTTGGCTGCTATAGAAAGGGAATTTGTGAGGGTTTTCTTTTACTTATTCGTCTTTGTTTGTCTTGCTTTTATTTCCTTTTCTTTTTTCAATCCAAATGGCATCATGGTCTCTGGTGGAAACCAGTGGGACCTGTGGCTGAAGGACCTGCACAACCCTGGATAAGGATAGAGGAGAGGAACCAATCTTTTCTTATCCTTTTGGCAGATCTATAACTAAAACCACAACATGAACCATCTGACAAAATACTGGGTTTATTAACTATACTGTCACCTGGGGAAACTGTTTCTGTTTGAAAGAGTACCTTAAACTGCTTACAGCAGCAGGATTAAGGTGTGGTGAATTCAAACAGAAGGAATAGTCTTATAGAATTTTTTTCCTTCGGTACCTTTCATTTCATGTTAGACTGTCTGAATCCCACAGGAAAAACTATAATGCCTCAGAGATGTATTCTTTTCTGGCTTTTGCAGTTTCGTAGAGATCACTACAGTTTTCATATGTTAACATTGGATTATCTGCTATTTTATAAAAAAATATTCGTATACCTTTCCATGCATGCCTGCTCCTTCCCATGCTATTTTTGGTGTTTACGAAGCCACCTACACAAACTTCAGGGGCAAATGACCTTTAAAAATTAATGAAGACCTGTAACATTTACATCCTATGTATTTTACAAAAGGAGAAAAGCTGGTTTCTTCCTCTCCCCTCTCCCTGCTCCCCCTCCCCACCCCCAAACAGATAGGAATTGTTTCTCTCAAGTCTGTCTCTCTCCAGAAAAATCTGACCTACAAATGGCTTTCTCATAACTCAGCAGACTAGTTTAGTCCTCATATGGATTTATCATTAACCACATAAGCACATGTTGTCCATTTTGCCCAACCTAATGAATGTGCTATAAACAAAATAACTCTAAAAGCAGGTTTCGCCATACTTACCCAAGCTGTTGCTGCAAGTCCTTGTAACTCGCAAACCCACTTACATTAGAAACATTAATCACTCGATTATAATTCAAAGCATCAGCTCTCTACAGCTGAAACTCCCTAGCACTTGACTTTGGCTAGACCTCTAACCTCAACTTATCACTTTCAGGCGTACTCCACATTTTCTTCTCCAATCTGTCACTAATGTAGGAAAGACGTGGGAAGTCGCTTTCAGAAGGTATTTTTAACCTAGGAGTGTCTCATTAAAAAGAGAGCTTAGTATAGAAACTCTGAAACAAAACCTTTCCCAATTCACTTAGCACAGCAACCTGAAAACGCCAGAGGGGTATTTCACCACAACTCATGTTATTTTAAACCAAAGCAACATAAAGAAAAAGGAAGCTCTTTTGGAAAAGACACTGTTGAGTGTAATTCCTGTCTATCCCACAAATATTTTATATGATCATAGGATTATCTGTAGAGCTTTGTATTTTCCATCTTGAATGAAGGAGGCTGAATCAAGCCATCTATTATTCTGACTTGCCTGCTCATTCATTAAGAGTGTATTTGTACAGTTTGAGTTGTTTCTACTTTTTTCAGCTGACAGCATGGAGATCATATTCCATCTTGACCAAAGGTTTTAAAAGCCGAGAGAAACAAAAGATTAATTGTAGGATATTATTTTTAAGCCTCATGTGCTTTAGTCTGGAAATAGAAAGACAAAGATAAAACTCCCAGAAAGACAGCCACAGCTAATGAGAGCCTGAGAGGAAATGATCACACATTCTTAGTTCTTCTGATGGATGTCCTTCTAGCCTTATTAATCAGAACTTTGTGATGTCGATAAATCACCGAAGTATGATAACAGATGAAGGTGAGTTTGGATGTAAAATGATCCATGGTGAAGGATTACAATAAAGGAGGAAAAGGAGGGGGAGCCAAATACAGTTTTATAAACTGCATCCTAAGCTTGTGAGGACTTGTAGATAATAAATGTCATTCCTTTTCCACATTATCTAGGAGATTAAGAATGTTTCTTGATATATAACTGCTGGGAAGCCTCTGTAGCACCTTCTCCAGTTACCAGGTTTATATTACATCAATTGCTTTAATTTTCCATCAATTATGATTTCATTTACAAAGAGGATCTTTAAAGTACCTTTCTTCCTTTAACCTCTTTTTGAGGAAGTAGGCTCCAGAGGCTGGAAAGGAGAATCCATGCAGAACACTGATGGTTTTGATCTTGCAAGTTTTGTCAGATCCTGCTTTGAGATTCCTGCAGGTTTTTAGTGTGACCTTATCCTGCTTGAATGATCCTATGTCACGGAGGTGTCAGCAAGGTCTCCACACCTCCAATCACCCTAGATACAGAGTTGCTGGTTTCTATATTCAGCAAAAACCACCCAGCCATCAATCCACATGTGTCACACTTCGCGGTTTTCAAGGAAAGCATTTCCCTGAGCACTTAAGAAATAAATAAATGTATTTGAGATGCTATTACTGATGAATCAGTTCCATTCCCTGCTTTCTGCCAGTGGTTTTTATGCTGCATAAAATATAGCCCTAGCCATCTGAAGCAAACCAAAGCCATGCTTATGTACTACAAATTCAAAATAAAAGGTTATTAAAATGAGGCAGTTTGCCAATAAGGCAAAATGTGCCTTAAGCAATGAAAGCCAGAGGTATAACAGACACTAAGGAAAGAAAGGACAGAAGTGCACTGAATGCCTTTGAGGATGCTACCAACTGAAATACAAATTTGGGTGCTGCCCTGTAGCTTTTATTTGGTTTGTGCCATAACATGGAGAGTCTCCAAGCTGACACCCTCCCAAGCTTTGCTAAGTCATGCTGCAGGACAGCACTTGGTAGGGAAATGCACCAGCTTGGTCCAGATGCAGTGAAATCATGCCAGGGACATCGCCTGTTGAACCGATGGACTCCATGCAGAGGCACATCAGCTTGGATGTTCCATGGGTGTCAGTCTTACTCTGTGTGGAGCCAGCCCAAATATGCCCATACCGTACTGTATTCTGTATTCTCTAGGAATATAAACTGGGGATATAGTTGAGTTTCATGGCACTTCTCAGAGCTTCCCAGGCTGGAATGACAGCTGAGGTGTCTCTGGCACCATCTGCCCAAACACTCCCAATTCCAGCTTGCAGCAGCTCACAGGGAGATAGAACAGCTGGGCAGTCAAAGGGACAGCCTTTGAAGTGATTAGATGTTCCTGAAGAAAATAAGGCAAATTTATCCCTGTAATGCCTGCTTTGTACTCCACGGAATAGTGGGAACGGCGTTTCTGTTATCTCTGTTCTTGCCAACATCTCTGCATGTAGCTGTTTAATGGGAAGTACTGAAAACACACATGAATGGACATTAAATTACAGAATTTCCCTTCAGGCTTTCTAAGCCATCATGAGCATGAACAGGAGCCAAGTACATGTGAACATAAATTCTAAGCTATGTGTAATTTTACCCATATAGAAAGCGGAGTGGAGAAGAGAGAAAATTAAGAACAAAAGACAATAAGGAAAGAAAAGAGAGGAGGGGGAAAGCCCTATAAATAAGCTTTAGCATCTGAGAAAAAACAGGCAGAATACCTGGTGCCCAGTGTTGGAGTCTGAGGTCTGCTGTGTGTGGATGCATAAGTCTGTGGCATGGAAATGACTCAGAATTGCTGTCCCAGGGAACACACTCCACTGGAGCAGTCTAACTCCTGTCAGGGGTGTATGTTGGACTTACAGATCTGATTCTTGCCCTCTGATTCTTGCCAGATGTCTGGCCATAGACAGCTGATCACCAGCAGATTATTTTACGATGAACTTCAGCTGAGACACATCACTTCCACCCTGAAAGCACTTAATTCTTAAAATTCAAAGAATCGAGTGCTTGAAATCAGCAAAGGAATATCCTTAAATTACAGTTTCATGCTGCAAAGCCTCTGCTCTTGAAAGCTGCCTCTTGGAGGCAGCTCAAAGAAATAAAGGGGTATCCAGGCCCTCATTCCGTTGCTCTTGAATGAGGTATGGTATGGATTTCTAGACCTGGATTTAGGCCTGGAAGCACATCTGGAGGGTGTCTATTCCTTGCATATGTTAGATTTGTGCTACATTTAAGAAATCATGACTTCCACAAATATAATAAATGATGAAGAAAATTCCTGGCCTGAAACGAAATACTGTTGTTTATTCTGTTACATTGAGACTGACTCCTGCAGAGATGATGACACCAAAGCCATGAAACGTCAGCCGCAGAGCCTTGGACTGCCATAGAAATGTTCCTGTGGAGGCAACTGATTGAAACTCCACCATCCTGAGCTAAGACGTCAAATCTTCCCAATCCACATGGTGATATCTAGCAAACAGAGTCACCTCACTGCAATATTCACCCTTATCTGCAGGAGAGGAGGAACTGCAACACAAGAAAATGAGGAGACTTTGGCAACAGAGAGCAAGAGAAAAGAACAAACACAGCCCTTCTCAGCAAGCTCACTTGGTACAGGAGTTGGAGATAAAACATTACTGGCTTCCAGTGCCAGTGATATGACCAGGAAGAAACCTTCTCCTTCCTGGCGTGGTGTTTGTTAAGTTGAATAGCTCAGAAAACCTTTAAAATTGGAGGTGGAGCTACCTCTGGTCACAGGAACAGCCCTGCCTCCAGCAGCAGCACTGCTGCTAGGGAGCATTACATAAACGAGTTCATGCCAGGTCACAATCAGAAGACAGGCAGAGGCAGAAACGCTCCAGCAGGCATTATTTTTCCACAGCACAGCCAAAACCAGGGAAATTTTTAAGAACAGTAAAATGCCACTGTGTTTGCAGACACCATTTATTAATAGCAGAATGGATTTTCTGTCCGTTTGTACCACAGATACCAACACCATCTTTGCTGCACTGAGTTGATGAAAGTGACATAAATTTTCAATGAACAATTATTTAAATCAAGATGCAAAACTCACTGGGAAACCTTCAAAATTCTCCGTGTTCTTGATTCCAAAGATCTGTTCTCAAATCCAAATCTATTCAGTAAAAACTTATCTGTGAGCGTGTCCCATGTGCTATAGAAGAAAACATGAGATCAAGGATCCTGTTCTTGAAAATTAAAAAGGTTGTAACACACAGAGGAGTGATTAAATCCTTCATCTCTCTTGCATGGCACTGCTGATGCTTTTTCATTTTTAATAGGGGTTATAGACCACAGAGAAACAGAGAATCCCATGAAAGTCCAGACTGTGACCCAAGGGGCTCAGCAAGGAAAGTGTTTGCTCCCTACAGGGCAGGAACAGGGGTTCCCAAACCGGGATGAATCCTGAGTCCTGAACTGGAAATGATCATAGACCTGGACATGCAAAGGAAAACTGTACTGTGGTACCAAAAAGGGTTTCACAAATAGGAAACTTTGGGAATTACTGCTCTTATAGGGTTTAGTTAAATGCTTATAGTCGTCATGTTAAGGTTTAATTGTTTTCAATATCTCGAAGTTGCATTTCTACTCTTAGGAAGGTGATGAATTTGAGCAAGGGGCTTACCATGTAAGCAAGCTGTCAGAAATAAAATAAAATTTAAAAAAAATTAAAAAAAAAACAAACCACATGACAAACAAAACCTTTCTGATCTCCCTGAAGCCTAAAATTTTGCCTCAACTTGTTATCAGATGGCAAACCCTTCTCAGTAACTCCAGTGTGCATCAAAACTGGCCATTGCAAAGAAGCACAGCCATGTTCTGTGAGAAATATCACAAATCTCTCTATTTATAACACAGCTCTTCTTGGGTTTTAGCCATTAATCATTGGCCCATCTGCATACCCAGAACTCAGCTTTGCCAACATGTTCCAGTCTCTGAGCTAAGATTCCTGAATCAAATATCCCCCCTTCCTAATTTGTGCCACTGTAACATTTCAACCTGAAATCCCCAGTGCCTCAGAGAAGGAAAGTTTCTTTCCAACAAGCAGTAGCAGAGCTGACAGGGAATGCTGATGCTAAGATCCCATTCACTGCTATTTTTAAGTAATGTCTGTCATGTCAGGCTGGAGAGATGGGTATAACAGTGGGACAGGTATGGGCACAGAGATATTTGATACAAGAAACTCATCCGGCTGCGAACATCACAGCACAGCAAATCTCTCCTCCACTGTCTATTCCAGTTTCCTGAAGAACTCTGGAATTCTATGGCTGCATCTTTTTTGTCTGCACTAAGGATGTCTCCAAGACATAGTCAAGAAGAAGACAATGGTTAGCAACTATGATAATCTGGATCAATGGGAACAGAAAAAAAGAGTCTCATCAAAATGGTGGAACAAATTCCTTTAGGAACTGCAGACTACTTCAAATCCCATTGCCTTTCACTAAGGTACATGGTTCGATTCTTTTACATCTGCTATGTGAAATAAAAGTGCAGCTACTGCTGTAAAAAAACAATAAAAAATCTTTCTATAAATATATTACCAAAAGAGGGTCAAGGAGAATCTCCATCCTCTACTGAAAGCAGAGGACAGCATAATGACAAAGAATGAAGAAAAGGCAGAGGTACTTGCAAGGAGGTTGTAGAAATCTGGGGATGAGTCTCTTCTCCCAGGTTCCGAGTTATAGGACAAGAGGAAATGGCTTCAAGTTGCACCAGTGGAGGTTTAGATTGGATTGGACATTAGGAAAAATGTCTTCACTGAAAGGGGTGTCAAGCACTGGAAGAGGCTGCCCAGGGCAGTGGTGGAGTCTCCATCCCTGGAGATATTTAGAAGACATGTAGATGCGGCTTTGAGGGCCATGGTTTAGTGGTGGGCTTGGCAGTGCTGGGTTAATGGTTGGACTCAATGATTTGAAAGGTCTTTTCCAACCTTAATGATGCTGTGATTCTAAAATATATAAGAGGATACACATTTCACAAAAGTCGAACTGCCTTAAAATCCTAAGAATATAGTATGCTGCACTTCAAACACTCTTCCCAGAGAGGTTATAAAAACAATAGTTAAAAGATGTATGATCATTTTGCCTAATGCACTACCGGAAGATGTTCCCATGCTCATCTGACGGGTGCAGGAAAAGAATGGAAAATAACATAGTTGGGTTCAGACCAGGTCAGGTGATCTTCCCAAAGATTCCTCCTGTCTCTTTTCTCAAGAAGCACATACCCAAGAGATTCTGTATGCAAACAGCTACTCAGAAGGGAGCATGATACAATAACAAAAACCAACAGACACATTTAGAATAGTATTAAAAATTAAAAGCCCTTAGTGGAATCCAGTGGCTGCTTGTTACGTATTTCCCCAACTCACTGCAACACAATGCTTTCCTGAAACTTCAGGAAGATTTTAGGAGGAGGTAAATAAGGGGATGCTCTCTATGCACCACACACATTAAAAGGGGTAATTAGGCCTATCATCATGGGCTTGTCTACAGCACATCAATCACGGGCAAAATCACAGAACATCTGTGACAGGGCTCAACGAATAAATAATTAATATACATTAACAACGTGTAATGGAAAAGGAGTCTTACTAATTAATCCAGTCGCAAGTTTTGATAAGCCTATGAACGAGGTTGATAAAAGTAATAGTCTTGAGGTAATAGGCTTTTGAAGAGCACCAAATTTGAATTATTGAATAATACGCTTGGCTGCTTTACAAATAAACATAGTACAGTGTAGATTAATTGGACACCGGCTGATACCTTTCCAAATGAAATAGTAAATGGCAAATGTTCACTCAGCAAGTGAACTTTCAGCCCCCTATAGATGCTGGCTTACCAGTTGCTATTTAATGTTTTTATTGCTCACAGAAGAAAAGGTTAAACTATTATTTAGTAAGTTTATGGAATTATGGGAAGCAGCATGGAATACAGGCGACAATAAAGAAAATCCAGAGAGAAATTCAGTAAACTGCACACAAGTCAACAGTATGAATTTCAGTAAAGTCCTGAATGTAAGATTAAACAGTGGAGAACTTGCTTCTCGGGCATGAGAAAGGAGGCCAGAAGCAAACTGGAAAAGCCTAGAAAGTGATAGAATCAAAGTGGTTTAACATAGACATCTGCAGCAGCATAATACATGTACTAGAAATGTAAAATCAAGTAGAAGAAGCAAAGAAATTATATAATAACCCAGCCTGGCATTGGTGCAAACGCTGCTGGTATTCAGAGACTATTTTAGAGGCTGCAGGTACTAAGGAACTAGAAATAATTGAGGTAAAAGACCAAGAATGAACAAAGAATTGGGAAACCTCGTTCTGGAGAAAGACATGGAAAGATTTACCTCTTTAATTTTACAAAGAAAAGGCTGAGAGGATTCTTAATCACAGACTATAAGTATTGAAAGAGACAACTGGAATTAGCTAACAAAGTTTCTTCAACCTTAAAAGATCTCATAGTGGCCAATAGGTAGAAGTTAAATCTAGACATTCAGAACAGATATAAATCTAGTTTCTTTGACGATTTTCAAGGGTTGTGGGATACTTACAGTAACTGAGAATCTTCAAACCAACTTTTTTTAAGTTTCACTCTAGTTCAAACAGCAGTTAATTTAGGGAGGTCTTATGGCCTCTTGGCCTCAGTAACTTATCAGTTAAGTGACAGGGCTTCAAATGCTTCTGTGGGAGGCTATTTTACAACTTAATAAACTTCATCTTTGGGAAAAGTTTCATGGGATTCTGCATTTGTTTTTAATACACTCCTAATGGACCACACTGAGTAACTGAGTCCCTTGTTTTCTGTTCTCATCAAAGCACAATTAAAATAATGATCTTTCAGCAGATAATAACACCTTTTCTAATACTTGTAAAGAATAATCAGAGAATGAATCAAGCAATTAATTCTTAGTTCTTAGTAATTCCTCCCACTCAAGACCCAAACCAATGTTCACATAAGCACAGGAGTATGTGAGGAATGTTTCCTTCAGCGAAGCACTGGAGAAGAAGAGGGAAACTTGGCATTTGTGACCCTCAGACTGCCACAGTTTGCGGTATCTGCACCCAAAGCAGAAGACTATGCAAAGAAAATGGAGATTCTTGCAGGGGTTGGAATCAATGTGCTCCCATGGTTAACACTCACTCTTTCTCTCCATCTTCACTTGCTTTTTGGCTGTGGCTTGTCCCTTTGGTTGCTCATGCTTTAATATCCTGCATAATCTCAATCCTGCTGCTCCGTGTCTAAGCACTGTGTGTGTTTCCTTAAAACCACAAAAAATCATAAAGTATAGAATGGTTTGGGTTGAAAGAGACCTTAAAGATCCTCTCATTCCAACCCCCTGCCATGGGCAGGGACACCTTCCACTAGACCAGGTTGCTCCAACCCCCATGGCCTCAAACACTTCCAGGGATGGAGCTGCCACAGCTTCTCTGGGCAACCTGTGCCAGGGGCTCACCACCCTCACAGTAAAGGATTGTTTTTCTAGTATCTGACCTAAAAAGTGGCATCTGAGGGGGCACCTGGAGTTGAACCAGGGACCTCTTGATCTGCAGTCAAATGCTCTACCACTGAGCTACACCCCCTACCTGAGCAGCCCTACTCTCTAAATGAAGCCCCATTAGGACATTCCCTGCCCTGGGGAGTTCATGCCATGGAATATGAACCAGCCTTGCAGAACTGGTCCAGTACAGACAACCTCACTGCATTTCTTCCTGAGCCTTGCAGGAGACACACACAGGGGTGTAGGACTTCTGGGGCAGCACAGCACTGTCTTACAAACTAATAATAACTGAACCTTACAGCTACTGCTGGACAGTGCCAGCCAGTGAATTGCAAAACAATGGAAAAATTGCTCTGCATTCCCTTTAGCTCCCCCCCCCTGCACTTCTTTCCAGTACTCTTCCAAGTCCACTGCTTTCCAGATATGGAACAGGGTTACCTTTCCAGCTCCTTTGCCCAGATGGGCACAGTAAGGCCAGCTGCATTGCCCATCCCTTTTCTCAGCCAGCACCATGCCCTTCTCCCCTCAGCAGGGCAGCTGAACACCCACAATCAGAGGTAACCGTGACCCAGTGACTCCAGGGACTGAAACTCCATCTCAAAGCAATGGTGATATTCCCCAAAGGACAATCTTGAAGTTCAGCTTTCATTGAGTAAATCCCAGGCCTCTGGGCACAGGCTGGAGAACAGTAAATTCGGTAAGGAAACAGAGATCCTACATCCCCCTATTGCTTTACCAGCCCTCTGTCTGAAATATTTCATAGTAGCAAGATGCTTGCTAGAATCACAATACGTGTTCCAGTACCAGGACAAGGAAACAGCATGTCCATGGGGTCAGCCAGCAGGCTCTGGTGTGGAGAATATAGTGTGGGCAAAGTTGGACAAACGTTAGATAAGTAAGTGGGAGAGGCTGAATCCTAATGGAAACTAAGAGCATTTGTTTGCTCTAAATGGTGAACCACATGGACTGAGATTTCCAAGCGAAGCATCTACAGACAGGTGCATTCACTGGGACTCTGAGTAAGGTCCCCAGACTGAAATTTTTGGCACCATTTTCTGTGATTTTGATTCATCCCAAGTTTCCCAGATCAAAAGTTATTAGTACCTGTGCTTTGGAAAGCATGATCTCTCCTGAGATGAGCACCATCTCACAATGAGCTATCATAGCCAACCCTCCTTCCAAACCATTAATAAGTATCTTAAACAAAAACAGTCTAACATTGTTCCCTTCTGTTCCCCTGAGGTATCTCCCACCAAGTGTTGGCTTTTATTCATCACTATGTGTTTCTGGTGCCTCCAGCCTGTTTTCAGTCTGCTTTATAATCTTCATCTCCAGTCAATCTAAATTAATTTTTCAGTTTAGTCTTCATGAAACAATATATTAATTGCCTCAGTACATGAATAGACATCTTATTTACACAGATTAAATGACCATATTCTTTTTATCTACTTGGCCTTCAGTTGGATCAAACTAAGTGATTAAGTTTCATCTGGATTTCCTTCCTACATATCTATGTGTGTGTTATCCATGTTCCTTTTCAATGGTGAAGTCAACATGTGTAGAGGGGCTGCATACTTCCTACACGCCTCTAAAGGAATCAAACTAATAACTAAAGTGTGCTCTGAGTCACACAGAAAACTCAATAAACTCTTCTTCACCAGCGATGAGGTTTGCTTTAACTGCTCACAGATTTACTTTGTTTAGTCTTTTCTGCAGTATTCCATGACAACAAAATTCACCCCTTCCTTTTTCCATCATTTACATTCCATTTTGGCAGCTCTCTTGAGGGTTAGCTAATGTACATATGGCTCCATGTGAATGCATGGCACAGCAAATTCTTCTTCCTTCCTTATTTAGACTCCTTCACTAGACATAGAAGCCAAATTTCCTGGATAGTAACTAACTCTTTTAATGACTGCTGTTCATTTGTAAGGATCAATGCAACATATTTTCCTCTGTCCTCTCATTCTCATTTGATTCTTCTGGTTTTCAGAGACAACTATGTTGTCAAGGAGCCAGCTCCTTGGCTAATTGCAAGACAAACATAGCAGGCAGATCTGGTTTCCCAAGTTTCATTTCTAAGATTTTCCTGTTTCCCATATCCCTAAAAATTCTCTCCATTCCTGATGTATTCAGTTAATGTTAGTGTCAGGAGATAGCACAGAGATTCAGTAAATCCAGCAGTACTGACTTCAAGTTCTCATTCTGTGGGGCCTCCTAATGCTGTTAGACAGTTTGAGGTCTAAAATGGGATGAAAGGAGACAAGGCGAGGTAAATATGTCACTTCCACTCACGGCGCTCTATGGATGTTTCCCAGCTTGGTGAAAGTCAGCTAACCCACAGGAAGTGCAGTAAGGTATATTGGCATGTGAAAAAGTTAGTGCCTACAGACACCCTTTGCACAGGTCAGAACTCTATTTCCACCGTGGATATGGGATCTCTCCAGTACAAGAACAGGATTCCTGATCAGCTTCGTGTCTGAATTGTTAACTTTTTGTGATTTAAAGCGGGAGGCATCATGGTCATGAAGAAAGAACTCTTTATTTCTTTGTGCCATTCCACTAACATAAATACAAATTTCCATCAGCAGTCATGAAATAGCTGTTTCAACAGAGTTCTGGAAGTTTGGAGTCATACACACCCCAAAAGCAACCAAACATTTGAGCAGCAAAATGATGTAAATTGGAGAAAATGAAGTGTCCTCTACACGGGCCCTACCCTTTCAAAGCACAAACATTTCCAAAAATTAATGAAGAGAGAAGCTTGTTCCAGCTGCCGTGTGACTCAGACTGGCATAAGTAACTGGCCAGGGCAGTTCTGGGACAGCAAAGTGGGGAGAAAATAAAGGCCAAACCCTGCCATGGTTCAGAAGATGTGAAACTTTGAAGTAACTGAACACCAGACTGTGGAACACCCCTGGCTCCCTGCTATGTCCCACCAGTTCCACGCATCTGCTGCACACACAGGCCAGTGAAGCACAAGCAGCAGCCTACATCAAATACAGCAGTCACAACTGTGTCTGTAATACTCCTATCTGAAAACCTCATCACTTACTCAAGTTCTTAAAAGAGACGTGAACAAAGATGAAGACATGGTGAATATCTTCAAAATGGCCAGTTCTTTAGAGAGCTTCAAGCCTGGGCTGTGGGTCCTAATGAAGGATCTCAGAGAGACACAGTTGTGGAGTCCAGCAACGATTGTTTGATGAGATGAGAAAAGCAAGACAAAAAAGATCAAAATGGACTAAATAAGTCTCTTGGTATCAGCATCTGTGACTCACTTGCTATCAGCATTGTGACACTGCATTACTTTCTTCTGTTGTCTTGCCTAAGACCTACTGAAATGAGAAGCAGCACATCTCAGACAATTTGTAAAAATCACTTCAAGTCTCTGAGTGATGTTAATGATGAGTGACCGAGGGTGGAGTGCAGTGAGGTGAATGGCAGATGAATGGCAGATGACAGCATCCACCTTAATGGAGATCTTTTATCTGAGCACTTCCATGGACACTCAATATACCTCATCACATCCTACTCTTTACCTTACTTACTTTCATCACTCCTCTGCAAAGTATCCTCATATTTCATTTTTTTTATGCAGAGATGAAGAAAAGAGGGAATAATTGACCTGTTGAAGGTCACCCAGGTCTGTCCAGGCCTCCAGGACTGGTTCAGACAGAGACCTCACTTGCACTTTTGGAGCTGCAGACAAATCTTATGGGTGGTTGGTCCTTAAGGATGTGCTTGGAGCTCTGCTGCTCCCTCCCCTCGTGACACCAGACATTGCAAAACCTGTCATGAGCTGGCAGAACAGTTAAGGGCATAAGTACCAGTATCAGACCTTGTGAAGGTGCTTCAGGTTTGGTGCATGTGCTCTAGGAGCTGCCAAATTTAAAGAAACTCAAGAAGATTTTTGCAGAAGTATTCACAGAGACAGCCTGTCTCCACATGTCTATCAATAATGCTCAAGTGTCAACACTTCCAGGCTTGGATCTGAAGATGCCTTCACCTGCTATAGGTTTGCGAATGGCCATTACCTGGTTCATAAATGGGGAAAGTCAGGCACAAAACAATAAAACAATTCTTCTGCAGTAACTCAGATCAGAGCTGGAATATTAAAAAAAAAAAAAAAATTGAAATCCTGGCTCAAGTATCCTGTATTATCTACAAAGTGATTGAACTGCTCCTCTCAGAGTTTTCTCTTTCATTCCTTTTCCATCACTCCCACTTCTCTCCCATTGCCAACCAGGTCTCTCATTGCCATTTTCCTTCCTGTAGTCTTTTCCACCGTTCTTATCCCAGCAGTGATCCCTTCCTCCCGGTTCTGCTGCTTTGCTGCAGGTCTTTCCAAATGCCATTGCATCAGGCCATCTCCATGGGACCAGAGCCGCTTCTCTGGAGGGGAACATGCGGCTGTTGGTGGCTGGAAAGTAGCCAGAGGGCCCCCCACTCCCCCCAGCTATGCTGCAGGAGGATGCTGAGTGATGGTGTCAGCAAAGAGCAGTAAGAGGCCTTGGCTGCCTGTTCGATTCCTGCAAGCAGCCCCCAGTCACTTGAAAACGGATCCGAAGGAGGAAGGTTGCTCCCCCTGGCCTCAGCCAAATGATATTTCATCCAGCATGAAGGAGATGTTGACAGATGGGTCTGTGGCATCACAGATGAGAGATTTTTGGCTGGTAGAGATGTGCCTTCACCAGCCACCTCCACTCCAGCAAGAGGTAGGACACTATCAGAGGCTCCTGCCTGCCCACAGCCAGAGGCTGAATGCACAGTGTTCTGGTCTGCTCCTAAAAATGGCTGTCAGGGAGAGCAGGGGGAGGGCACAGGCAGGACAGCCAGCTCCCCTGCGTTAGGTGTAAGGAGCCATGGTTAGAAGTGGCTTTAATCAGGGCATTGCTGCTTGGATTTGAGAACACAGCAGTTTGAAAGTGTACAGGTCTCAAGTTCTTTTCGACCTTAGGAGGAACGATTGGACTTGCTATTTGTGAGCATCTCACTGATCTGCTCCTTGGGTCTGTTAATCCATGGTGTCCTCCTATAGTGCATCTCTCCCAGAATATACTCCATGAGTTCAACCCAACTACACACAGTTTCAGAACACACAATGGCCAAATAAAGGGACGAGTGTGGCATGCAGCCACGGGAAAGGGGTTTGAGCAGAGCACAGGTACTCTCCAGGCCTGCCTTCCCGAGCAGCGTGTCTCCAAGTGATGAAATGCAATGCTCTCAAATATCACGACAGAAAGCACAAATATATAAAACATGAGGGTGCCTCTTAAAAATAAATGTTGCTCCATGATCTTTTTCCCAGGAGGAGGAAGTTTCCAGAGTGCTGGCTCTCTGCGTGTGGTATCACATATTGCATGGTCTGTTCCCTATAAGCTCTCGACATATGCTACGAATCTGCCTCTGCACTACAAGTATTCTAAATCAGATGCTTATGCCTTCTTCTGATCTTTTGCAGTCACACGTACATACACTGGATTTTGCCACAGGCTATCCATCATTCCTCCCTTTCCAACATCTGAAACGCATGACCCACAATTTGGTTTTATGTGTGTTTTACTGCAGTTTCCATATAATCACACAGGAAACTTTAATTCTCACCTTATGAGCCCAAGGCTGCAGTTCTAATCCTTGTCTCTCAGAAGTGTCATGACTGTATGTCTGATTACTGACAGTCTGTATTTCCCACAAATGAAGGAAAAATCAAATTCAATTGCAACTAAAGCCTTATCTCTCACAATCAGTTGTTTACCGGCATCATTTTTCACCTTCTACCCCAAAGTAACATTTAAAGCCCTTAGGCATTGCCACCCTCTGCCTCTGAGACTCCTCATTTCAGCTGTGGACTAAGCACAGTGGTGCTGCATGAGGTGGACATTTTCCATCACCACAGGACAGACAGCTCTGCTAAGGCATCCATCACCCTCTAATGACCCTGCAGGCATCAAGGGGAAGCTGCCTCATCCACTGTAGACCTGTCGTGTCTCAAGACTGTGACTCGCCCCTCTCATTCCTCTTTCTCCTCCCTTTCTACTCATTCACCAGGAATTCACCATGCCCATCCCCTTTCCCATCCCAGACTGGAAGTGGCAGACACAGCTGGTTGGCATCATCCACCTTCCAACTGCCTCTTTTTAAGGCCATAAAAAGGAAAAGGGGCCATAGGTCACCCCAGCCCCCAGCTTACCCCAACCCCTTACCAGCTGTACAAACCCTCCTGCCTCCTGGACTGACATAATTTGGCACAGCACTCACCAGAACAGAGCTGTCTGTACACATGCATGTACAATACCTCACCAAGTGATCCTGATCCCCAAAGGGCCCACCCACCACCCCCTGACATCATGTTATACGTCCCTCGTCCCCTGCAATGACACATCTCTGTTTACAGTCAGGGAATGTCACTCTTCCAGGAGGGCACATCTCAGGCAGAGGGAGATTTCTAGCACAAATATGTCCTTGTTGGTTGGGTGAAAGAAGATGGAGGATTTTTTAGCTCTCTGGAAAGGGGCTAACTGGGAAGAGGTGACAGGGAAGTGGTCTGGTAAGATATCTGCCCTGTGCATGAAGCAGATGGCACAGATGCATCAGAGAAGCCCTGTAAACAACCAGTTAAGCTTTAGTCACAAGCCTTTTCATCTGCTTCAAATATAGGCTCTACCACCTTCCAGCTGGGGCTGGAAAACATCAGGTCTGCTCTGTCTGCAGGACTTTGTGAGTTTGTATGTTCTGAACTCCTGCCAGGAGTAACTTTGGTGCTGGAGGGATCAATGCTGGGCCCTGTGCAACGCACCCGTAATGCAGTGACCTATGTATGGAGGAGGGAAGCTGGGGAAATTCCCTCCCACTCTGAACTATATCTTGGCTCTTTGCATTAGTTGTCAGCCCTTGGGAATATATTTTCCTCTATTCCCACTTTCCTGTGGTCTGCATTATCATTTGCTAAATATTAGCGTGTGCTATTTATCATGAGGTCCACAACCCTTGTCCACTCCAGGGAGTTTGCAACTAAGTCACAGCAATAAATTTTCCCATATTCTATGGGCTTTAGAGCTCTAAGAGGCACACAGCTGAAATCATTATCTCAGGGCCTTCAACCCCTAATCTCAGTGAAACACTCATCACCAAAGGCAGGAAGGATGCACACAAACACAGGTTGTTTATACTCACAGCAGATTCAGACTCAGGCTCCAAGTCTGCTTACTAATAATGATGATTACTTCAGGTCCTCTGGTTTTATAACATGTTTGAAAGGCTCAAGGAAACCACATTATCTGCAACTGTCTTTCAACAGCATGTTTGGTTCTTAAGAGCTGCTGGGCTAGCAAAGGAAAGGGTGTGTTTGTGGACTGTGAACGTGTTATAATAATATCATGGTGACCAAAATGAGCACCGTGGTCTACAATTACTGCTATCCTTCTACGTTTATTGCAGAACAGAGTCACCCAAGACCTGACTCAAAACCTGTTGACTCCACTGAAAGTATTTTGCAGCAGGCCCTAGGAATCACTTGGACAACACATCATCTCTTACTGACTTGCTCTGCCCTCTGTTTTTAGGGAGTTTGGACTTTCTCCCTGCAATAGCTGTTATCTGAGAAGGGATTCAAACTTTGACTAGAAAGATTACTTCAATATCTCCATATTTCTGATGCCAAAGCCCCTTTCAGAGTCATTCTTGGTTAATGACTAGAAATGTTCCAGCTTCTCATGGCCATGGGATCGGATCCCAAGAACCTTTGAAGCAAACCAGAGTTTAGACTGAACTGGGGATATTTAATAAAGATTTGGGGGGTTAATTAAAGAAATAAATTAAATGCTACTAGAATGTATATGTCCAAAGGAAACACTAGTCTGAGGAGTCTGTATTTTTTGAACTTATCAAATTAGCCCAGTTTGGTTTCCACCGCCAATCTAAATAATGATGGATGTTGTCCAATCTCTTTTCCTTCCAAGCAGGCTGAGAAATCACGGACAAGGTCATTAGTACAAGAGAGGAGACATTCTCCTGCTCTGAATGTCCCAGGCAGAGGTACATGGTACAGCTGCTCCTCTCTCAGAGAGGGAGACCGGCAAAAGGAGAAGAGGAAACTTGAGCAGCCAAGTGGCCGTGTCCTGTGGACGGAGGGAACAATTCACATGAGCCGGTTTTGCTTTGCCAACCTTATGGTGACAAAAACAAGAGAAAGAACTGGACAAAAATATTTGAGAACAGCCTAAGAACAAAAAATGGGGCAGCTTCCCCTGCAGTGGCAGGGCACAGCCCTCTCCTCTGTTCCTCTCTTGCTCTCTCACTATCATGGGAGCCAAGTTCAGGGTTCACTGGCCATTCCCTGGCCAATGCCAGACTCACTCTCCAACCCAGAGGGGCCAGACAGTCTTAATACTTCACCTGTATTTTTTTGCAGCCCCATAGCCCTTTCTGACAGTAAAGCTGTGTTGATCTGGAGCAGGGATATTTTTTAGTATGCCAGGCTCATAAATGCCATAGCCTTTTATTCCAGAAAGACTGAAGAATAAGCAAAGAGGGACTGGAAGAATAATAATCCATAAAACTCCTTGATCTGAACTTCAAATCCAGGATACATCTATAGTAATAAACTAAAGAGCTCAAGCACTGGCTTGGAATTGTACACAGGTTGTAACTAATAAAATTTCCAGAGATATTTTGGCCCGTTCTCCACCCTGGCATGGCCCAGGGGACAGAACAGCCAGGGACTTTTCACTGCAGCTAGTTTGGGTATAGAGAGTTCCTCTATTCAGATGTGAGCCATGCCTCACCACTTGCCCTTAGGGCCAGGGCACATTTTTATTGTACAAATGTAGCCCATGGGGACTCTCTCCAGAACACAGTTAAATCTCCAAACTGGTTGCCCAGTATAAGGGATGCCTGGCAGGTCATAGCTACCTCCCTGATGTATTCAGATTCATCCCCTACCCGCTCTGCTGCCTGGGAGACACCAAGTGCACAGAAGATGCTGGGAGCTGCAAGTTGGGGGGACTCACCCTGGAACAGGGATTTCCCACCAGTAGGCACTGAACCAACACCAGTAACTCCCAAGACACCTCCATGGGGCAGGGACATTGGAGTGGCCAAGCACGATGTGCTGCAAGACTGGCTGATGGTGCTGATGGGTTTGGAGCCAGCTGGAAAAGGCTCTAATTAGGCTGTGCTGGCTTTTGCCAAGATCAGGGCTGGGTAGTTCCTGGTAGAGCCTCACAAACTACAGTCTAGTTGGAAGCTGCATGCACCAAACACTCTGCTTAGAATGGAGAGTTCCCCTGTGTTACTGGAGGTGTTCACTTCACTGGAGGGGCCTGGTCCCTTCTTCAGGTGACACAGGTTGTCCAAGCAAGCAGCTCCTTGCAGGCTTGGTTGCAGCATGTCCTTCAAACCAGGCAGAACCTCCCCTGTAGAGCTGGGCACACTGGATGGCTGGGCAGTCAGAAGGAAGGAGGGTTGTGGAGGTGCTCATGGATCTGCTGGTGTCACCCCAGCTGCTTCCATGTGGACAAACAGGACACAGAGCTGGTGAAACTGGATCTGCAGGAGCATTCTGCCTGATACAGTGCATAAATACCACCAGGAGCTTTGACTACGGGACAAGCTGTTATTCTTGTGCTGGTTCAAGGCATTTCTGGTTGAGAATTTTGTTTTCAGTGTTACAAACTCTAGCCCTAACAGCAAACTCCTGCTTCTGAGTTGTGTAAGTTCCACTGAAACAAAAGATTGGGAAAGGTTTTCTTTTTTCAGAAGCTGGGAAAAGGAAATGCACTCCAGAAGGACATGGATTCCTTTGATGTCTCAAAATAGAGAAGAGGTTCTTTGCTTTTCTGTGCTGAAAGAAGGACATCATTGCCATGTCCATTTTTGGGATCCATTGCTTTCAAAGATGGGTAAAAACAAGAAATAAATAGCAACACGCCTCTCTCCTGCATTTTTGCTGTCCTCCACAGGGACAGCTGCCAGAGCAAGGAAACTATATTAAGACCACTGCATCCCTCAGACAAAGATAAACCCTTCCCAAGGTTTCATCTTTGCACTGTGACAAGAAGCTGGAAAGTCAACACGTAACTGTCCACATGGGCATTCTGTGTGTGAGATCCCATTATTGTCAGCACTGATCCGAGAATAATTCAGCTGGTCAAATACCCATGATCCAGTTAAATATGACTGTTGAGTGCTTATCAAAGGCCCTAGGCTGAAACATCAAAGACAGATTGTGCAAATATTAGGCAGGATCTATAAATAAACCAAATTGTCTAAAATATCACTTTATGTGTATATATGGGCTACTGAGCTCTACATATCTAATCAGTAAGAAAACAAATTTCCTTGGCTACAGCAAGAGCTGTGAAACCTCTGGACAGCTACATTCAGAATCAGAATCAAAACCTGAATCCCATCCTGTAAAACAGGGTTCAAACTCACTGAAGACTCTTCAGAAGAGATGTTATTTACACAAAACAGATATTATTTAACTACGTACTAATTTTCTACTTTTCTGGTAATAAGACATGAAACTGTCAAAGACTAATAAGTTTTAAAGAAATTATTTGAAGCAATTTAGTAAAATTGTAATCAACAATGTGATTGAAGTTAATTTAGACATCATGAGGTTTGAAGACTTAGGAAAGTAAGGACAAACAGTTATTGAAAATAGATAATTTTCTAGAAAAGGTATTCAAGATAAGAACTATCTGGCCTAACTTCAGATGTCAACAATGCAGATATTCACATCTGGCTCAGTCACCACAGGTTCCTTTAAAAATGAAAGAGAGAAACAAGCGCTTGTAAGGGGTACCTGAGATACCCACTTGAAAACGAGATGAACTGCAACCTAGAAATGCCTTTTTCTTTTCATATACTGACTACAAAGGGAGGCCAACGTAGCTACTCCATATGTAGCCGATTATACCGTAGACAGCTACATCTGGTCAGCATTAGAGCATGTTTAATAACACACCTATTTGCAAGTGCATTCGTATTCAGATCAATATGTCTGTGCACTCAGTACTCCAGCCTTCTACTTATACTCCAGGTTGCTAGTCCAAACCTTTAGTCTTGAACTTCAAAGTGGGTTGGACCCACCTACACTGAGACCTACAACTTGCTAAGCAAGGTCCCTCAGGAAAACACAACTCTCCAAGCCAGGATGAGACCTCTGAGACACAGAGACACAGAATTCCCTTCAGGAAGTCTGCAGAGCAGCACTTATAGAGAAACAGAGGGATCATTACAAGTCGCTCTACACAGGAAAATATTTTTGCCATAACCAAAATGTCAGTGCTGATAGTTAAATACATTTCCTTGGATAAAATCTGCCCAAGACTTCAGGAAACACATTTACGAAGAGCAGTCATGCCAAAAAGTAAAGCAGTTTGTATGATCCTGGGTTCAAGAGCCCCATGTATGTAAAGAGCTGGTGAACCTTTCCGCAGCCTGGGACGGGTAAATCATTTTTTGCGCCAGTCTGGCTTGAGAGTCCAAAAGCCTGGCTCAGCCACAAGTGTGTCGGCATCCCGGGTGTGGGGCGCAGTTTCTTGGCCAGCTGCAAAAGGAAGGTAAGTCAGTCAGCCAGCCAGAGCCATAAAGCAGCAGCTCACACTGTTATTAGAGGCCTGCCTCCCCATCTGGAAATTAAATGCAAACATATGCATAGGCCTAAGTGTTGCTTAAGAGAAAATCACTACCCTGACAACACTGAACAGGAACAGGAAGGAAAGAAAAACAGAAAGTACAAACCAGTATCTGTGCCTTCCCCATTTAATTTTCTGTACTGTCAGAGGTACCCTCGTATTTAATTAAGCACAACTTAAAGGACAAAGAATTATGAGGTGAGGAAGGCAAGAAAATCCATTTGTTTGTTAGTACTGTAACAAGCTAAGAAATATCTGACAGAAAATTTACATTACACATGTTCCAACTCCAATTTACTAGGTCGCTCGATCCTCCCAAAAGAGAGCCACAACATTGCACCAACATCCTATACTTCATTCTTCACTGATACCCAAGGCATCTGCAGAAGGTTTTGATCATCTCTAATAGCACAGAGGAGAAAATTTGCCTTTCCACCCTGTGGGAATCAGGTACAGCTTTCACATAGCAGGAGTCAGACCCTTTGATCAATATGCAGCACATTAAAAAATGTGTTTAAGTGTGTAATCCTGAGCTATATCCCTAATGATTTGATTATTTTCACTGGGGAAAAAAGTAGAGAGGAAGAGAATTTTAGTTATCTTTCATAGTAATAAGTATTATAAAAATAGGAAACAACAAAAAAAATGTAAGATAAATGTGAGACAGTCATTGAATTCATGACCTGAGTGAATTATCATGACAGCAATGGACATGTCAGGCAGGAGCTTAACACCTGATTGTTCCGAAGCTTCATGTCAATAAAGTTCAACAGCAACTGTAGGCACTGAAAGCAGAGACTCCTCACATCTGTGTGATCATGTCTGCACTCGATGCATAAACTAAAACCCCACGGGGAGGCTGCTGCTCTCTCCTGCCAGATGCTGAGCAAACAGCCCCAGGGCATGGGGTCTAACCACACCAGGCACGAGGAAGCCCAGTGACTGCCCAAAGAGCTGATGATTGATCAGGGTTAAGCAGAAAGCCTCTTGTCCTTAGGCCAGTGCCCCTCCACTCGGCCATGCTGACTACCATGCCTGGGGAAGAGCTGTAATAGGGGGTTGCCCTTTTATAACTTGTCATTTTCTTTCTAATTTTTCTCGAACCCTTTTAAAAAAAGGCATTTCTTGTCCATTCCAAGAGGCATTTTTTCATTCTAAGGAAAATATGTTGAGAATTTCATCAAAGCTTGAAGCAAATACATATGATCCAGGGACTAAAGAGTGCAATCCCCTTTTACAGGTTGGTCCTTGATACGTACTCCCCGGGTCCCTGCAAGCTATGAGCATCCAGGCTGGGGCAACTTTTGACCCAAAACAGGTTTGTTGGACTCCAGATGGAGCTGCATACCAGTTTTCTGCCTCTTCCTGAGGCTTTGGCTTGAAACAAAATGGAGTGACACCCATTCAACAAAGAGACCTCCAAGACTCTGCCCTCTCTCCCTTGCTCCTTCCCCTCGAGGCACCGACACCAAGGTCCATCTGCTGGGATTAACCAGCCTCCAGAGTCTTTGCAGGCAGCTATGAGATGGTTTTGAAAGATAAGAGATGGCCCAGGGTGGGCTCATGGGTTAGGAATTTAGTTAAATATCTTTGGAAGGGATCTAGTAGGATTTGCTTCATTGTTTATATTGTGCAGTATCAGTCATCCTTAAGACCCCAGGCCTGCGTGTCAGTAAAGCTGGAAACACAGCAAGCCAGCAAACGAGGATCCTGATACTGTTCCCCATGATCCTGTTTTCCCCATACAGAAATGCTTCCCTGCTCTGACATTCAGAAATTCCTACATTCTTTGGCTCAGTTCACCTACATGAGGGATAATAAGTGGAATACTGAGCAGCAGGATACTTGGGACTGAAACTCCAGAAAGAGAGTCAGCTTTTCTTCCTGGGTAATGGTGCTGCTCCTGCCCGATGCTGAAACAACAGCCATGGCTAATATATGGCAAAGAGATTGTAAGACTCTGCTGGCCCCCAGGGGGAAAATAATTATAAGCCTGCTCAGTGTTTGTTAAAAGATACAGGTAATTGTGGAAAAGAGCAACAAAAAGACAATTGAGTGGCTGGGCAGGTTGATTTATGAGGAAAGATTAAAGGAGCTGAACATGAATGGCTTAGCTAAACAGTGACTAAAACAGGACATGAAATGTAGCCACTGTCAACAGTATTTAAAGTGTCTCTCTGAAGGGGCATTAACTGTTTGGATGTGGATATTTTGAATAAATGGAGGTCTTGAAAAGGAGGTCGGAAATGTAAGGGCCAGATGAATGTTAAGGAAAGTTTCCTGAAGAACAAGACTGCCATGGCAATCTCCTCCCCACTGTAAGGTTGGGTGCCCCCCAAAGGTCGTCTGTGCTGAGCAGACATGACCTAAGAAACTTCTGGGAGGTGTCAACTCTCAAATGACTCACTGGCATCCCCATCTCTAAGCACCAGCGCAGAGGCAACCAGACACCAAGACTGTAAAAGCCCATTCCAAAACTTCCATACAAACAGAAGATAAAATATCCCTGCCTTGAGCCTCCGAGATCAAGCAGAAAGGCAAGAAAATGTCCCAAGGAAGGGGAAAGAGTGATTCCCTGGAATTCTCTTAAACTACTGAAGGATGAAATAGGGCTGAGTTTGTTCACAGGTAATGAGAAGACATGTAAATGTCAGCCTCTACAGCCTGCCATTATTCAGCCTCTCCCAAACAAGAACTTGAACTGGAATGAGGGAAATGCTTTTTAGTGACACTAGAGAGACCCGGGTTGGTCATCATTCAGCTGTTATAAATCACGTAATTCATATAAGGCACAGCACCCTCCTCCCTGCCTAGTCCATACAGGACTAGTGGTTTGACCATGGAGAGCCACACCTCAGGTTCAAATAAGCAATAAATTATAAATTAACTTGCCATATCCTACTGCTTTCTTTTCATTTCATATAATCAAATATTGGGCAGGAAATACTGCGTGGTGAGAATTCCACCTGGAGAACAAAGCATGTATCTACTCATCCAGCAAAGCCAGCATGGAATACACATTGATAAGAGAGCTGATAGTTCTTTGGTTAAGCTGCCATGACACAAACCCCTGTGTAAATGTTGTCTCCACACCCAAAATGAGACTAACACTTTCTCCCAAAGTTTGGCTGGCCCTGCCTATGTAACATCACTCATAGCAGGAAATGCTTCTTAGCAAGTGAGTGCATTGCACAACAATCCTTGCTGAGGTCTGTAGATGTGGTAACATTCATAGAATCATTAGTGCACTTCCCAGCAATTAAATTACACATTTGATCATAGAATCATAGAATCATTTAGGCTGGAAAAGGCTCTAAGATCATTGAGTTCAACTGTTAACCCAGACAACTTCACCAGCAAACCACATCCCTAAAATGTACCCATGCCCATGTAGCTCTCATCACTGGGCTATAGACACCCCTGAGACCCTAGTATAATGATTTTCTATTACAGCAACAGCTCACAAACTCCAACTGTACCAAGAGATACCACCACAGAAGTCACCTATATTTGCATTTTTGGTGACTTTCACAAAATTGCTATTTTTTTTCTTCTCTCTGTCCTGGTCTTCTACTTCTCTTTTCATGGTCAGGAACAAATTTTCCAAATTTTCATTTTCCAAATCCCAGATGATTTCCTGTTTGTTTCACATTAAAGTAGAGAGAGGGCAGCTAGAAACCAGCAGGGCAGTGGTAGGTGCACAGCAGAGAAATGTGCACATGCTGGCAGAAAGGCACCAGCAGTGAATCCTTCTATAAAGGGTGCAAGGAAATGTCATGGTCTTGATACGTTTTAAAAAAGCGAAGGCAAATATATGTTAATGCAAATATATCGTAATTGGTCATGGTGTCAAACACTCCCTTTAAATTTAATCTAATGGGTGCTTCACTGAGCTGTCAGCAATCTCCAGTAGCCTCCAGGCACTAATGAGTAAGCATCAAAGTGTCAATGCTTCTGGCATTAACCTCAATTAGGAGGAGTTAGGGTGATCACTGAATCAAGGGTCAGCCATTGATTGCTGAGACATTCCTCTGGCTGCAGCCTGCAGACTCCTACTTGAAAAGGGCTGGCAGACTGGCTGCCAACCTCCTCACCAGTACAGAAGTCTCATACCTGCCAACATTACTGTTAATTTCTATATTTGAAATCTGCCCAGGTCTTAACAGGCATGGAGACACAATAGTAACCCTGTTTATGAGGCTATTCAATGAGGTTCCCAGGTAAAAAAATAATCAGTGGTATTAAAATTAGAAATATCTACTACTTACTCATGGTCAGAATTTTTAAAACGTCATAAAGGGCATCAATATGACAAAGAATAGAAAGTCTGTACAGCAGGGTTAAGCTTACAGAAAAGAAAAAATCACCACGTAGATAACCCGTGTAACTTATTCTGCTCCACTTGTCTCTCTTCAGAGTTCCTGAAAAATTTCTTTTAGACGTGTGACATTCAGATGTCATCTTGCACAACTATTCTGAGGTAGATCTGCTTTTCTAGGGAGAAATCATGGGTGGATCATGAGTGATTTTGAGACTGTACCCCTCCTATTCAAGTGCAGAGGTCTCAGGACAGCCAGACAGAACCCTCTGGATCCACCCCAGGCCTGAAATCCACTCTCTAGATGACAGATTGCTGTTCAGCCTCAAGGACTTGTGCATATTTATGCCAGAGGAAATCATTCAGTGAGAAAATCTGTTTAGTAACCTCGAAGTTGTGTCAGCCACCATAAAATCCTGGTTATATTACAGTTTACCATTACGGTTTTTACAGTAGAAACTACAGGTTCATTATAAAACATTTCTTAAATTTCTAAATTTATAAAATATATGAAAAATACCAGAATGAAAAACAAAAGTCCCACCTGCCTCCTTCCTATCACCACTGTGACAGACTGACAACCCTTCCCTGCAGTCTTCCTCTGTGACTTTTAGGCCATAGTTCTTACCAACTAAAACAACACAAAACAAAACAAAACAAAACAATACAAAACATAGACATAAAAGGAATAAAGGTCTCAGGTGCACACACCTTACAAACAGTAGAGGTCAGTGGTTGCAGAGTACTTTAGCTAACTCCTTATGGGACTCTTTCCATATCAGAAGCTCCATATGTCTCCCAGAGTTGAAGGACCTCAGCAGCAGGCTTGAAAACCTTGCCTAATCATAAGGTAGCACTTGTCTTACAGCTCATTCTGCTTAGGATCATCATAAAAATTGTCCTTTGAACTCCCTCTCTGCTTCCTCCAGCCCCATCTTCCTTCCTCCCCATCCCCAAGGCAATGATTTTTATCTCCAAGCCTCCATTTCTTCTCGGCAGGAATCAAAGGGGTTTCAAGCCTTTCCCTCGAGGTCACAGCATTACCTGTTCCTCCTCCACCTGAGATGCAGAGCTCTGCTTCCTCAGAATATTTATTTACCCTAATCTGTGTCAGACACAGGCTCATTCTGCCCTGGTAATGAAGAGTTGCTGTGTCTGGGCCAGCCAGGCCAGGCGTGTTTGGACTCTTCTGGGTTGATTCACATCAAGCTATAGTGAGCTGTAGAGTAAGCAACGACAAACAGGAGCAGCAGAATGACACTTTTCAATTACCTGATTTACCAAGCTTCATCTTAAAACTAATGAGGCTGTTCATGTTATGTTTCATATCCCAGTGTAGTGGATAATGCTAAACATAAACAGCTCTTTGTCCCTGTAGCATGTTTCTCCTTGGTGCAGGATGGCAGAGCTGCTGTAGTCTGTCAGGAGCAGGTACCTCCAAGCCCATTAGTAAAGCATGTGCCCCACTCACTTCAGCACTGGCCAGCAAAAGAGATGGCATCTTGCCTTTACCCTCAGGTAGTCCATGAACTCCAACCAATCTGTGCCATGAATCCAAATTATGAGTCTCACTGACTGGGGGGTTTACTCTTTGCTTCTCCCTGAGATGCAGGAAACTGCATCCACAAAAATTGTTAAGTCATTATCAAAGGTGATATATAAATACAATAATCACAAAGGTGATATATAAATCACAGACTCAGAAGTCAGAAAATGTCAGCCTTGAGCTATCTGGTCACCCATCATGGTGCAGTCTTTAGTTACATTGCCACTGCTTTTTTAACAGGTTCTGTGAATATGACTAATTCTGAATGTGAGGTCTAAGTTTCTGAAAGGAAAACAAGTTCCTTGCTTTTCCTTCACCTGGATGGAAATGAGCAGAAGTCTGGAAGCAGGTTCAACGAGCCCATTTGCTTGCAGAAACTGGTAACAGATGTTGCATCACCAGTGAAAATCTACTCTGCCCCCTCTCCCATACCACCAGGTGCAGTCCTTGATGGTTTAGAACAAATCTGACCTTGAGAACAAAAGTCCAAAAGAAGAACAACCAGCCAGTACAAGAAGTCAGCAAATATACTGACCCCATCCTAGCTCCTGGAAACATTTAGGGAATTCATAAAGATGAAATGCAGAAAATGGACCTCAATCCCATGCAAAACCAATTAATAGGAAAATCCCTTTCCGAACCCAAGTGTAGAGATTGATATAACCTTGAGCTGAGGTGCGAGACACCAAGCTGCTATTGGAGAACTTTTTCAGCATTAACACTCACGGCTAGAGGTAATTTCTCAAGAACTTAAGTAAACATTACGTTCCTCTCTTATAAATCTGTAAGAGTTGGAGACCTGTCAAACAGTGGAAGTGGAAACCAATAAATATAAGGAGAAAACACTGGTATTATCGTTACATAGAAATGATAATTTTGACCAAAATAAGCATTTGCATAAGAACATAGTGGTTGAAAGCATCTAACTGGATCATAGAACCATGGAATAACAGAATGGTTTGGGTAGGAAGGGACCTTAAAGTTCATCTAGTTCCAATCCATCCCCACCATGGGCAGGGACACCTTCCACTAGAGCAGGTTGCTCAAAGCCCCATCCAACCTGGCCTTGAACACTTCCAGAGATGGGTGGATGTAGATGTAAATATCTGCATTGAAGAGGCTCTAAATGTAGATAACAATATGTCAGCTAAGCACTGGGAGCCCCCTTTACAGTCGGTACAGGAGAACTGTCACTTCAAATCTGCAGTTCATCTCTTTCAGGCACTTACTTTAGGATAAGATGATTTATGCCTCAAAAGCAGCTGCTTCTCCACATTACCTGTAAAAGGAATTTTTCTCAGATGGGAATGTCTACACTATAAATCTCTATGGCTTATATGTCTACACTTGGTCAGATGAATCCCACTTCATGAATTTTTCAATATTTGTAGTCATTACATGAGGACTGGATAGCTTTTTAAAAAATACTCTATAGCTTGAAGAGAAGCATAGCTTTGATACAAAAAATACTGGACAAACTTCTATTAACTTAGGAAAATAAGACAAAGGATTTTAATAGATGTCCTAAACTATCTCTGAACTCAGTGTCTCAACAATGAAAGTAGCCACATGGAATTAGATCATATCATTATTCTGATCGTTATTTATTTGGTAGGTCAAACCCACATGGCCATGAATTTCAAATCTATATGTCTATGAGTTCTGTTTCACAGCATTATACAAGAAGCCCAGTTAAACAAACATTATCAGACATTATACATTCAGTGGAACATCCCTAGAGCTAGATTGCCTACAATGTTTATTTGTTTGTAAACAGCAATGTTACTTCAACTTTTGAAGAAAGAAAGTCTGCATTACACATTCTGCATCTGTCTTTCTCTAACAAGACCCTGCCTGCATTGCCCTGTTTCAAAGGGGTGTAAAAGGCTTTTGTTTTTTTCCTGGAAGTCTGGAATGGCTTCTTTTCTGTTTTTTGCAGATCTTGGAATTGAGTTTTATAGCGACAGAAAGCGCTTTTGCAGTGATAAAAATACATTTTCTACATTCATGAATTCATAAATTTTAAGAGCAAAAGGAACCATTACATTCATCCAGCCTGAGGCATTGATAGATTTACTGCGCAGGAGCTAATGGACCAGGGCACAGTCCCTTTGAGATGACAGGAGAGAATTTGTGCAGCTTTTTTACTTCCCTCATCATCATCATCATGAGGGCAACCACCTCAGAGCTGCCTTGTTCAACACAGACACTGCCTCTAGACTAACTTGAAGGAACATTTATTTAAACACATTTTAGAGAAAGCCAGGCTGCTTTCCTAAGCACTCAGAGAAAGCAAAGGTCAGCACAGCCGCATCGCCCCAGAGCACCTCTACCACCTCTCCTTGACCCCGCTCGGTCTCCCAGCAGCACCAGACACCCCAAAACAACAGTAGCTGCTGTCCCTGCGCTCAGGCTTTGTTCTTTACCTGCACAGTTCTCTCGTTGAGATGTGAAGCACTTGGCCCCTGGGACTCAGCTTATTGCCTCATAAAGCAGGATGGCAGGATTATTAATGTGGCAGAACTGCAGGATTTTCCAAGCAATTTATGGGTTACCATGGCAGTTCATTAGCTCTGAGCCCTATGACCGCTTCCTGGCGAGCATGAATCAAGCAGGAGGCACGCACACATCTAAACGTACGACAGATATTCACATCAAAAATACATCCAAGGCCATATTTCCTCCGTTTTGTTCAGCACATGTCCAACCGCAGCACTAAAAGGTTATCAGGACTGATAACCAACCCACTGACACACATCCAGACACAAAGAAATTCACAGTCCCCCTTTTTTTTCTTTTATTCTCATCAAGCCACTTCTGATGGATGCCTGCATTTAAAGAACAGCAGGTCCTTAGCAGAGAGTTTATATTTGCAGCCTCCATGGACTGCATAGGGAGGCAGGTCTGGCAGTGGGGACAGTGGACACTCTGAATGGCTCCCTTGACTTTCAGTGCTCAGAATAAGGTTTCACCTTACACACAGACAAGCCCCTCATCCCCACTCAAGGAAGGATTTGAGAAAATATTTAACTTTCATGGTGATTATCCATAGGTCTTAAAATAAAGCACATACTTCAACACTTCCTTGGGTCCAAGTGGCACTGTGTGCGTGAAAAAATTCCACAGGTTTTAATGCAGTGCTCAGTTAGCATTTCAGCATAGGCCAAATAACAAAGTCTAGCAAACCAGACAGGAAAGAGATGTAGAGAATTAAAGGGAGCCTTTGAAGTTAATAACTGGACAATTAAGAAAATTAAAAGGTCATGAGCACAGTAAGTTTTATCAGTAAGTACAAAGCCACTATCAAGCTACTCATAGATTTTACAAATACAATGTTGTATACCAAAGAAAGACAGAGACAATGGGAGATGTTTGGGGGAAGAGGAAACAAGGAGAGAAAAACTTCTACTAGGTTTTTATTGCATTATTTTTCTCACTTTCATTAATTCTTTTTTATTTTCTTTTCTCCTCTAAGATTTTTGGATATTTTAAAGAAAAGGCAGAGCTAAAATTTTTATATCTGCCTCTATTACAGCTGCCACACTCAGAACTCAACCTCACCATGCCTTAAGTGCTTTCCAGAATGAACTTGCCTTTTCCTTTTGAAAAAATAATTAATGTATTTATTAGTGCAGTAATGGGACCCACATACTGGAAAATCCCACTTCCCACACCATTCCATTAGCTAAATCTGGCTTTGGGCCAAATTTTCGTATTTCAGCTCCTGCCAAGGTTCAGGTTTGGAATGTTTTTACGTTGGAGGATTTTTCATCTGTTTCCTTGGCTGGGCTAATGGGACCTTAATGCACATGAGAGATCTCTATCACACCAGACAGCCGGGTACTTGTTTGCTTCAATCATCTCATACGTACACACGAACTGGTGGCATTTCCCTCTCAGCTAAGGCATGCCAACAGGCCTTGAACCCACGATGCAAAGGAGTATAATTTGATATGGAAAACTGCTGACTTGAGACTTGATTCCCACTGGCTGGAGTAATTACAACCAATATTTTAAAAATATACAGCTGGGCAAAAAGTTAGATGACACCTTTATTTAAGAACAGATTCATCAGCAAAACTGTGTGTGTCTGGCAGGCGTTTTCATGTCCAATAAAACATGGAAGCTACAGGAATGAACTTCCAAGAAATATGGATATGGCTTAAAGAAAGCAAAGCTGTTGTCTCATCCATTCACTTCTTGGAGATCTGGAATAGCGCCCGGCTCATGCTGTCAGGCTAGAGAAGAACAGTGTGGACATGATGACCTGAGAGACCTTGCAGATGTTCTTCTGCCAGGACTGGGAGATAAGACACCTCACCAGCTCTTCACTAGGCATTGGTGTACACAAACACCACCAGCCTGTCACAGGGTCCATCCCAGCTGTGATTTCTGCTTACAGCTCATGAGCTTTCAGTTAATATTACCTTTTGTCACCTCATAAATTGCTTCCTCGGCAGATTTTTTTTCTATTGGAAGAAGACATATTGGTCTCTTTCCAGTTCTTCCCATACTTTAGCACCAAAAGCAGAGCTCAGCTGCTCTGTCCCCGTAGTTACTGAAGTTCCTCACAAGGGAAATGCCTGCATGAAGACTCTCCCACCCACATAGCCACGTCCATCACTGTTCTTGCTCTCACCACCTCTTCTGAAGCAGCACAGCAAGTCAGTAACACTGGCCAAGGACACATGGCAGTTTTTCTCACAGGTAACACCAGTGACACATGGCAGGACATTTGTGCCACAGTCTGGCAGACAGAGAGTGACACAGACGAGCAGACTGACTGCACTGCCCGATCTCAGAGAGAGATGGGGTCACTTGAAGCAGGAACAAAAAGGGCTGAAGTGATGCTCAGAGAAACCCATTTGTACACACATCGCATTTCCCAAGCTATGCCAAGGTCGCTGCATCTTTCACTGGTCTCCAGGAAACAGGAGCAAGGGACAACATGTTTCCAAGTGCAAGAGGAGGGCAACAGGGATATGTATTGAGATACAGGCCATAGGGAAGTGCAGGCATGTCCATTTGTGACAGCCTGTCCCCTTTGACTCCCACATGTTTGGTGAAAGCAGGAGCACACTATACCAGGAGTCATAATGTGTGCAGCTTTATGGAAACTAGAAATAAAGAGACAGCCAGCGGGAGGTTTTCTACACTGCTCATTCTCTAGGCCATAAGAATACCAAATTGTTTGGTTTTATCATTTCTTCTAAAAGAATTCCAGGACTTAGTTCTGTCTGGCACAAGCACATAGAACTGAAATTTGATTTCTTGTTTATTTCATTTTCACATTTTGAAGGACTTTGCTCTTTGAGGCGAGAAATATGTGTCTGTTGATCACAAAATCCAGCTCAGAGACATGTCTGAGGTCATGGTTTTGAAAAGGAGCCATGGCCACCTTCAAAGGATGAGACAGATTTCACCCACGGAAAAGCAAAACGTGCCATTTTGTGCTCTCAAGTGTGACTCATTTCCTCATACAGTTAGGCTTGGACTAGAGACTTAAGGTCAGATTAAGAGATCATTAGTGCCTTTTGTAGTGGACTTTGAGACCAGTACTGCAATGCCAGAATAAGGCTGTGGAGGCCTTTGAAGGAGAAATCCTCTTGGAAATACATCATGGGGCTCTGTTTGTTTTCCCGGGATTTTTGAGGGACAGAGCTACTGTTTTTCCTGCTACACTGCCTTCGTTTCTGTCAAATCCCCATGAGGATAAGCTTCTCTCCAGTCTTTTTATGAGAAAAGTGATATAAAAACATCACCTTCCTGACTAGAAAATTCACAGGGCTTTGCAAGGATAGCCTTGCTACATCTTGCCACATCCCTTCAAACAAAACCCAACCTTCCTGCCACTCCTGCCAAACGAAACAGCAGCCAGACGAGCTGAGAGCCTGATGCTCCTGCATCAATGTCTCTGCTCCTCAGGGCTCTGCACCTCCACCATGCTGTAGCCACTACACAAAATGTTGTACTGACTCCATCTCCAATGCTTTCTGTCACACTCAGCGTGCTGCAGTTACACACACGGAGAGTGACCCACAGACCCGTTGTTGTCTGAGGGCACAGAGAGCTTCTCCTTTACTACATGTCCCGCTGTCTGCTCAGCACATTCAGTACAGCACCAAAATTTGCACATTCAGATGGATGCAGAAAGGAACAGAGAGAGAGACTGAGCTGATCCTAGCAACAACTATGTAAGCAAAACCCTGAAGGAAATATTTTCAAATATGTCAGCTACAAATGACCAAAATATCATCACAGTACAAAGACAGATGTTGTTTTTGTACTACAGGGCTCAGACAGGAACAATTTTTCCTCTGTTGCAAAATAAGATGACTAGTCAGGTAAGAGCACAGTGTCTGCTCAATGCTATGACTTAAGCTCCCAACTGAGAGCTCCAACTGTTTATTTGGGGTTTTTTTAAATAACAGTATTTTGTTAGAAAAATTGTTGCAATGTTTACGTGAAGATTTTGGGAGTGATTTTCTACTAACGCAGTGGATGAATATGGATTGGTAATCACCTGATTCTATGGTACAAAATGAAATAAATACTGAAAAAAGAAATAAGGATCCTACTGATAACCACAGCTTTGCTGCAAGATGCCAACATTCAGTGTGTAAACATCCACTGAGCAGATTGACTTCACTGCCAGATTTTCCTGCCTTGAAAAATCAGCTGAATGGGTTAATAAATATAATTTCCACATTTTTTGCTTTTTCTATAGAGCCAATGAGTACAAAAAGTGACAGAATTAAACCACTCTGGTAATCCAAAGCTTTCCCTTGTTTATCAAATAAGAATCACCATGAGCCAACTGGAAGTTCAACAACTTTTTACATCTTGTTGTTCTCCTCACACCACTGTTCAACAAACATACACCCCAGTGAGAGTTAGAGAATTTTGTAACTTACCACAGGTGTAGATGACATTAAGATGCTTTTGGATGCCTGGGTAACAAGGATCTCCAAATTCATAGGTGCTGGCATATATGCTGCAGCTTCTTTTCCCATGGCAGCGCTTGATCATGAGCTGGAGAGCGGTAGCTGACTGACACTCTAAAAGGGAAAAACAATACCTATCTGTGAATATTTGTCCATTCACAACAGAAATTGCCTAAAAATAATTTACCAGATGCAGACTGTGAGAGCACATACAGATTTCCATATTTAAAAGTCTTTGTGTTTACATGGGAAGGTGTATCTGACTCTAACACACCTCTAATAAATTGAAAGAACACTGAAGAACCAGAAACCTCCATACATCCATACAAAGAAGGCTGAGAATAAAAGATGTTTCATCTTTGTAACAACCACAAGAGACGTCTCAAATCCCCCTCTCCGGCCCCTGCTGAAGACAAAAGTGATCACTGTCCCTGTCTGCTTTTAGATGTTGTATTTCTAAATCTAATGAAAGCTACTATGAGGCATAATAATTATAATATTATCATCTACCATATAAGTAGAAAGACTGTTTTAATCACATTCATTCCATGCAAGTAGAAACATTTCTCATATCAGAAATTTAGACTATGGGAAGTTCCAAAAGTAAGTGTTTCCAAGTATTTTTCTCTACTAGGTGGTTTTGCCTGTTTTCTTACCGAGGGTGAGAACAATTTGTACAGATAAAGTCTTGAGCTTTTAGGTGCAAGACTGACAGTGTGCTTTCACTGTCCAGCCAGGACCGAGCTCAGGGGGAAACTCGCAAGGAGACACTTCTTCAACATCAAATTGTTGCTAAAAGGAATGGGATGGCTACAGAGAATGGAATACAAACCCCTTTAGGTCACTAATTAGGAGGCAGGGAAAGGAAAAATGAACCTCAAAAGGTATGGAGTGCTAGAACCAGCATAACAATAAAAGCCGTGAGAGATACGGGAAAGCCACAGAAAATCAAGCCTAGAGGGTAACATCTTTTTTCTCAAATCAAAGGCAGCATTTTATTTCACATGTTGCAAATGACAAAAGAAGAAGGCTCCATGTGAACATTTTCATACTGAACCACCCAAACTTCCTTAGGGAATTTCTGATCCAATGAGTGACAGAGGTTCCAGTGGAAACATCTGGCATGCAGCAATCCTGATTCATTGTCTTTTTGCAAATGTCCAGTTAGAGGAACCCATCAAATCTAAGCGCTGCAGAGGATTTCATGGAGGGCCCCTATTGTTTTTATTTGTTATTGTTCTCACATGAAACAGAGGACATCCCACAGCTGTCTGCTTAGGGGCCTTGCCCTCTGGCACAGGAGCATACTCTATCCATGGGCGTGTGGGGAATTACACATTACTGCTCCTGTGAGAGGCACAACAAGGCTTTTGCATCCGACATCCCCAGAGATGGGCAGTCTCTGGGACGTTCCTCATGTAGGAATATGTATGCACTAACAAACTACAGACTCTGCTCTCCACCTTAACAGATTGAATTGACTCTTCAGGTGCCAAAGCTGAAGATTCATCAGACTGAAAACGCTTCTAGGAGTTTTATTTGTCATATACCCTCACACTAATATTGACAGCTTTTCCAGCCATCACTAGTCATGTCTTGGTATGACGGACTCCTTCCTCCCATGCAGTTCTGAGCAGGCAATGGCCTCCATCCAAATTGACTTTAGCACCAGCATCTGTATTAGGAAACCAAAGGGGGCTAAATTATGGACACGCCTTTATTCCCCTTGTTTAAGTGCGACCCTGAACCTTAGAATGATTTTGCCAACTAGTATTACTCCTAACAGGTAATACAGCCTGAGACACAATGGGGCTAGTCCTAATAGTCAATTTGCAGAAGGCCCCCACCCTATTTTTGGGGCTTTGAGCAACCTGGTCTAGTGGAAGGTGTTCCTGCCCATGGTAGGGGGGATTGGAACAAGATGATCTTTAAAGACCCCTCCAGCCCAAACCATTCCAGAATTCTATGATCTTCTGGACTGCCTAGGAGAGTTATCTGGGCCAAAGCAACAAACCATGCCATGGACCATGCTACAATTTCACAGTACAGATCTATTTCCGGTACCTGTGCCGCTGGTACTACTCATTTACCAGTACACATGTAACCCTAGATACCCAACTTCTCTGGGCACAGACCAGGCCACCATAGTCACAAATATCCACAGTGCAGTCCTCAGCTCTCCAACTGCCAGGCTGCTCCAGCTCAACCTGCACCAGCTGAAATGAGCAGAAGAGTAGAAGGAACTCTCTATGTTTCAATTACAAGTGAGGATGAAAGCCCCTCACATAGAAAGTAGGGCATCAAGACTGTAAAAGCCTCTTTTACATGGACTTTTTGCAAACCATAGGATGAAAAATATATCCAGGGGAAACATCGCCTGCTGGGACTGCAGCACATAAACCATCCAGTAATTTAGCTGAAAGCAATATCTGGAGCCTATCCACTCCGACCTCCTGCCCAAAGAACAGCCAGCTTTGATGTTACATCAGGTCGCTCAGGAATTTGCCCAGGCAAGTTTTGAAAATCTCCACAGAGAAATATTTCCCAAACTCCTTGGACACTTGATCCTGGGCTAAGCCCCTCTCTAGGTGAAGAATTTTTTCCTTGTATGTCATCAGGTTTCTATTGCTGCAACTTGTGTTCATTGCTTTTGGTGTTCATCTGCTGTTTTCTTCTGTGTATTTCCAAAGAGTCTTCTGTAGAACCACCTATTCCTTAATAAAAAACAGAAATAAGATCCCACCTGGAGCTTTCTTGTCTGGAAACTGAACAACCCTGTGTCCCTCAGCATTCCTCCATATACTGTATGCTCCAGGCCCCTGACCAGCTTGGTGGAGCTTCACTGGACTTGCTCCAGACTTCCAGCCTCTCTCTTTACCTGGAGAACCCCAAACTGGACACTTCAGTATTCCGGCTGAGCTGTAACAACTGTCCTGCCCAATTTGGTACCACCTACAAACTCTGTCCCATTATCCAGGTCATTCCTGAAGATTTCAAGCAATCTCTGACTGATTTTAAGTGGCTGCCAGCATGACTTCAATATAGCACAGCAGAGGTTTCTTGTAGTGCTCCATTTCCTTGGCTCTTGCTGCAAAGTCACAATTTAGGCAAATCTTACTGTTTTCCCTGACCTCCAGACCCTAATGAACACCAGAATCTGGTGAGTGCAGGAGTGGCAGAAAGTCAACTGAGGTATCCGTGTTACAAGATCCAGCTAAACTCTACTGACAACAACAGGCTCCCACATGGTGAATCCAAATACTCTTCTCATTTTCCCCATGGTAAGACCCGAGCCATTCTCTTGGAAACAGTCATATTTTTCTAGCCCTGAAAAAAAAATAGGGTCTAGGCACAAATTCTGACCAAATATTCACTTCAAAGGCTTGTTTTTGCTCACAACAGGGAATTTTCCCTGGTTTAGCCTGCACACAATTTCTAAGCGAAAATGCCTCGTGCATTTCCATAAAGGCCAGGGCAAGCAGCCTGCAGTGTTTTGGAGAAGGACTACATCAACACTGAAATCAGCTTTGTCTCTAGTCTTGGATTTCTTGGTCTATCAATGTGTTCATCCTCCACATAACACGTTGAACTGGAAAATGTAAGAGCAGCAATCAAAACCTCCAAATGGGACCATCTTCCTTACACACTTCAAAGGGTTTGTGATAAGGAGCTCATTTAGCTGGGTGCCAAAATGTCATATTCAAGCATCTTCACTCCCTCACTAACGAGCACTGAAGATGTCAATAGTACCTCTGAGAGGTGGCTGAGTGATAGATGAGACTACAGCACCTTCATAAATCACAATCACCACCATGTCATTCAGAGCTCTAGAAGGGACAACATGGTATTTTATTTTACCCCTGTGTCTCAGGCTTATGAAAATACTGAATTCACTCCTGTTGGATGTTATGAAGTGCACGTAGGTAATTTACTTCCAAGTGTAAATAAGTCCTTGGAGAGCTCATTGAAGTGAGAGCTCCAATTATATTAGTACCTCTTCAGGAGGTGATTCCAGGTCAAAGTCTTCACCTCCAGGTGCCCATCCTCAGAGCTCAGAGAGGCAAGAAAACAGAGGGGCTTTATCCATAAATCATGCAGTCATCCTGCCAAAAAGATGCAGGGAAGCCAAGCCCAGCAATGTGGTGCAGCAGAGCTGGGCTCTGGTCCCCTTCAGCTGGCAAAATTCATTTTTTCCAGGTCTTCAGAAGTGGGAGATTAGACATGGCACTTATTATACCAGATGTCATGCTCATTCGGGGCAACATTACAGTCATTTGAGGAAAAGACCTCAATAATCTTAGCAGTCTTTTCCAACCTTAATGATTTTATACTCTATGGTCTCCTTTCTTCTGCTGCTTGTTTGCTTGCTAAATGCAAATTCCAAATATTTTATGAGATACCACCCTGGCACCAGTAACAAACAAGTGATCCCATGTGTCAGAGGTGTGGGAAGGACGCTCACAAATGCCAACACCATATCACTAAGTCTGAGGTAAGTACTGCTAAGCAGAGCCAGGCCCCTGCCGAGAAACTCTTAAAGCCCACAAAGCTCAAATCCCATGATACAGCAATAAAAACTGCTTTAAGACCTCATAGATGATAGAAAGCCCTCTTGAAGAGGTTGGGCCAGAGTTACCCTTGGCTTTCATTAGTCTTAGGTTGCTTCAGTACACTGCCAGAGAGCACATATGAATCCTGGCTATGGTGAAACTTTCACATGTGAAATTGATTAAAGGTATCAGCTGTGCTTTTCGAATATGGTATTTTCAGCTAAAGCTGGGGCTGTGAGGGGAGTGGGATCAGCTCACTTTATTCTCTTTACCTCTGGCCCCACTTTCTAGAAGCTGCACATCCCTCCAGCCTTGCTCCTGGTGGGGGTGAATTCCCTTTCCCAGGATCACTTCACAAATGCAGACCACTGGCCAGCTGGATTTCACAACCCTTAGTCTAAGTCCTCAGTGGGTAATTCACCTTACCAGTTGCATTTACTATGGTATGACTCCTTCATCTACTCCATCAGCCCAGCCTCTGTCAGGGTAAAAACCCAAACCAGGGCAACAGAGCCATGATGGAGGATTTTACCAGCTGCAGCTTGCAGACAGCATTGGCTTTAAAACTGGAATTGGTCTCAGTGATGTAATGCCCATATCATCAAGCTCACCACAATGAATGGATTTTAGTCAGTCTAAGGCTGCTTCCCAGCATGACTATTTCTTTATTACCTCTTCCTAGTGAAAAAAAAAAAAAAGAAACTGGAGCCAATGCCTATTAATCATATCCTTAATTTTGGTTACTCAGTGTTACTTGTTTTTCTCCAGTAAGGGTGACACATCCAAATGTGAAATAAGAGCCATGCATTGCTGCTTTTGATTGCAAAACCTATCTGGGTTTGAAAGAATGTTTCCAAACTCTTTAATTTTTGCATTTTGGTAACTCTTAGATGCTCTGGTAGGGATTGGAGCCTCTTCCAAGGCAGCAGCCATCACAGATGGATCCACAAACAGATTTAAACCCCGAGTTTTGAGAAGCGTGGCTAATCCCACAGTGAAGTTGGATGTATTGCAGATGTCCGAGAATATCTGTTCATCTCTTTATCTGCTCATGATCAGACTCACCTGGCACAGCCACGCTGAGCCTGCAAAGGTGGGTTGCTGCACAGATGAGACAGGCTGTCCAGAGCAAGCAGGACCACACACAGCTGGACAGGTGAATATGTTAGCATGCTGTGGAGCTGCCAGGTAGGAGTTTTCCACAGGCAGTCCATGGATCTGGAGAGGCAGCAGGACGTGGAGCTCAACCCAATATTAACACGCATGCACTTTAAAAAGAAAGAAAAATGGAGCCTGAGAAAAAACTCCACCCACTTGTAAGAGGATGTCAGACTCTCTGAGTCTGTGAATTTTCAAGAAAAATGAGGCACTCATTCTACTTTTTTCAGCCAAGAAAATATAAGACCTTGAAGTGTCAAAAGGACCAAATGATTGGCCACAATTAAAGGATTCAGAAAGAAAATCGCTGCCTAAAATACTATTTCCAGCAGTGCATATGAAGTAAGCGTTTAGGAACTGGAACAGGACTGGTGGTACCTGATCAAGAGACAAATTCTGTGAGATGCTTTGGCTCAGTGTAAAGGCATCAGGAGCAGACTCACATCTCGAATTTAAACCATCAATAGAACCTTAGCTTTCTTTGCTGTCTTTTGAGGAGCGGGTGAAAGGATCAACTTAAGATAAGTTTTCCCTTGAGGGAAGTAATTTATAAACAATTGACAGCTCCAAGAGGACACTCCTCCCAAGCAGACAACAGGATTTTTCTCCAAAACACAAAGCCTGATTTCCTGCTCAAGAACAAAAGAGGAAAATTTACTTGCTGGGAGCTATGAATCCAAGAGGACAGAATGAAAGATGGAAGGAGTCAATTAACTTAAGAGGAGAGAAATTTAGTTCCTGCAAAGAAAGCTGACAGATGTCTGAATCAGTGCTGTGGTTATCCACTTGTCTGCCAAAAGAGAAAGCAAATTTCAATGGAATGGCAGAAAGGACACAAGCAGGAAGTAACTCCAGCCTTGCAGGTGAGGCAACTGCCTAAATTTCTTCATGTTTTACCTAGACGTGACTGCCTCAATCTGCAAAAGAACCTCTATCACATGCAGGAGGGAAGGAGGCTCTCCTGGTTTTGGGCAGCTTCTCATCTATTTTAAAGATGTTCCATTAGCTGTGGTTGATACAAACATCAGCTCCTTCATAGAGGGACAGCTGCTAGAGGTGCCTAAGCCTCTGCTTCAGCCAAAATTAGCCATCCAGCAGCCTGTGAAGGATGTCTTCACGAAATATCAATGAGTCAGTCTGCACTCTGTCCAGTACATCAAACCCCAGGCATTGTCAACTTAGCCCATCCCCATTAAGTTGGATGTTCTCTTTAAAAGCCAGTGCAGAAAACTGTTAATAAAGATGGATTTTGTCCACTTTCTCTCTCATTTAGCAGCCTGGGGAGGTAATTTCTTTATCAGTGTAAAGCTGTCACGCAGTTTCAGTTGGGTGCAACTGAAATACACTGGATTTCTCTTCCCTGCCGTGGCACACAAGCCTCTGTAGAGGACACAAGAAGTGAGTTGGGTCAAGATCCACAAGACAAGAGGGAGAAAATCAAACTACAAATACTTAAGTATCCTTAAGACCAACCAATGTGAAGTTCAGCCAATAGAAACCAAATACTGCCCTTAAACAAAAAAACAGAAACAGAAGTGTATTTACATACACAGGAGAAGCTCAGGAGAAAGAACTCAAAACAATTAAAAGGTGAAGTTCCCTGCTGGTATTTGTAAAACGATATATGGTTAACATCATTATTACAAATAGCAGCAGAGAATTTCACGTTGATACAGCTGTATATAGAATGTATGTCTTGCACAATGACACTGAAAACAACTGGCTAGAAAGGAAATCTATACCCAAACATTAGAAGGATGTGCAGAGAAGGCCAGCTTAACATTTAAAAAGTATGTTTTACAGAAAGAGAGAGAAAAATTAGTCACCACACACTTCATAAAACTTTGGAAATTTAAGCAGTAGGCCAGAAAAGAGAAAATTATCTTAAAAGAAACCAGTCACATTTAGAGACTGCAACTGAAGGATTGATTACAGGTTTAATTACAAATCCTATCGTTACATTCAGAAACACTTGGTTTATTAATGTGAACTTAAATCATCTTATCACCCTTCTATCTGAGGGGTGATATGAGCCAGTTTTGCAGGGACTGACTCAGAGTGTGCAAAGTTGAGCAAATTAATAACACTTCTCAGGTTTGGGGGCTGAAGCGAGAATCTGAGGACAGCTTCAAACATGGCTCCAAGAAGTCTCAGAGAACAAAGAAGTTTTGGTGTGTCAATGACATTAAAATTTTATTATTTAATTTGCAGCAGAGTTGATCCTGGGCTGTAAGGCATTCAAGAAAAGAAGCAAAGAAGGTAACAGCTTTAGCATCACTCAGTAGAAGATAGGGATGGTGCATTCAATGCATCTACTGCTCCGTGAAGTCCTTGAGTTCTTCCTTCACTTCTTCCTTCACTACAGCCCAAAAAAAGTCTTTTCCTGAACGTGGGGATAGTCAACAAGTGCCTAGACCTAGGCTGAAGCAAGGTCTGAACTTCACAAGCTGCAGGACTGGCCCATTTTCTAAAGAGATTACCTGGCTGACACAGCCTGCAAGTCACTTCTTGCCCTTGGTTCCTAAAATAAAGCATGGCGTGCCTGCAGACTCACAGGTTTCACATTACCTCTGTTTCTCAGGCTCTCATCATGGCAATTTTGTAATATTCTTAGTGACATCTGAATTCGTTTAAGAGGGACTTTATCAGTTTTGAACAAGTTACACTGGTTTTCATTCAAAGCAACTCCATGGAAACAAACTGAGATGCTACAGATTTAAATCTCTTAAATTCTGCCCTTTTATTGTTAGGATTATATTTTGGGTTTGCTTTTAACTAATAGTTGGGCAATAGGCATCTTTTATAAGATCAGCCACTGAAGAAGTTGATGTTACTGATACAAATACTCACTTCACTTCTTCAACTATCATACCAATAGCATCACAGAGCCTGCTAGTACTATTTAAATTACTAGTTTCAGAATTTTTGATTACAATCACTGCATGGGGTCATACTCCACTGTAAACAACATTTCAAAACCAACTTGAACCTTGTTTTAGAGAAAGATCTTGTCCAGACTCACATTTGAATGGACTTCTAATTTTTTTTTTTTTAAATAGCTATTGTGTGCATATAAAAACAACTTCATATAAATCATTTTTATGGCTCTATGGAATCCAACAATAGTTGGAGTTTTCTAGAAACAGCTGTAAAGTGATTTTAATTACCTCCTGGTGTTTTGAGAAAAAAGTGAAACACATAAAGTATCTTAAACTGAAGAACAACTTTCTGAAAGAAGGCTTTGTGCCACTTTAATTCAGCATTCTAAAAGGGAACTGCATTTCAATTTAAATTTAATAAGGTATGATATGTGAATTAAACAGCAACTGAAATTTATTTAGCCTTCAGATTTAGATACTTGTGGGTTTTATTACATACAAACAGCCTGGCCTCTAAAAACATGTTCTTAATCATGAGCTATACACATAATAAAGCAGTTTCTGCCCTGAATGTAAATGAAGCATACACAGAGTTAAATCTACAAGGAGGGGTGCTTTGGAAGCCTGGTGTGCTCTGTAGAGAGGAACAACAGGGTCTGACCCCCCCCCCAGCTGCTGCTCATCCCACAGACCCAGCACTGCAGCTGCCTTAAAGGCCAGACAGGGAAGCCAGGATGAAGCACGGGAGTCTTTCAGCCACTTGGATCCCCTGAAGGTCGGCCGTGCTGCATGGCGTTGTCTGACCAGCACAGATTTCTGTGGATATTCCGTCCCTTGCCGCTGGCCCAGCCACCCTCTGTTTCCCCCATCCCTGCCAGGGGTTACTACTCCTCATTGGTCCAGCTCCACACATTAGGGGCCTTTTATTTTTAGGCATTTGTCTTAAGAGACTAAGATTAAAGCACAGCCACAACCTTGTCCTGATGGAAACAGGATGGAAAATGGTCATAGATGGTGAAGAAAAAGACAGCCAGAAATGCACAGCTGGAGGGGCAGCAGTTTCTTAAAGCCAGCTCTTATGCTGGCAGGAACATGTACCCTGGAATAAAATGGATTTTTTCCGGCATGTATTTCATATTCATTCACATGCTAGATCTGATCACAGATAAACAAACTAGAAGGGTCCATTATTTATATGGTGTAATAAATATTTATTTGAGGACTCTGCTGCAAGTCTTATATACATGTGCATTAAGAGGGGGAAATCAAAACAAACTGGCTTGGATCACCTTCTGTCACTGCATTAGAATGAAAAACGCCAGGGAATGAGCACCTAAAGCACTGGCTCATTTGCTGAGCTCCTTCCTCTGCTCTTCCATTATCAGATCCCATGAGTTAGAGAGTGCCATTGACCATCTGAGTTTCCTCAGGGCTTTGTAAACACATTCATTTTCCCCCTTTATAGAGGCACAGGAGAGAACTTGTATGTTAAGTGACAAGGACATTTCACTCTCAGCAGAGTACTCAGCTTAACCCACACCCCAGGACTCAGAGCAAAGCTGTGGATCCCATGATCTTGCACCAACTCCAAAACCAAGCCCAGATTCCTTCTACCCAGGATGAGCAATTAAATTGCTTTTGGCTTTTTTTATACATGATGGAGAAAGACAGGGTCCTTGAGAAGGAGTCTTGAATCCTATGTTAGAGGTCAGCTGAACGCGTCCATCTCACTCTCTTGTTCAGGGGGGAGATACTGTAAAAATGAATAATGTGAACAAGTCAGGTGTCCTGAATATGACCAAAGATATTGCTCCACTAAGCAATACAAAGGGTAATCATTTTACATCCCAGTTCTTCCTCCTCAGTCTCCTAATTAGATCACTACCTTGCACTCAGAAACATGTAGGAAAAGGCCATTTTTTAAATTGCTTCTCTTAGAATAAACAAGCCACTTGGAGATGCAGGCAGAGGCAGCTGTAAACAGCAGGAAAAGGGGGCAAAGGGCTCACTTGGCTGAGGGATATTAATGGTTCATTGCTTGTAAATAGCCCTTTCCCCAGAGACCTCCCCGTGCTCTGTGTATGCTCTCTGCACACGCTGGCAGCAAAGCGGAGGCATTATTAAGAGAGTTACAAATAAGGTCAAATTCTTTTAGGAGCTTTTCAGAGTTCCCAAGGCATTCAAGGAGGGGTCCAGCTGTTTACAGAGGTTTCCCATTACGGTCAGAGACACAAGTTTCAGCATGTTTCCAGTTAAAAGAGGATCCTGACAGATTTTCACTTTAACATGACAGGGATAGGATGGAGTTCTCCACCATAACGTTCTCTTCACAGATGCTAAGCACATTCACATAGACATTATACAAAGAGAAAGTGTGTGTCTGGCATGGCATGGCATGGCATGGCATGGCATGGCATGGCATGGCATGGCATGGCATGGCATGGCATGTGAAGAGTGACTTGGGAATCTTTCATCACCCAAATGCAGCACAGCAATAGCTGGGTTAAAAGGACTGCAGCACCAGGATAACTCAGAAACCACCTGAGCATCTAAGGGAGAATCCAGGAAATTAATTGTTAGTGCACTTTATCTCCTCAACACTTCTACAGGAGTACAAGGTCTTGTATTTCAAGGCAGAAGCAACACAAATTGAATTGGTTTACCTTACATATGCAATGCTCTATTAGGCCAGCTCTCCTCCCCATCTTAGACCTCAGTTCTTTAAAAGCCTCACCTGCAGAAGCTGTAGATTTCTAAAATCAATCCAAATGTGCATTTTGTCCACAGAAAGAAAAATGGAATCAAATTTTCTGAACTGTTTTTCCTTAGGAGAGGAAGAAAAGATAATCTTCACCACTTTTGGGGCAAGCATGACTTCTTCACTCATCAAGTAGCTCAGGCTGCGTGGATATAAATAATCACTGTGAACTTGTGCAGGGCCAGCTTCTCAGCAAAATGCCCTTTGCCAAGGCTCAGACCCAACACAAATCATCAGTTCCATGAAATTCAAACAGAATAAATCTCCCATGTACGGAACATAGCTGGGTTCTGCCTTACAGGAACTGGATGTTGCTGCAAAGTCTGACTCATACGGTCATGTTTGTAAGATCGGCTTGTTGTGAATGTCTGGGATCAAAGGCTGCCATGGAGCAGCCCTCCCCACATTGCAGGGCTGTGGAAATGTGCAGGGAAATGTTCCCCAGCTAGCAAAAGCTTTGATTTATAAATCGTGATGTTTCCACCTGCTCCTGAAGGAACAGAGTTGCCTGCTGGGCTAGGCAGGCTCGTGAGAGGAGCACAGTTTCTGAAGCAGGCTGGGGGACCCTGAGTGCTGCTCCCACAATCACTTGTGGCAGCTGGGAGCACAACCCGCTCCTGTCACTGCTGTAACTGGAGACAGGACTGGGAGGTTTGCAGGGTGCCGTGGGGAAGCACAGTGTGAATGTGCTTTTTGCTGATTTGGGTTGGAGGAGGATCCTACAGCAGTTTCTCCTGTGGGGCCAGGAGAAGTGCAAACTGCAGCCACAAGTCACCTTCCCATTCCAGCGTCACTGGAGCTCTGCCCCACTGGGTCAGCTCACACGGGTGGATGAAGGGAAGGCCGTGATAAGCAGAGACTCCCTCATGCCAAGGGCATCAGCGAGCTGTAGCTGAAGAAACCTGAACAACCACTCCCAAAAATGACTGGGATTTAAGGGCTGGAGCACGGTGAATTGGGGATGACCATCTGCTCAACCTCAATTTGCTTTTAGTTAAGTTCACCCCCACCCCCACAATTCACTCAAGATTTCAGCATGCAAGAAAACATCAGCATCAACAGCTACAGTCTGTCTTTCACCCTACACACACAGTGCCCAAATGCCTGGGAAAGCCTGGGGAAGTCACTGCTCCATGGTGAGTTCCACACATCCTCCCCAGCCCTGCAGGGCATGCAGCCAGCAGATGTTCCAGACACCCTTCCCACCCTCTCTTTGCTGTTATGCAGGCAGGACATACCTACTCCCACAGCACCCCAGGAGCACCAGACTAACTTAAGATACTTGAGACCCCAGTAATTCCAAACATGCGGATAGTTGCTCCTGTCTAACAACTCGGTCATTTTTAGCATCAGTTCACAGCTTAAAACCTTGAGCTGGATTTTAGCGTAAAGTTTTCTCAGCATTCCCACCCCTGACTTGGCATTACACTGTCTTGTACTGAGCCTGCCCATGTAAATAGTTTCATTTAGGAGCTGACACTTGAGGAAGGCCCTGCCTCATCCCAGCAGCAGACTGCGTGCTGCATTCTAGGATCTGACACCTCATTTCCTTGGGCAAACATCCCAATTTGTAGAGCTCACAAGGCCAGTTTGAGAACAGCAGGGCATACAGGCGCTAAAGACGCACATGCAGCTCAGCTGTCAGACCCCACTGCTTCTTCTCCCTGCTTCTGCCTTCTGTCCCATTTTCTGGTGCCACACACCCTGCTCTCAGCCAGTACAAGGTTCATGACTTTGCAGCTAGGCAAAGAAGAGTAAAACTTTACCCTTTGTGGCTTCACATAGAGTTTTGCTTCATGCTGACATTGAAGAGCAGGTCCCTGTGCTGGTGCCTGGTCCTTGGCAAGTGCCTGTTCCTGCTCTCTCAGCAAGGACAATGGAGTGGGGTGCTCAGGTCTGCTCCAGAAACCCATAGTTTCACTGACTTGGCAAGTTCTCACCCAGCAGCCCAACCAGCACAGCAACCAGTGCACAGACTCAGCCCATCCCAAACACCACACCACAGAGGTCCAGGCTAACCTGCCGCACACATCTGTTTTGGCTTCTGCCACCTGGCAACTGGGGGACTACAGGAGCACATCCAGGAACACTGGTCACCTCAGGAGACCCTGCACAGCTCAGCTGTGCTACACGTGCTCAGATTTTCACAGCTACAGAAGTAAGACACTTGCCACACTGCACAAATAACCTGACTGGCCTCATTCCACCTGTGGGTTTCTACTGACACCCATCATCTGCTTATCGTATTTCCAAGCACTCCCTTGACATGCTCCCATTTGCATAGCATTTAACTCCTTAAGGGCACTGAATGAGCAGCTGTGAAGCCAAAGATCCCCAGATCCAGCTGAACAGATCTCAGCACAGGCAATAGCCTCAGATCAAGATTCCCTGTGCAGCCTCCTCTGAAGCCTTTCCCTCTCTGGAGGCAATTCCTTTAGGAAACCAGTTAATTCCCTCTCAGCTCAGCAGAGAAGAATTATGAGGAATGCTGAGCACAGGATTTTGTACTGTGACTGTTGCTTTCTCTGCCACAGCCTAAAATATTCAAAGTCATTTCACACTGGCTCAAGAACAGACAGTTCCAGTGAATGTGTTTCAATTATTTATCTTTAACTCATGACTGTAAGAGACTCTGATAGTCTGAGAGTAAAGAAGCTACTTGAAAGTGCTGTAAGCCAACCGTAGCATGATGAAACTTAACAACTTGTTTTTTGAATTTGCTCCCTTGCTTTAACTTCAGTAAAAGTTTAAATGCAATGTCAAGGCTTCAGTGGCTGCAGATGGTACATGACATCCCCAGATAATATGCTCCTCCATATTACGGGCAGAGGTTCAGTGTATGAACCACCGCGAAGACAGGAAATTGAACAAGAAATTCAAGCACCTTCAATCATATAATCAGATGAATCTCTGAAAAGCCTGTGGCTTGGTAACAGCTAGGACATGTAGCTGCACCTCAGACTGGTGCTCATGCTGAAGCTCACCGCTGGTTGACAAGGTACCACACATCAGGAGCACCACCATGGCAGGTTACATGTCCCAGTCCTGCTTTTCTAACCAGGATCTGTGCCAGCTCTGCTGTGATGACAGTAAATGAAATCACCCTGCCCATATCAGCATGTCATCAAGCCATTCCCCTGCTTACCAATCATGGGCATCCCTAGGTTTTGGTATGGGCACTCCAGGCTGCCTCCTTGTGTCCTCCCAAAGATAGCAGAGTAAATGGCTATCACCATGCTCTTCTTACAGCTCAGCCTCAGCTTGTCATCTTCGCAGGCTACTTTACTCTTGTATTCATCTGGAAGGAAACAAACACTTAATTACTCAGCTGATCCAGAGGTGGGCTCCCAACAGGGTGGGACCCTCTCACCTCCCCATGGGGTGAGCTCAGCAGAGGCAGCAGCAATTCTGGACCCACACCCAGGGGTGCACATCAGTTCCCAGCAAAAACCCAGCCTTAGCACAACCCCAGCCTTAGCACTGCATTTGCTACAGGAGCACTGATCTCTCCCGTTGCACATTCCCTCTCTGGCACTATAAACACACTTAATGAACATATGTTAACCCAGTACGTGTCAGTTCTGTTAAATAGCCAATAATTTCATTTTGCAGACAGATAAATGAGGGGGGCATGGCATTTGAGTGTTTTCTCAATGGTAATATGGCAAGGGAAGGTAAAAGCCCATCTTTAGGAACCATCTCATCCATGGAGAAGCCCTTTATGTGCCAAGCATTTATTCTATATCACAGCAGCTCAAATGCAAACATAATCATGCTCCATGGCTTTTTTTCACAGCAGTTCTTCCATGGCAGATCCAACAGAAGCTATACTAAATTTGTTAATTATGGAAGCTGCTTCTGCCTGTTGCAAACACAGATATTCAAAAGCTTGTCCCCAAATCCTCCTGGAAATGGGAACTCTTGCTTTTGTAAAACTGGTACACACAGAACAATCACTCAGTTTACATCTCTCAAGGAGACTGGACGGTCATTTCATAAGAAATCGTGTGTCATTCCCTTGTCTTTACCATTATTATTTGGATTATGGGAACCTCTAGAGGTCCCAAACTAGCATAGGCCCTCCCTATGTGTGCTGCCAACATACCATAGAAAAGACACACTGTTTTGAAAAGCTGAGTCTTTACAGCAAGACATTTACACGTGTGAAAGAAAGAGACTATGAAAATGGAAGTGGCATAAAGAGACTAAAAAAACTGAAGTGGCATGCCTATGGACACCCCAGTCAACCCAGGGCACAGCCAGGAATATAAGCTCACACTCCTCAGCCTCTGCAGAGTCACCTTCCACTTGCTTATGGTACTTAGCATTTGAAATGTAGCCACAACCGCATCCAGATTGCTAAATGGGAAGGGTTTGTGACCGATGGTAAAACCCTAAGCATGATCAGTCATTTCCTCCCGAATGCCTCTACTTGTCCCAGGTCAAAGTGGTGCCACAGAGCACACGAGCATCATCCAGTGCCTGGGGCTGCCCCTGGCTCTGTGTCACTTACTGGCATAGACGTGATTTTTGTCCTTCCCTTACACGGTTCTCTGTGTCTAATATCACACACACACACACACACACACACACACACACGTGTATATGTAGGTATATGAGAACTTTTGCAAAGTCCATATGCATAAAACTACTCAGCAACTGAGAACACTAGCTAATAATTAGTTTATAAGTTAATACTTAAGTCTTTGGACCATGGCATTTAGGACCTAATGTGACATGATTTACTGTATTGTAATTCTAGGTTCAAGAATCTGTTTCCTTATTAGAGATGGAGGGTAATTTTTCCAAGTTGAATCATAGAAGAATTTACATTGGAAGACTTCTCAGGAGGTCATCTGGTTTAATCCATGCTCAAAGAAGGGCTAATTTCTACCTTAGATTAGATTTTTTCAGAAAAAACTGCATGGAGAGAACATGTATTATACCAAAACAGGGACATTCTGATTTAAAAGAAACATCTGATAACAAAAGGACTCCTCATGCTCAACTTGGAAATTCCTACTTGAAGCCAAAAAATAGCCTCCTCAAAATAGCCAATTACATGGTGATGAGAGCATCAACTGAAATGTGAAAACCCTGGTCCAAACCTTCACAGTCCAGCTGAGAAGCTTAACCTTGGACCCTATTCCAGTACATAATTTTCCTTCACACTCTGCAGCCTTTTTACAAAAATCTCTGAACACTTCTAGGTTTTATCCCACTGCAGAGAAACTTTCAAACTTCTAAAATATTTAGTGAATGTGGAAACACTTTCTGATCCATCTCTCTAGATGAAGACACAATTAAGACCTCACTCATTTGTGGGAGAGTCTGTGCAAAAAGCAGACATCCCTCAGCAGTAGCTACAGGGATAAACCCATGACCAGTATAAAACAGTGTATAAAACAGCGGCAGGAATCAGAAATATAAGCTCTTTGCACCTTCAGAGTAAGTAAAGAGAGAGAAACCTCATATACCTGTGAAGACTCAATGGTGGAATCACTGGACTTGGTGATTTTGGAGGTTTTTCTAAACCAAATAATTCTATTATTCTACGACCATTTTATCTTTGTAGGTATTTCATCCACAATCACCATGAAAGCATCTGAACAATACACTGAACACACCAAGGGGTTTCATCTTCACCTATAATTGTCTCCCATAGGAATTTTGTTCCTTCTGTGAGGGAAATTAAATCAAAGCTTTAACCTGCCTATACAGTAAAAAACTTAACAGAGTATAATAAAACTTTATCGACTTAACAGAATTTCTTTTTTCCTTAGGGAAAAAACACGGATTCAAGCTAAAAGCACAAAGACACAAACTCTCCAATAGGACAAGCTATACATAATTTATGTTAAACCACTGTCACAGAAAAGAATACTTGTGACTGGCTGAAGTGGTTGAAAAATGAACTAGGTGATTAAGTTTAGAAAAAGAACAATTTTGAAATCTCTAATGAGAGGGTCTGCTGTGAAGGTCTTATTTCTTACAAGGCACTAACTCAATTTCCTCTTTCAATTTGGTTATTATTAGCTACATCTCCCAATTAACAAGTATAACTGATTGTTTAACCACATGTCCTGTTGTCTCATTTAAGGTCCTTAGAATATTTATTAAATTCTGCTGACCATTCAAAGTCAGGGCTTGTCATTTGGAAACTTGTCCGGGATTTAAACACAGAGAATATTGCATTGAGCACAGTAAACACTGGGATGGACAGACATCCTCAACTTTGCTGAAGATCAGTCCAGCATCCTGAGACAATTAACAACAACTTGCTCCAGTTCCTAAAGGGGCTACAAGACAGCTGGAGAGGGACGTTTCACAAGGACGTGCAGTGATAGGACAAGGGGGAATGGCCTTAAGCTTGGAGGAGGGCAGGTTTATGTTGGATATTAGGAAGAAATTATTTACTATGAGGGTAGTGAGGGACTGGAACTGAGAAGCTGTGCCTGCACTATCCCTGGAAGTGTTCAAGGCCAGGTTGGATAGGACTGTGAGCAACCTGGGATAGTGGAAGGTGTCCCTGCCCATGGCAGGTGGGTTGGAACTAGATGGTCTTTAAAGTCTTTTCCAACCCAAACTGTTCTATGATTCCATGAGCCTATGAACAACAAAACACTGCCTCTCACAGTCACAGTTCTTACCCTCATAGATGCTCTGGGAAGTTGTGTTCAGGGCATATGGGGAAAGCTGCCTGATGGAAAGCTCAAGAAATCAGGCTGGGGAGGTGAACCCGAGTGCACATTCCTTGGGAGAAGGGGAGTTTGTGGATGATGTGTTCCTGGCACACTGCAGTGTGGAGTAAGAGGGTTGTGCCACCTGAAACAGGTGTCACCTCACAGTCACTGAATTCTGCCTCGGGAAACATCTCCTGGAGCTGCCAGTTCCCAAAGCTCTGAGTAAGTCCAAACTGGTTAGGGCTGCAGTTGCTGGGGGAGGCAGAGAGAGAAGACACTGCTTTCTTGAAAGGAAGGAAAAAAATAAAGCATGAAATGCACAGTAGTACTTCAGTAGTATTTCAGTCTCCCAAAAGGTTCCCTTAAGCTTGATCACTGGAAAACAGGGAGTCTCAGTGTTTCTGGGCAACCTGATGGAAATCTGCATAAACAAACAGATAGAAAGTGATGCCTTGGAGGACACAAATCCCTGGAAGTATTTTGTGCTTCATAGCATTGTCACCTCCATTTTAGCCAGGATGAACCCAAGCCAGACATTGATGGGTCCCAGGCATAGGATGACAGTAAGGACTATGATTGATATTAAAAAAATACAGAGCTAAGCATCATCCATATATTTACTGGTACTTCACTCCATAATAGCCTTACATAAATATTGAAAAGGAGAGAGGCAGCGTAAGTGACATAAGAGAGCTGGGACTGGGAACAAAAATGCATTTTTCTCTCTCACTCTCCCAAGCAGAACTGGCCTCCTACAGATCACTCACAATCTGGTCCTAAGCCTGCTCTAACTGTTACAGTCTGGATATAATTCAGGCCAAATGCAAACATTTGTATTAGTGGGTTTCATGTTTCACCCTGAAAAATTAAACACGCTTAAATGGCCTCGGAAAGGTGGCGGTGATATTCAGCAAATGGCTTACTCCACTCTAATCCCCCATGCAGTCATTTGTAGGGCAACAGAGATTTACCATGATTAAGATATTTGCTAAGGATAATATCCCTTTTATTACTGCCTGGTTTCAGAGACACTGGCTTAAATATAACTCAGTAGAGAGAACCCAAGGAGAGAACAGCTGCAGGCTTTTCTAGACATGTTTTTAAAGGTCATTATATGACACAATTGTAACTTAGCTTGGACAATTACAGGAAAACAATTATAAATGTTTCTAACAGAAAAATGGTCTCTCTCAAAGAGTAAAGTCAGTAAGAAGACGTTTTGTAATTATTGGATATATACAATTATATTAACCTGTATGACCAATAGTAAATACATTTATCCAGTATCTTAAGAACATTATCATTTATGGCTCACAAGAATTTTCTGAATGATCATGATCTGGAAGCTCAAAACTAAATGTCAATTGCCTCAATCACTGAGAGACCTTAGACATAAGAGCTACTAAAGAGATTTTGCTTCTAACAAAATGACGAAATGCATTAATGCCAGAGGTTCACCTTGCCTAAAATGATATTTTTGAACAGAACTTGTGGAAAAAATTATGAAATTTTGCTAATCAAAGTATTCATAATTCACATAATTAGTGCATGATAGCTGACCCTATTTCCCAGATCAAAGAGCTGGAAATACATGTAAAGAGAAATCTGTTTTCTTCACAAAATCCTAAAGGATTTAAATCTTAGAATTGAGGATTTGAACAAAGAAAGTGAATTTGTAGGACACAGAGATGCTTTTTCCCAATTCCTCATCAGGTCAGGATTGTTTCCCATAGAGGATTTTCTTGTGTAGGTTATAACTGTTAAATTAACGTGACTGCACCCGAAATGCCACTTCAGAACCAAACTGCTCTCCATCTTAGCCAGTAATTTCTCTTTAACCCAATTTTTGCCCTGCTCACCTTCATCCCAGCTTTGTTAGATGTTCCTCTTCATGCCACCCAAAACAAAGAACGTTTCTTGCCTTGAAACTCATAACTCTTCATTATATCCACCCATTCGGCCATCACCTAATTCCCTTCAGCTAATAAATGACTATATTTAACTAATGGGTGGTGGTTTGTGCTGGTCTGTAAAAAAGAGCATAGGGAGAACTCTCTTCCAGCCACTGTCTCCACGAGTAATTGTGGGTACACCTCTAAAGCTTCATGTCACTCTTCCCTCCTCCAGCTCCTACTGCACTTGTCAGGCATGGATTGATTGTAGAGTGGAACAGCTGAGATGCACAAGTGGAATACATAACCTTTTAGCCACCAGTTAACATTCAATAAACTTTTCTGGACACTGGAAGCCATCCCCAAATAATAAAGATGGTGATAACACATGTGGTGAGATTTTGGTGATTTCAGCACATGTCTAGGCAGGATACTTTCATTGCAAAAGCCACCACATAGCAATTTTTTGTGTCAGCCTAAAGAGAGAAGCCAAAGTAAGGGTTAGCCATGGAAATCTGAACTTTTTACAGTGGATGTAGTCACTCTGGACCATAATTCACTGATTCACTGAGGACAGAAAGCACCTCTGGAGAACATCTGGGCCAACCTCCATGTTCAGACTAGAGTCAACTGGAGCAGCAGGTGGCTGAGGGCCATATCCATTCAAGGTTTTAACACCTGCAAGGATTGAGGCTTCACAACTTCCTTGGGCGAGTTGTTCCAGCGATCCTGTTAGTCGTGAGAGATGAGTATAGTAAGTACCTGTTTCCATCACTTCTGTGGGAACTGGGAAAATGAGTTTCCAAGACAGGAGACCTATTTAACACTAGGACAGACACCTCTAAGCAGTATCCTGAATAAAAGTGCTGTGCACAGGACTGCCCGTGAACAGCTCATCTCAGATATATCCATCCAGCACCCTTCCTAGCAACCTGTGACCCCTGTTTTCATATTTTCTGTTTCTCCACAATCAGCTAATTTCCATGAACTTCTGTAAAATATAGAGAATATTTTTAGGGATAAGTAGAACTAAGTCCATCCCAAAATTAAAATTTGGGAGAGCATCTCAAAGTGAGAGCAAAGATGCCTTGGACAGCATTCACTGACTGCTACACCCTGCAGAGAAGACAATTGCATTAAAAGAGTATTTTCCAGTCAATGCACCACTTCAAACCTTTTCCCCATTTCTATTCCTATGTTATATATTTACTTACTTTTCATTTCAAGCAAGCATTTATTATTTCAGTATTTCATCCTCTTTTGCTCTTTGAAAGATATAAGCAAGAACCTGAATGTAAATCATAGATTCATAGATTCCTAAAATGGTTTGGCTTGGAAGGGACCTTAAAGATCACCCCATTCCAACCCCCTGTCATGGGCAGGGACACCTTCCACTAGACCAGGTTGCTCACAGCCCCATCCAACCTGGCCTTGAACACTTCCAGGGATGGGGCAGCCACAGCCTCTCTGGGCACCCTGTGCCAGTGTCTCGACACACTCAGTGTGAAGGATTTCTTCCTAATATCCAATCTAAATCTACCCTCCTTTAAAGAGTAGATTTAGATTAGATATTTGGTTTAAATCCATTCCCCCTCATCCTATCAGGGGACAAGTCAACAAAGATCAGAAATTTCTCCCAGTGACAAAAGCCTGCTATTTAGACCAGTTCACATTGCTATGGCTCCTTGCTTTTTTGTTTTCTTCCAATTTCACTTACGACATGCACTTCATATCCTGACTTCCAGAGCTTCCTCCGAATCCATGTGAACCTGCTACTAATGAGAACTTTCCATTCATATAAAGATTTGAATAAATCCATATCAATCCAGTCAGCATTCCTTTAGGCAGGGTTGGGTGGAGGAAACCTTTCCAGGACAGCAAAGGTCTCCAGAGCCCTTGAGTACAGCCCTCACTATCACTCCCCCACAAGCATTTTACTGTGGGCTACCTGGTGACTCCTTCATTTCAAAAAAATCTAAAAAGGATTTTACCTTTAATTTGGGGCATAAAAAAAAGTTAGAGTGTCACAAATTCATACATTTGCATGGAAATATCTTTTAACATTATTTCAGTTCAATTTTCCCTTGAGAAACTTTTTGTGAAGATGGTCTAATTTAATTTTTAAGAACTGAAGCTTGCCACCCTCGGCAGCCTGGCATGCACCACTTACTTCTACAGGAGATAATCTGAAACTCTGAAAGAGACAATTCAGATGACAGTCCAGAATTATATTAAATAGGCAGCCTGCCAACTTCAAAAGTACCCTGAAAACTCAAGAGTGCCAAGTTTTGGAGGTCTGAAACCCTTTCGACAAGTAAGAAGATTGTTCTTTGCAAACGACCTTGTCAGATTCCTTTAAAATTACACTCCTGATGCACCCATCCAATTTGCAGTGTTTAAAAGGCACCTCTCCCCACTGTCACTTTCATTAGTCTGAAGTAGTTGTCCTTTTATATTCTTCTGTGAAAAGGCTGGCAGTGCTGCAAATTAACTGCTACATTTCATTTCCAAAGTAGAGTTCAGATGTTCCTAGTTGCACTTTCCTGTTGGACAAAGAGAGGTATATGGTTATCTAAGGAGGAAAAAAGGGAAAAATATCAAAATATGTGCACTAGACTGAGATGGGAGTTAAAAATAACACCTGGGAGCCCAGGAAAAATTTAATTCTCTTCCTATTTCTTCCATTAATGAAATTGGGCTGATTTTCTGAAGCAGCTGTGACTCACTGGTGCTCTGCTGCCTGAGCCTCTGCCTCACCACTTGATAGTCCTGCTACCAAGGACCTGCTGGCTAAAGTTCAGTGAAATTTGACAGAAACATTGAGATGACAAATGTAGTGAAGTCCCTGTACATTTTTAAAGAACTGGTAGCCAGCTTCATAGGAGAGCCAAACCAGTGCCGAAGCTGGTTGTAATCATTGCACTGTCCTACCAGTCAACCAGCATGGATTTACGACCTGTAAATCAGCCAACTAATAAACTGCAAACTGTAAACTTGGCCAGCTATCATAGACGTGAATCTGGAGTAGTTACACCATAGGAGGCAACATGGGAAGCACAGCCAAAACTTCTGTACTCCAATGAAAAGATGGGAGAGATGCACTAAGGAAAAGTAACTTAAAGATATATAAGGAAAAAGGCTTCATTAGCACCACTGCTCACAGCAGTTTTGTTCTGCTCTTCCAGTGATTGTATAAATCCAGAGTAATGCTGCTTAAAGTTATTTTTAAAATAGCTGGAAGGGAGAACTTAGTCTTATATCATTAAAACAGTCTTCGCCAGACGTTAAAATAATGGTGGTAATAATTCTGACACAGGAACATTAAAAGGATATCTGATTGATATTTTTACATATAACCCACTGGGTTGCCTAGAGCACACAATATAGGAAAATGAGGTCTACTAGATTAAAACCTAGTTCACTACTGTCCTAAATAATTAAATACACAGTATTCCCTCAATGGCTTTGCTAAAGAAGAAAAAAAATGTAGCTGGGAGAAATACAGTAACCAAATCTTCAAAATTCATCATGGATGCTTTAGAAGTCCCAGTTCGCAGAGACATGAATAGGTGACAATCTCCAGTGCCTTTGAAGTAGTCAGAAAAATCAGTGTGTAAGTGAGAAGAGCTTGATACACCATTAGTATGATACAAAGCTGAAAATATCAGGAGATACCTGTTTTAAAAATGTGCAGTTAATTTTCAAACCAAGTGTAGGACTGATATTGAAAAAATAATGAAGAAATGCACAGTAATGGAGAGAGTTTATCACCATGACAATACCCCAGAGAAGATTTACTCCTCTCTGTTTTTTTTATTATTATTTTTTTTAAAAGACATTTATTTGAGGAGAACAATTGGTCTCTATTTTCAGTCTTTAATAAGTCCATATACAGGACCTCCTGCAGAAGCAGTGTATAAATTTACTGCTCTGTTCTGTGAGTCCTACACTCATGGTTTAATCTGTGGATTTGAAACAACAGATCCAAATGTCCACAGAAGTCAACCTTTGCAGCATCTGAGTTTGGTTTTAAGAATATGGTTTCCGGGACACACTTTTCGTCTCAGTTCTTCACCAGTACACCAGAAAATCTTGAAATCTGTCATTCAGAGCTTGCAAACCTCTACCATAGTAGGACTGTGTTGGGATTTAGACTTATGGGCTCCATTTTTAACAACTTGGTTTCCTTGTGTTCAGGTTAATCGCTCCAAGGACACTCCTTGATCTTCTGAGGACAAGGCTCCCAGATGACTTTGCCTCTGCCAGCAGCCAAAGCCATTTCTGACACCTGAAGGACCAGGCACCACACAGCCTCCACCGTCAGCACAGAAAGGTACCACAGGTGCCACAGTGCCCAAGGATGGGCCGGATCTCCTGAGGAACGTGGGGAGCTCCTCCTGGCACTGCTGTTGACTCACCTATCCCAGCACTGAAAGACCATGGTCTAACCCTTCCTTGTCCTTCACTTAAAATTCATGGCTTAAAAAAGGGTATGGTTACCCCTGGATTCTAGAGGTTTTTTTCCCAGGACTCCACAGAAAAGTTAAATGACAATGGACAAACAAGATCTGTAAAAGTCACAGTTCTAGCATTTATACAATTTAGGCAGATTTCAGAATTTGTCTTTTTTAGTGGCTCACATGTGGATACTGGAGCCCTGATCCAGTAAAGGGAATCCTTATATCTACATAGTAGGAAACACCATGGTTTTCACTGACTCCTTATTATGTCAATCAGGGCTGACTGATTATGTTTGAAAGAAAAACGGGATTTTTTTTTAATTCTTTTTTTTTTTTAACTCTCCAAGGTCCAGCAGCAATTTCCTTCTCTGCAGGGGCAGGAAATTATGACTATAATAACAATAGTGTAATATAATTACATTAGTGATAATATCATATTTCCATTTATTATATTAGTTAATATATTGTACTAATATTGTAATCATATTTATAATTAAACTGACAACAACCTCTGCATTTGCTGACAATGGAATCACACGTTCTTGTTTATCCTCCTCCTGGGAGTCGAGTGATTCATGTGCTACAGAGATAGGGCTATTTGACAGCTCCTGAAAATCTCTGTGCATCAACAGCTTAAAACAATATTAACCATTAGCATTAGCATTTCTCTGGCCCCAATTGTGGGCTGATAGATCTGTCCTCTGTTATTTACAACGTTCCTTTATTTACACCTTCTCATCACGACAGCGGTTGCTGCCTGAGGTTTTATTGCCCTTATAAATTTCCACTCCCTGCACCACGTTAACAGTTTTGAAATAATACAGATAAACAAGACAGAGCTGATGAATGCAGGAGGCAAAAGGCTCGTTCTGTTGCCTCGGTGGCTGGGCCAGGGGGATGTGCCCATTAGACATCCCCGACTCCATCGCCCTGCTTTGGGAAGCCTGGCCCACCAAAAAGCAATGCAGCAAACAATACAGTGAACTTCTCTTGCCACCAATAAACCTGTCTGATGAAGGAGATTAATGCTGTTCTGAAAGGGTTGATGACTACTGAATTACCAATCTATGCCAACACTAAAATCAATCACCAGCATTAAAGCGACTGGGAATACATTTAGGTCCTTCTTTGCTCTCATCTTAAACTTCTACAAAACCTCTGTACTTTCTATAGCCCTCTGCTCTTGCTCACAGTATTTTATAAATCCTGTCTAGGGAATGAAAGCCTTGAGGATGTGTGATGAGACGAGGCTTTCCAGGCCGTGTTCACTGAATTTAACAGAAAAGGTGCAATCCCCAGCCAAGCAAAGCCAACGGCAAAGCCCACACAGGATTCAGTACTGAAGGAATGGGTTGCAGGGAAATTAAAAGCTGAACAAGAGGCACTCACTGCAAGCCTAGGTGGTCCTACCAAAATGTCCTTTCTATACTTTTCAGCCAATTCAGCTGAAATCTGATGAGCAGACCTGACCATTTCACCAAAACACGTGAAATCACAACACAGAGCAGGACTCTTCTCAGTTCTTTGATAGCTGGAATAGCTCTGGAACACCAATTGTATCCTGCTCTTTGTAGAGGTTTTGAAGTACCCAGCAAAAAAAATTACACATCCTCACCAAAAGGCAGACACTCCTGGGACACAGCATGGCAGCTCTACCACTGTATGATTGTGAGCATAAATTTGAAGATGACACTTTTATCAGAAGGTGATCTAATCTGAATTAATTCCTAATTGATTTTTAAATTCAGTTGCTTTCTAATTAAAGCTGCCTAGGGCTGTTAAGAAAAATAAAGTTATCTGAGTAAGATTTTGGCAAGGACATCAGGATGGGCATTCCCATGTTTGGAAAAAAGTCATTGACTTTTCACAAGAATTAACTGTGCTTCTTACATTTTTGTCTTACATTTTATCAAATCTATGGTGAAGAGAATGAAAGCCTGTTCTCTTCAAAACATGTGTCCAGTCGATACTCAGCCCAAAGGTTTTCCAATAAATCAAACCTACAGGTTCCAAAACAGGACAAAGTGACCTCCCTCACCCCCTTTCCTCCTCCTAACCCCTCACAAACATTTCGCACTTCACCCTTTGCCAGCACACAGAAATTTCCTTCCCAGTTACATTTCTCAGAGCCTTGATGTGCCTTTCCCAAATAAGTTTTTGTATTGTTACAGAGGGATTTGAGCTGAAATTGGAGCTCAGGTCACAATCCAGGCTTTCTGAAACTTCAAAGGCTTTAGGCTTACATTTGTGAATAGAAGGTAGAGCAGCAAAGTTTGGATTTACACTTTGTTACATCACTGGGATGATTAGTACAGGGAGGCTTCATATCACCATCCTTCAATTATCACATCCAGCTGCTTCACTCAGCATTTTAAAATGAAATAAAAATAATAATAATTTTTTAAAAAACTGGATGGAGATTATCCCTCACAGAGTCCTTGAAGTCATAAGCTGAAGTAGTAACTGCCCAAGAGAAAAGAGGGAAAATATCACTATAGCATAATGGGAAGCTGCAGCTTTAGGCTCTTCAGAACTGAGAAGGAATCAGTGCATCCAGGACAGTGTGGCAATGGCAAAGGAGGACACAAAAGAAAGGCACTATGTGGGGGCCTCATGGAGTAATTTAAATAAATAAGGTAGGAGCCATCTCCTTTCTCGACAGCACTGCCAGCAAACGGCCACTCAGACAACACATCTCATCCTAAGTATTCCATCTGCAGAGCAGGGCAAACATTTATGTCCCTATTTTGTTCAGGAGCACTGACACTTCTGAAACAGAAAAGCCAAAAAACAATAACCAAACAACCAAAAAGCCACAAAGGGCAAAGAGCTGCTGTGCGGGGGCAGATGGATCCCTGCTGGTGCAATAGCCATAAGCAGCGACCAACCCCAGTAAAATCAGCTGCAATGGTATTGCTGGGCTGCAGAGAGGTGAAATTATTTCTTCAGCATAACTTGGGCAGCCCCACAGATCCTGTTCCCAGCCAGGATTAGATCACAGAGCCCCTCCAGAAAGTCTGGCACACAGAGCAAATATTTCCTAGCTTACAATAACACACAATCTTACACGGTTCTCTGTCTCTGAACTGAGGGGGATGAACAAACACTGAATTGTTTGAATAATATTGGTGAATCCAGATTTCAGTTAGAGGGAATTCATGTTAGACCAATTAAATAGTATGTCAATTTCATCTAATTATCTGTTCCTGCAGCCCACCCGGTAATTACACTTAATGGGTCTAAATTAAATCAGCATGTTACCTGGGAAATAATTGGATTTATGTGCAATTTTTTAATGATCCTGAAAGGTACCCTGGAGATTGAAGTCCTCTGTGTGTTGAGGGTTTGCTCCTAGGCTTCAGTGTGCTTTGGATGTGGATCTCAAGATACATCGGCCCTGATAAATTGCATGTGCCCATTCCCTGGCACTGAGGCTCACTGGCGTGGGACCACCATTCTCATCAATTTTTTTAGCTTCTAAAACAGGGTGGCAATACCCAGACTTCCCACTGGAAACCATCTCTGGCCAGTGCTAAACGCCAAGCTACATCTACACTAGGAGAGAACAACTCCAGGCTTCAGTGCTGCAGCAGCACACCCCCACCTTGAGCTGCAGGGACCCTGCAGGGGCTCTGCTGAGGCTGTGGACAGCAGGAGGATTTGCAGAGGCACCTCCAAGGTTAGAAGCACAAGCTGTGCTCTGCTGAGACCTGTACTGTGCCTTTGAACGTCCCCCCCAAACGGTGGTGCACATTGGAATTGAAGGCACACATGGTATTGAAATATAAAATAAACCATAGAATCACTGAGGTTGGAAGAAACAGAGATCATCAAGCCCAAACTTTTATCAAACACCACCACATCAACTGAAAGTAAAATCTAAGCTGCTGTACACTTTGATGACCCTTGGCCCTCAGGTCACTCGGTAGTTGTAAGTAAATCTCCCTTGCCCCAAACTGAGACAGAACAGAGCATTTTGTTGATCATTTCTGATGTCCTTAACCATCCTGAACTTTAACATTAAAAGCACACACATGTAGTGTATTTATTTGTTTATAGGCACAGAGAATACGCAGGACTGCCAAACTCCTGACACTTAAAAGCATTTCCATGCACATACCTGAGTCCTGTACATGCAAGATGAGTGTCCATTAGATCCCAGATTCATCTACTGGATCAGAGGAGAGCATGAATAGCACAAGACTTCCCAAAAAACACACAAGAAAATTCATTTCTCACTGCTCCTACTTAAGCATGCACTTCTCTGAACTATTTCTTTTACTTTCTAGAGGAGGTGAGCCGCAACACTTCTGCACAAGTTTTCCCTGCTTCCAGCAAAAGTAGTCTCTGAGGGATGAGTACAGGAGACATCCTCTCATTGCCCTGCTCCCCAGAGCCCCACCATCCAAAAAATCTTTGTCTTTCAGTTTCAGCATGATTTACTGTCCTCCATCTCCTTGAAATTCTGCCCACAAGAAACCAAAATAGCACCGTGCCTTGTGCATGAACCCCACACAGCAAGCGAGCATCGAAACCACTCGATTTCAAATGCAGAGGAATGTCAGGGAGACATAACTGCAGTGACAGTGGCTCGAGGGGATGACTGCACCATCTCGTTATTCTTCAGCAAAGGTACAAGCAAATGCCACTAACTTCAGTTTTGCTTTCTTTCAAGGAAGTCTTTCTCTTTAGATAACTACCTCTGTTCAGAGGCCTTTTGAGGCTCCAGCATGACTCTGACAATGGGTATCTCTGAGCTTGGGTATCTTTATTTGCCATTAAAGATGTCCTGTCCAAACTCTGCAGGCCACTTCCCAAAGTGCCTCTAACACCTGTAAAAGAAAATTCACACTCATTTTACCTAGGTAGGTGCTTAACCAAAACGCCTACTTCAGTGACATGATCGTAACAGGCTCCCTCAATAAGAAACAAAAAGAATAGATATCCCTATCAATTCAACACAATTCAGACCTTAAATAGCTTCTTATCAAAGTATTTCTGTTATGTCTGCTGTTAAGAAAGACAAATTCAGAAACACAACCCAAAAAATTGTATTTGTCTTTTGATAAAGTCATGAATCAAACCCTGTGCCAGGCAGTGATCTCTTCACAAGGACTCTTTGATTAGAACTCTGTGTGCTCAGACTTTCTGGAACAGCTCAACACTCCATAGGACCACAGCTCTGGGGTTCCACTCTTAAGCATATATTCACTTACAGCTCATAAACAATACTCAAATAGTCAATAATCCAGAAAGCCCACCAAAATTTCTCATGGTCCTGTATTTTGTATTCTATGGATGCATCATTCCTCAGTCCCCTCATCAGCCTTCTCCCTGCAGAAAGGTGGAAAGGCTTATTGAACTCACAACAGCACTAGATACTGTTTGTAAGACTCAAAATTAACGTTTTGAATCAGCAGGGAAAGGCTGACCTGGTATCTCTGGGCAAAGCTAATTCTCACATATTTCAAACATTGTTAGTAATCTAGTGGGTTCTGGTTAAAAGTTTGCTCAACCACTAAGAAACAATAATTTCTGTCAGATTGCCCTGTTTCACTCTGCAAAATTGGAGCTGCCTGAAAAATGTCTTGGGGAAATGTTTTCAAGCAGCTTTCCCTGCTCTCTTTCAGGAAAATCACCTACCCTACACACTGACAAACTCCTTCTTTTCTACCATATCTGTAATTAGCAAAGAATACCAAGCCATAAATATTTATGCACAGATGGGTCCTGAAGTAGCTTCAGAAGTTCACCACAGGCCTCAGTAGTCAGATTTTTCAAGTGAGCTTTGATACAAACCCTGCAGGTTCAGGACGACTTGTCAGAACACCCTGCTAATCACCCCTCTCGAAGAGATGCATTTCTCACCCAACAAGGGATGTTACAATCACTTGCGAAAATGCCACAACAAATGCAGGTGCTTCATTACCTACTTCTGATTTGAATTCCTCTCCGACCTGGCCAGATCCCCTCACTTCATTAGCACAGGTGTCTGCCTGCTGGGGCAAAAGGCTTCTTCTGTGCTGCTGCTGGCAGAGTCTGAATGTTTCTGCTTTTGTTTTAAACCTTTTCTGGAGTCAGATCTGTTTTTCTCCCCTGTGCAAACTTTCCTTTTTTTTGTTTCTTCCCCAAAAATATTGCTGATGAGATGCTGGAGCCATGTTAGTTATGTCATCTAAAAAAACTTGAGGCTGGTCTGAAATGCCATGTCCAGACTAATTGCACTGTCCAGTTAATTCATAGAAGCATTAAGGTTGTAAAAGATCTCTAAGATAATTCAGTCCAACCATTAACCCTGCACTGCCAAGTCCACTGCTAAACCATGTCCCTAAGCACCACATCTACACGTTTTTGAATACTTCCAACCACAGTGATTCCACCACTTCCCTTGGAAGGGCGGAACAGGGCAGCTTGTTCCAACGCTTGACCACTGTTTCAGTAAAGAGAGTTTTCCAATTTTTAGATCCTATCTAAACCTCTCCTGGTGCAACCTGAGGCCATTTCCTCTTGTCATATCATTTGTTACTTGGGAGAAGAGACTGACCCTCACCTTCTTACAACCTCCTTTTATGTGGTTGTAGAGAGTGATAAGGTCCCCCCTGAGCCTCCTTTTCTCCAGGCTAAACACTCCCATCCACCTCAGATGCTCCTCATCAGACTTGTGCTCAAATAGAAACAGGTCCTGTTCTCCAGCTGACATCAGCTGGCACAGTTTGTCCACATCAAACATGATCCGTCTCCAAAATAATGTATCTGCTTCCAAAGCCCTGATGGAGAATGGTGTCTAGGCTGGGCTAACTCCCCTGCTGGGGCCAGGAATTGGCCAAGAAGGGTGGTGGTTGTCCTGAGCCAAAGCTGCACTGGGCTCGCTCCTCCGCAGCACGCATGACTGCACCCCCAGTATCCAGCCCCATTTAATTTAAACACAGCTAATAAGATCATGCAAAACACAGGTTAACATTTCCCAGCCTGATCTGTGAGCAATTAAAAGCTGGCTTATGGCACAGCGTGGGCAGGTGAGGTTCCTGTCACACCACCATCGCCAGGGCCTGCCTGAGGCACCCAGCTCTGAAGGAAGACTTTGCCCACGGAAGGAGCTCCTGCTGCCCCGGAGGGGCTGGCAGAGAGGGGACAAGTCCCTCTACCCCACCGGGCCAGGAGAGCAGATGCAGGTGGGAGCAGGAGGAGCCCACCCACCACTGACAGCATGAGCTCAGCTCTGGCAAAGGCTGGCACAGGCACCTGCAGAAACAGTCTGCAACTCGGGCTGCTGGCAAGCAGGACGGAGACAGAGCAGCAGCATCCCAGCAAGGCAGCAAGTGAGGGGAAAAAGGGGAAATGCTCCACGCTGGGAGTTATCTTACACTGAAAATAGAGGTGGAAGGGAACAAGAAGTCCTAGAAGGCCTCTCTGGTGAGTATTAAGTATGAAAATGCTTTGGTCTCAACAGAGCAAACAGGTTTGATAGACAAATACTTACTTGGCCTGCACTTGTACCACACGAGGAGGTACTTGCTGGTCCCGGGGCACGGATCCATCCCAAACAGCCGGCTGTTGACGAGGAACTGGCAGCTCCGCCTGTCCTGGCACTCATCCAGCATCTTCTGCAGCCGGGGATGCGGACAAGAAACAGAGAAACAAAAGCACTTCAGTGTCCCCACCAAAGGGAACATTAAACAGAGACAAACTGCAGAAAGGCAAGGCCATCCTTGCCTCCACAACCAGCCCTGGCACAAAGCAGGCGATGATGCTCAGCTCAGTGGGTACCACAGGCGCCACAGACTCAGTGCTCCTTGCACTGTTTCAAGGAGCAGGTTTTCATCCCCTTGCATGGGTGCAAAAGGAAGGATTTGCACTGGGATGGTCACAGAGATTTTGAAACATTTGCATGCCATTTAATCATAATATGAGAGAGTACAATCCCAGGAAAAGCAGCTTTGAGGACATGGATCCACTTTGACAGTTAAAAGTAAAGGCTCGAACTCTGCCACCGCCAATCTGCTTTAGATTTCCCTGGAGATACACAATTTCAAGAGAGCTCTTGTCTGAGTTATACAAAAGCTGGCATAAATATATATATAAATTGCTGGTATTCCAATAATTAGTAGTTGTGGTGGGAACACTGTTATACAGCCAACTTAGTTAGTTTCTAATAGGTTTCATTCCTCTTCCCCCGTGATTATTACATTCTTTTAGCTGAACTCAGGAAGGGGCTGTGAGTCAGAGGGTTCTCCCACCACTGGCATTTTGGGTCCTACCCCCTTTTCTGCTTTTCCTCTAGTGCTTGCTCCCCACTCCCCCATTCATAACACTCACAAAAACTCCATCTCAGAATCCGCAGGGGCAAGACATTCTGTCTCCTGCTAGAAAATAGCTTCATTAAGGAAGATTAATGATTTCTTTTAACCCTATGAGCCTCTAAGGCAGTGGCAGGGGGAGAATATTATTGAGTGGGGCAGTAATTAAGTTTTAAATTCAGCTGGATGGCTAGGGTGGTATTTATGTACTCCTGTAGAGCCCCTAAAGCGCTAAAATTACCATAATGTTTGCCTGACACACATGAACCTGTCAGAGCATTTTGAGACCACAGAGCGAGGTAATCCACCAGCCTCGTTAAGTCCCTGTGATACAGAGCTGCGAATTCCAGCCCCAAAACAATTAATTTTCACTTGCGAGGAGGCACTGGAAAATCCTTCCTCAGTAATTCCCCTAGACTCCCCCGGTCTCTTTTGTCTTCTCTCTGTTCACTTTTCTTATACCCACCTCGATATTTGGGCTTTCCCACAATCTTTTCCCTGTGCCATTAACATAAAGGCTGTTCCTGCTGTACCATGTGCCACCCAAACCAATTTTCTCTCTGCTTCAGTGACTACTTTCTATTTTCGAGTTCTCCCTGAATGTAATATATAGAATCTTTAGCATTATAACTCTGAATATCACGCTCTGAACAACAGCTGTTCCAGTTTCAAGTGCAATTTGAAGCTGCCTCATTTGCGGTTGCTCATAACTTCCTAAAGCTTTCACCTTTTGGGCTGACACATGCAAGAATTCATGCCTGCCTCAAGTCTGACCTTTATTTTAAAGTTCAAACCAAAACAATCCAGGCCTTTTCTAGCAGGCAGAGAACATATGCTGTTCTTTTCCACTTACAAAGGTAATAAAATGCAGGCATCTTGTTTAAAAATACAGGGTTTAGGATGGAAAGGCTGAAAGGTGAACACTGAAGGAGGTGCCTGGGAGCATTAGCCCCAGCTTGACCGTCACGTTAAAATGCATAAAAACAGCATATTCTTTCCTCTAGGCTCGTAAGGGTTGGCTGCTCACTCAGCATGCGAAATTTAATTTAATGCAAAATCCAGTGAGTTGCAAAGGAATTTAAGCGAGGATCCAGCACAGATATCTCTTTTCATCTCAAAAAGCAAAGAACAACTGAAGTGACTCTGGAGGGCTGCACATATGGAGAGAAATTCTCTCCAAATCATTGTGCACCTGAAAAGATTTTCTGGTACTGGACAGCCATGGCTGTGCTTACACACAACTAGAACTAATAATATTGAGCAAAGGGGAAGAAGCAGCACCCCAAATGTTTCCTTTCCCTCTAGAGAAGCTTTCTCCCCTCGAAGGCAGTAGACTTGGGTTTTTGATCCACAAACCTGTTCACAGTAGACAGGTGGGCTTTTCAAGAGCCTTCAGCTTTGTGTAATGGGTGCTATTAAAACCCGCTGGAAAACCTCCCTGGGTTTCAGCAGAGACTGAGTTAGGCCAACAAGAACAACTTTGAAAACCTCAGCTGAGATACCACAGCAGCACTTGTTCATCTGTTCTTACACTCAGCATCAGGAGCAAAGAGAACAATTCACTGACCTCAGAGAACCTTCAGGTAGTGCCACTTTGTCTTGGCTCTGCTCTAACTTCTGGCAGCTCTTGCTTATTCCTTGTATTCCACATGAGTGAAACCTCCTGAGTTCACTTCCTGTGGTATGCAAAGGGTGGAACAGGGCAGCAAAAAACAAAGCCCTAGAGAGAAATTTGTAACTAAATTATGGAGCAAAAGTCATCTATGCCATTGTGACCACAGAAAAAAGTGAAGCGTTCTTGGGGCTCAATATGCCTTTTACTCATTTGTTATAGTGTTTGGCTACAGTTCCAATTTAATTTGACAATAGCCATGATTCTGAGAAGTTGCATGGGTGGGAAAGAAATCAATATTTCCTTTCATTCATGTAACTCTATTTTACCTCCCCCAAAGGGCAACATTTTTCCTGAAAATATAAAAAAAAATCATTAAGATTTCGATTTCTTGGACACTGTTTGAGTAATGTCTTATGCATAATGAAATATATCCATAAAGAGTAAAATGAAAAAAACATGTTCAATCCTCAGTGAAATAAATCAGAAAAAAATGCAAAGAAAATTAGCAGTAGTTGACTGTGCATTTTTTTGATTAAAAATAAAAAAAGAAGTTGTTACAGCAGTCTTAATGTTAACTTAAAAACTTGCACATATAATTTTTACCTATCCTTGCATGCACAGAAATTTCCTTTCTCACTGCTTTCATCAGTATGTGCTATGTACCAGCATCTTCTTAATCACTTCAGAACATATGTGGCCAGATGATCCCCCAAAGGTACAGTTCCCTGCAGGTCCAGGGGTTCTGGTGTTTGAAGGCTTTCTGGCCTTACTCTAAAAATCATAGGTCTAGGCAGTATCAGAGCTCTGGGAGATGTCAGATGTTGTTTCTGAAGTGTTTGCAGATGATCAGCTAGACTGATACCAGGAAGGCTGGGCGTTCACTTGGTAGTGAGGGAATGTCTTGAGCTCACATGGTTTTTGCTCAATGGGTGGAAAAATGTAGGCAATTCATTCTATGTTTTCCTTGCTGTTCTGGTTGTCACTGTCAGCTGAAAAGGTGGGAAAACACATCCACAAAACCAAAGAAAAAGAGGCCCACAAACAATCTGGACTTGCACAGGAATAGCAATAGGCCCACAGAACCGTCCCTAACTGGGATGTACAATCAGCTCCTTATGTCTCCAAGTCTGGTAGACCCCTGACTAAAGACAAATAAAGTCACCTTGGATTGGATTATATTATAAAAATCACTCCAGCTGAGGAAGGTGGAGGAGGAATTCAGGGATTCCTGTCTGGCATGAAAGGGAAGGGAAGACACATTAATTGCATTGTGCCATATTATAATTGCGTTACAGTGTAAATCAGGCCTGAGGGCTGACAGCCAGTGCTCAGGAGGGAAGTTGCGGCTGTTTAAACCCATTCCATTCCTTGGTTCACGACTGAGCTAAGAAGCTGCAAGATCTAGAGGAGATAAGAGAGCAAGAAATGTGGATTCAAGTAAAACAAACACTAATCTAACCCCTGTGATTTATGCCCTGGATTAATCTCCCTGAGGTGACCCGGGTCTTAAAGCAAGGGCAGCCTCAAGCTCAAAATCATGTCGTCCTAGTGGCCACTGCAGATGAAACACATTTCTCGTGCTCATTGTGTTGTGCTCATTAGCTAAGTAATTGCTTGAGCTCGTTAGATAACAACCTTTTAAATGAGGAACTGGATGTGAGCTCTGCAAGGAGGCCATCCCCAGCCATTCCCAAGGGTGCGCTCGTTTTTAGCCTGTCTCTTCAAATCACTCTTCAAGAAGCGCTTCCCCTGCTCGCTTAAAATAAACCACAACTGAACTTAACACCCAAGGCAATTAAACTTATCTCAGTTCTTGGTCCCTTGGAGAAGTTCATAGATTCAACACGCTTAGGGTGAAACTTTGGACCCACAGAAGCCAATGGTGAAACTCAATGGGAATGAGGACTTTGCCACAGGGCTGCTCCCTGTACAGTCTCCATCTTCGAAGGACCATAAGGATGACTGCGGGGCATGTCAGTCATGCATGAAATTACACAGAGGAGCCCTACTAAATAATTGCCCAAATTGTGTGCTGCTGGGGAGAGTAACTCACAGAGCAAGCTGCATGAATGCATCAGAGCCATGTGCAGTCAAATGAAGATGGGCAGAGATTTGTACTAAGAACTTCATGCAAGAAGATATCAGTAATTTTAAGCAGTTTTAGGTCAAATTCAGTCCAGGCATGGCCATTATGGTGGAGTTACACCAACGCTTGCATTGGTGCACCTTCAGAGTTTTTGCAATGGAAAGAAGTAAATACAACAAACAAGGCAGAAGGAACTCTCCCTACAGCACAGTGCATTCATAATGGCTTCATGTCACATTTCATTTGAATTTTGATACTCTTTTATGTACCCTTGAACACTGGTAATACTTTAAAACACACTATAAACTTAGTGCTTTCAAGTTGAAAACTTATTTACAGGTCCTGTTTCTGAAGACTGAACATTCATCTCTATTCATTCAAGCAAATTACTGAAGTCCATGGAGCAAGAAGATTTTCCAAGAATCAGCAACAGGGAAGCACAGACTACATGGGGAAGTGAAATCCATGCTGATGAGGTGCAAGTTACCTGCCTATTGCTTCATCAACCCACCTTCCCAGCCTGCTCCTCGAGAAACTAGTTCAGCTTTGCCCAAATTACCGCGTTCCATCTGTTCCTCACCTGAAGAAGAGATCAAAGGCCTTGAATCCTGATCTATAGCAGGTTTTAGTGCTCTAGTAGCCATCTCCTATCACTCTCCTGTGGACCTTGCAATGCTCACAGCAGAGTCAGCAGGAGAGAACTATGCCTACATATTTGGTGATTCACATGAACATACCAGACTGTGAAATAAAGAGCTGAAAACCAGGCATGCATTCCCTGTCACCAGCTCTGCTACGGGAGTAGTAAATGCCAGCGGGACAGTAAAGCAGACAGCACTGGGCTGGGATGTTAAAACACCAGCAAGATTCACCAGTGCTTCTCTGGCAGAGCCTTGAAAGAGCCCAGAAACAGCGATTCACAAAGAGCAGGAACATGTTCACCAAATAGAAGGACCTGACAAAAGCTGCTTTACAAATATCACCTAATTAACATTACCTACATTTCCTAACAGTAGGAAACTTAATCTGTATGCAGGGTCAGCTTCAAAGTGAGAGGAGGTCTAAGCTGAAGAAATACAAAAGGATGCATAACCAAAAGTCATGGGATTAAATAAAGGGAAAGCTTAAAACACAAAGTGGAAAAAAATCGCTGAGAGCAAGCCATTACACTGTCAAGCAGGGTCTTAGTGGCAATGATGGAAGCCCCATGACTTGGAAAGTTTAAATTTAGAGTAAACAAAGCATTAGGAGGCTTACACCCCGGGGAGCAATCCTGCCTCATCAGGGAGACAGGCTGCACTGGCCACCTCTGCCTCCAGTGCCTCTTCTCCTGCAGGACATAATCACTCTGCTCTGATGAGCTATTTCAGTCGAGCCAAAGATTTCAAAGACACAGCAGTTTAGAGATTGTCTATGACCTCTGCATCCAACAGTTCTACTTGCAAATAATTAGCTGGGGGAGCCACTTGCCAGAGAGTTCTATTTCAGCTTAGGTAAGATTCATGAATTAGACAGCACTTGTGTTTTTTAACAGCAACTTTGGCAGGGCAGTAACCTCTTCTGGACCCTGAGCTCACTGCTTACCATCCTCTGCAAAGTAATTAGCATGGTCTGAAAACGAGTTGCCCAAACTGCTCTTGAATTCACTGACATTTTTGAGACTGAAACTTTCTTTGTTCAAACTGCCTAGAAACCATGGAGTTCTAATATGCAATATAACAATGGGTTCTCCTCTCATTGGTACTGATGACCAATATTTTTCCTTTCTACCAATTTCTTCCTTCTTTCCCTCTGACCATCATCATCTTATAGATGTTCAGAGTCATGGGAAAGGGCCCTTTCTTGTTCCTGTTGAGGCCATTTAGGGCTGTGACTTCAATGGGACCACACGATACCTGGTGACTGGGCACATTAGGAGCCATTGTCCTCGGCCTGCCAAGAAAACTGGAGCATTTGGGAATGTTTCCTTCTACTTGGTATTTTACTTTTAATCAAGAATAACTGGGGAAAACAAAATCCGCTTTGGAAACAGCAACACCAGCCCTCTCTTTTTGTGACCAACACCTGGCCTGTGCTTTGACACCCATTTCTAGAAAGTTTATCTCATCTTTCCATCAGCAAACAGGTCAGCTCCCTTTTGCTTCTTTTTTTTTTCCTGGTTTCACAGAAACCTTCCTGGTGGGTGAAAATAAAAAAAGGGGAGGAAGGGTTCAGGGAATCCTGTGGTCAGCATGCAAGGAATCTGCTCCCTTTTGTAGGGCTGCTGGAGTGACAGCAGGAGATGGTGGCAGCAAAGGTGTCCTGCCTCTGCCCAAAGGACAAAAGGAAATACCACATCAGCAGCACCAGTGATTCTTGTCACCAAGGACTGGTTGTCCTGGAGAGTGTTGAAAGGGACCCAGGGCACAGGCCATGCCCACAGGCCCTCCCCACATTAGCTAATCTTTCTGAGAGTCAGGATTCAGCTCAAGAGCACCTTCTAAGCACAGCTCCTCTTGGGGAAAGGAGTCACATGGTAAAACACTGCCCTTGAAAGAGCATTTATCTGCTGGTGTCAGTACCTGTGCATATGAAGAGAGAAGTTAGCCCTCAATGTCTTTGATAAATTTCAGGGGGCAGAAGCACAACAAATTAAGTGGCTCTCCAGGGCTTTCTGTTTTCCTTACAAATAAGCTGTGGTTTTATTTTCTGCCAATTTATCAAAATGAGAAAATTGTAGGTAATCAGCTGGAAAGTGTAATATAGTTTTCTGGTAATAAGCAATTATTTTAGCCAACCATTAGACATTCTTCCATACAGACCTCAAGTGGTTCATTGCTGAAAACAAGTGGCATCAGAAATGCTGATCCACAATTCAGGCTTCCAGTACATAAAGGGGGCTTACAAGAGGCTTACAAGAAGGGTGTGCAGTCATACAACAAGGGGAAAGGCCTTGAGGGGAAAAAGGTCAAGTTTAGATTAGATATTAGGAAGAAATTCTTTACTCAGAGAGTGGTGAGACACTGGAACAGACTGCCCAGTTCTGGCTGCCCCATCCCTGGAAGTGTTCAAGGCCAGGTTGGATGGCGCTTTGGGAAACCTGGTCTAGAGGAAGGTGTCCCTGCCCATGGCAGGGGATTGGAACAAGATGATCTTTAGGGTTCCTTCTAACCTAAACCATTCTATGAATGCAATAATTCTACGAATGTCCAAATTCTTTGTGCATTTGGAAAGCTCCCACTGAATCTGACATTACAGTGCTAGAATAACAGAAATGTGTAGTCTGGGGTCACTGAGTCACTGCCTTAATGTCTCAGACATGCTCTCCCAGGTGGTCTGTATTTCATTTCGAACAAAAACAAGTGAATAAAGCAAGGAATCCTGGCAGCCAATCACACAAAGCTGAATTAGTGGTGGTTGTCTCAGTGTAATCAACTCTTTCTTTTCCCTTTTTAACATAGAAACAATATCTGAACTGGACATTTACAGTGGAGAGAGATTCTAAATGGGAGTTTACACTCACAGCTAGTGTTTGCAGGGAACAGAGTTAATAAATGCCTCTCACACTCCCTCCAGGTCACTCTCCAGAGAAGCAGCAAATTTATACAGTCGTGGGTTTGATTAGACACAGTGATTTTATATACTTAGTTTTCAAGGGTTTGGTTTGGCTGACTTTTTCAATTACTGACAACCAGAATACACACACAATTGGTCCTGCCTGTAGTAGCCATATATTTGAGTTGCAAAACCACAAAAATACACGCAATTTCCCTGTCTACAGCTTTCCAATTTTCCTACACACATGCATTTCCTACCAGCGAGCTGCAGGCAGCTTGCCATTCAGCTTGTGGAGTTCCTGGCTTACCCCTCAGAGAGTCCTCACCCCCTCCAGAACTGAGAAAGAAGATGAGATTCATCTCTGGCATTCAGACTCATCCTACCCTGGGCAACCACAACACATGGAAGGATCAAAGCCACATCTGAGGGCACCAAAGAGGCTGTGAGTCTCCTCTAAAAAGACTCAGGAACTTGCCAAAGGTGTCGCAAGAAATTTGTGGCAGAAGACAGAATGTCAGCTACTTTCCTAGCACATCTTCATCCCCAAAAATGGGTTAATAATAGCGTTTTGGTCTCACTCATCTAACAAATGTACTGCACAAGGGATCTGCTGCAGGACTACCTACAGGGAACACAATTCTCGCTCTGATAAATAGGGATTGGGAACTACAAGCAGCCTGAGTATTGAAGGCAAAGCTAATGGGGAGCAGCTCTGAGGACATAAAGAGCTAAGAGAGGCAGGTAAGGATTTCTTTTCAATCCCTCCTACACATAAAACCATGAAATGGAAAGCCTAGGGTAATATCTTCCCTCTTCTCAAGTTCTTCCAGATGCCTTAAGTGGGCCACTCACCCACAAGGGTTGAGGCAATGCTCATAGCTATCAATCACCTTGGTAAATGAAATGTTGCAAGTAAATTTTTCAGTAAATCAATAAAAGAAGGAAAGGCTAGCCTCTGCCAAAGCTTTCTCTCCATGTTCTCCGACCCTAAACAACACAACTGCCTCTCGTCTGTTGCTTTATGAACTTTCATTATTATAGCTGGGAAAACCTTCCACTGACAAGGACCATGTCCCCCCCTACTACAGCTCATTCCTTTGCTGTGCAGTGGAAATGTTATGAGGGCAACTTCTAATCTGTCAGTTTAAGGGTTACACTACAGCCCAACACCAACCTTGTACAAATTCGTGAGAACTTACCACTGACATTTGGAAGCCAAAGCACTCATACTGACTTTTTAAAAAAAAATTCTGTATATGTCTCTTAAAAACCCTGGATGCAAGTGCGAGAAGTGATGTGGAAAACTCTGGCCTTTAGCCAAATTATAAAAGAAATTACTCACTAACTCTGTAGGTTCATTAATCTAGTCTCGTATAATTTTAATTATGAGTTATTATCGATTCTTAGCCATAAACATACTGGATGACTGAGAGCTTTGCCCAAAAGTTTTCACAGTCCCAAGTCTGGCACTTGGAAAAACTTGTGCTTGCTTCAACACCCAGGAGCAGACCCTATTCATCTCAACAACATCAGCCAACTCATGTTTCTAATTTTAGTTGTTCCTACTAACAGTTGAGTAACACTGGCACCTTCCAAATAATCCTTTGATTTCCTGACGTCACATGTGCTCTTGGGAGGATACACAGAGACAACTTTCCCTACACAAATGGTCAGAGCTGATTAACTACTGGAGGATGTTACGAGTTTAAGTGATGTATGACCACTTTCAGTGGCCTAAGAGCCAAATGAGTCACAAGAAATAAAGCCAAGGGTTCTCTCTGGGTTTCAAGTCACCAAAGTAAAAGCCTCTTGAAATAGGATCTAAAGCAAAAAGAATGCTACAGCTATCTCTGAATGTGTTGAAAAAGCTAATCATTGGGAAAGAAAACTATAAAAATAGTGCTCTTCAAACCCAGTCAAACATAATGTAGTCTTGAAGTGTAATTCTCCTCCAGCCACATTCCTGAACAGTTACTGACTAGAGCTGCAGGAAAACTCAGAAATTCACCAGCAAGATCTAATTCAGTCCTGTCTAAACTACAAGGATGAATTACGCTCTAAGTTGTGTGAGATGTCAGAGCTCCCGTGTCGGGCAGCCCTGCTTAAGACAGGGCTGTGCAGCACCAACGCTGAGAGCTGCTGCCTGGCCAAGGAAAGGTGAAGTCCGAAATGAAGAGTTGCATTTCAACAATACCTGAAGAGAAGTGCCAACTGAACAGGCAACGTCTTCTTTAATTAAAGTTGCATAGGAGTGGGGATAGCGGGAAGGACACAGCTGATGGCTTGGTACAATTCGGCCATAAAAAGAAGACTGGATGCTGATGGTGGTTCTGTGGGGGCATCTCAGGGACACATATTCTCCATCACAGGCATGGTCAGTGTAATTCTTTAGTACCTGTGATATGTAACCTGCAAAAACCACGACAAAAACCATCATTAGTGAAAGGTAGTTAATATTTAGGTGATTTACAGCAGTGCAGCCAACAAACACAAAATAACAGGCAATGAGGGATGCAGACTTTATGACTCATCTCACAAAGGTGCAAAGGAGAGACACGATGACATGGAGATTAGGGACACTTGGTGATTTGACCTTCAGCCATTTTTCATATCCTTAGTGGAAGCAACATTTGGATGCTCCAAACTCCTAGTCGAATCATACAACTTACTTACACTGGCATATCTGGCAAGTTTACAGGAAATGCAGCTGAGCCAGACTCATCATTTAGACCCCATCTAGATGCCACATGCAATTTTTGGCCCCCCATTACAAGACAGATTTCAATAAACAGGAGTGAGTACAGAGAGCCACCAAAAAGGCTGGGAGCTGGAGCACTTTCCCTGTAAGAAGTGGCTTCTTCAGCCTGGAGGAGAGACATCTTTGGGGGAAAATAACAGCTGCATGCCAGTATCTACTATGAGGTTATCAAAGAGATGGAGCCAGGCTCTTCATGGTGGTGCATGGTAGGAGAATGAGAAATAACAGGCACAATAAGAAACAAGAGAATTTTAAACCAGATATATGAGCAACTCCTTCAGAGAGTAGTCAAGCAGTGGAGCAGCTTGCCCACAGAAGCTGTGCAGTCTACATTATTGGAAGTTTTCAGGACATTACTGGATAAAGCCCTGAGCCACCTGGTCTGACATTCTAGAACAGTAGGTTAGACTGGAGAACAGAAGTCCCTTCCAACCTCACTTTTCCTATAAACTAATGATCATGGGCAAAAAGGCCCAAATGCAGAGTCACTAAGGGGAAGGTTGGGGTTGCAATTGGTTGTATGAGGTCCTATTCCGTCCTGGCACACCAGTTACATCTTTGATCTCCTTTCACAACATTTTAATTCTTCTGGCTGCACCTTCTGCTCCAGGCTTTTGACAATTCCTCAAAGCTTTGCTTTCTCTCTAATTCTGCAAAGTCACCATCTTTTTAGAGGGAAAACACTGTGCAGAACCAAATCTCTTCTTGTTTCTTCAAGGATCACGTCATCCACTATAATGAAGTTGTTGACAAGAATAAAGCAGGGGGACAAACTCTCATTAAAATTACACTGAGTCAAAAGGGCTGATTAGAGTCAGGTTGCCATGGGACCTCCCAAACAATCCTGACTTTGCCACAGTCAGGGAAGCCTCCCTGTTATAGCTATGAAGACATCCATACAGGGAAGACTACAGTCCTGTGTCAGCCAGTGTCAGCCATGGTCCCATTCAACCCCACAGATCTCCTCTCTGCAATGGGTTTGAAAGTCCCCTTCCCACTACTGCCACCAACACAAGCCTACCAGCAGCCACCCCACAATGCCTGTCCCTATCTTCCTCTTCCTCTGTGGAGGAAGACAGAGAGAGGACATGGTGGGATGGCTGCTGGCTGACTCTTAAGAGACAGAATAGAGAAAAAAGACAAAGCAATTAAAAGAAACAAGTAATCTCTGGACAAATTCCTAAAAGGGAACATGAAACTTGTTTTTTAAAAATAATGACTATTCTTTGGTGACCCATAATCACAGAATGACTTAAGCTGCTACCTCTGCAAGTCATCTAGTTCAGCCTTCTGTTCAAAGCAGGGCCAACAGTCCAGGTTTCCCAAGGTCAGTTCCAGTTCTGAACATCCTCAAGGGTGAAGCTTCCACAACCTCTCTGAGCACCCTGTGCCAAAGATCAACAACTTTCACAGTGAAATTTTTTTTTCATTCCATGCAATTGGAATTTCCCATGTTATGACTTTTTTTTTTGTTCCCTCTGGTTCTTTCATTGCTACCTTTTCGTACTCTCTGGTACATTTCAGAGAGAAGACTGATTCCATTTTGTCTATACCTTTAGGTACTTTAAAACAGTAATTAGATCCCACTTTCCTAATTTTTTTCTTCTAGAGGACCCCTATCCAGACCTTTTACTGGGAATAGCTCTTCTTCCATACCAACACCAAAACCTAGCTCAGGAGTGCTGTGAAAGACCACCAGTCTCAACAAATTTCAAGGTGTCTAAAACAACTACAATTACTGTTCTTACAGAAAACCAACACACAGTAATTTAGTTTCATCATTCAAGCTGCCACTGTGGGGGCTGGATTCTCTGATTTCTCTAAATTTTAGCCTGTAGTTCTTACTTAACAGTTCTGTTGCTGCAGTGCCTCGAGGTATGTGCCAAATAAATATTTACTCAAATCAGCATAGTAATTTCCAAGTCCCCAGGGCAGCATTTGCTCATAAGAAAAAAGCTGAGACAGCCCCAGTTATCAGAGTGAGTGACAGGGCTGCATCAGATCAGGAAAAAGCACTATTTAATTTAGTGCCTTTATCTCACTTGTTCGAGGAAGCACTCTGGGATAAAATGGACTCCTGGGGTGGACCTCCTTTCCCAGTCAGTAGAATACATGCCCTGGGGATGCTGCACACCTAGTCCTGGAATTAGTTCAGCTCTCTCCTTCAAAAATAAGGCAACTATGCAGGATGGCCATCAGGGCAAGCAAACTACAAACAGAATCAGAATACAACACAAAATATTGAAATGCACTTTCCACACTGTTACTCCAGTGCATTAGGACTTTTCCCCGAGGCCAACCTATTAAGGAGCCAGAGAAATACAACCAAAGTGCAGTCAAGACTTGACTGTCTCCTCTGAATATTCAGTCGCTCTGTCAGAACAGCCATCCTAAGGCATGCCTCCCATATTGCCAATTCAGGATCAGGGAAGGTTTCAGCCCCTGCAATTAGTGCAGATCACTTGTTGAAACAGCTCCTTCCTCTCATCTTCCATCAGCAATCTCAAAATAACTTGAGTTCGCTCAAGCTCAAGATATTGAAGGGATTGAATGCTTTGAAGGTGGCTGACTCATAATAAACAAAGCACAATGTCTGAAACATCTGGCACTGACCACTGCCAGAGAGAAGATACTGGATTAGGCACGGGCATGGTCAGGGAGGAGATGATGTTCTTCAAAGAGCAAAAGGAAGTGGCTGTAGAGAATTATTACTTTTTTTTTTTCCTCTTTAAGTGTGTCAGATTTGTACTATTTCATTGGTAGTTCTTTTGAAATTGTTGGCATTTTATTACCCATTGATTCATGGTTCAGTAACCCAAAATCTGAATTATTTTCAGGACCTTTACTGAATTTTCAGTAACAAGTCTCTAAGTGACCTTTTGTACCACTACATGTGGTACCAGGGAGGGAACTACTGGGACTCTCTTCGCTGAATGAAATACCTAAACATGAAGCCAATGGCAGGTGTTTGAGGACTTTAATGGCACTTGTATACCAGGGTAAGACAATGCTAGAGCAGGTGGTAATTTGAGCCTTTCTTTAAAAATAGATATTTCATTTGAAAACGTGTTAAAAGCAACAAAGAAATCTAAAGCATTAAGCCCATCAAACCTTTTAGAAATGCTTCATGTTTTGAAAATCTGGGATAACAAAAACAATCTCAAAATGTTTTGGGTTTAGCACTTCTGCTTTTTAAGGATTGTGTCGAGGACATGGAATCTTTGATGGTGAGCTTTCATACTCCCAGATTAAATCAATGCACAGAACTCCAGACTTAAATGTCTTCTTGATTCAAAAGACCAGTGTCACCACTAAAGCAGGGATTTGCACTCTGGAGACAGAATAAACAACCAAAAGAAATGCATCACAAAAATGATGGATCATTTTTCCCTCAAAAAAGAAGGAAATGTTCCCCTCAAACACCACTTTCAATTTATTTTTCCAAAGTGCCGGGTTTGCCTCCTATCAGTCATCAGCAATTATTCTACACCTCTCACCAAACACAATGCTTAATGCTGACTGTAACTTTATCCCTCCCAGCAATGTCAGCTCTCAAGAATCATTTGAACCATTGCCTCTCCAGGAAGCTGTTGATCAGTTCTCATCCAACAGTTAGTTCTAAATCCTAACACAAATGGAGGAAAGAGAAACAGCTTCATACAGAATATCATCATTTTACAGGAACTGTAAATCTAAACATCCTCCCTTATTACTCTCATGGAGCTACATCCCTTCCTTTTTGAAACCAAAGCAGCTGATGGAGCAATTCACAAAAGCACAGATGACATAAGAGCTTCCACCCCATCTAGAAGTAGGATAATACAGCCTCCAGTACAACAAGGCCAGAGAGGGGCATTTAGAGGAGCATGAAGCGATAGGACAAGACAGAATGGCTTTAATCTAGAAAAGTCTCCTCTTAGAAAGAAATTCTTTACTGTGAGTGTGGTGAGGCCCTGGCACAGGTTGCCCAGAGAACCTGTGGATGCCCCATCCCTGGAAGTGTCCAAAGCCAGGTTGGACAGAGCTTGGAGCAATCTGATCCAGTGGAAGGTGTCCCTGCCATGGCAGGAGGGTTGGAACAAGATGATCTTTTGGTCCCTTCCAACCCAAACTGTTCTATGATTCCATGAGTCTATGAGTCTGCAACTGTTCTGTGATAACAGTAGAGCACACAAATATTCATTCATAGATCCCATTTAACTACGGTTGTCTAAAACCAGCAAGTTCTCTTCCCCTGCTTCCACTAAAACCAGTTCTAGTTTTGCTTGATAAGGCACATAGCAATGCACCAGCTAGCACATCAGAACACAAAATTCATCTTTCACCAGGGAATATCTCTGTAGGAATGTGCTGGAAGAACAGAGACGATCACAATAGAACTACCTCTTTTTACAATTTGGATGTGATCCTAAACTTCTAATAAATTACAAGAAAATTCAAAGGATTCTAATGGTTAATGAGCTACTACATATAATTAAAGCCAGAGCTTCATAAACATCTGCATCGAGCTATATCCAAGCTATTGTAATGTCTTCTTAAAATATCCCATTTTGAGCTCTTGTGGTTAGAAATACAGGAGTGCATACATATCATAGAGAAAAATCAACCTCATGAAAAAAAAGGACTTTATACTTAGAAATAAGTGATTTCCCAGTATCTGAAACACATGGAGTCACTGCAATTAACTGTTAGTGAATTAAGTACTCCCTTGTTGCTGGCTGACACAGATTCTTTTCTTTTTAATCCGCTTATTTTCCAAATCCATATTGTTTTATCTGCTGCCACTTTCTTCTAGTTTCCTCGGCTTCCTTGCAGATATTTTAGAGACACTGAATGTGAAACAGAACTTTTCTCCAGGAGATACCTTAATCGGATACTTTTCTGGAGTTCAGACAACCCCTAAACCACACTGGTTTTCAGGCAGGCTGTGGACTGGAGGTTTTCAGCTTATTCTTTATAGGCAGAGCACTGATACTCGTAACGTCTCACAGAAGCAGTGCTGAGCCAGTGGAGTCGAGTGACAGCCATGAGGATGGGCCAACAGGGCTGAAACGTGACCCCAGGCAAGGCTTGAAGCCAGAGCAGGGAGCTCAATGAATGCATTTCATACCAGGCATTACTGATAATCCTGTGGTTGTAGCAGTAAAAGCAGCTCTCTCAAATCACAGAGCAGCCCAGTACGGACAAGTAGGATTTGTTTTGCTTTGTTGCTAATGCTGGAGATTAAAACGTGCTATTACAATCCTTCTACAGAGAGATTTCCTTTCAGTTCAGCTACTCCCCAACACTTTCACCTTTCAGATACCATACAGCTCTGAAAAAACCTGAACATCTTGTAAGAATATTTAGGAAAATATTTTTATTTTAAGTCAACGGTTCCCTGCCCACTATCTGATATTCTGTACTGCAGTTACAGCTCCAAACATCATCCAATGTTAACTAAGAAAAATGGTTTTGAAACAAGAGTGAATTTAGAACAGCAGCTGAGTGCCAGCATTTCAAGGCTAAACGAGGTAAGGTTTTGTAAATGCTGATCAGTATATCATAGGTCTCCTGGGTTTCTGTAGGGATGAGAAAGTACTGAAAGTTACATTGGTGAAGGCTAGGGGTGACAGGAATAAAAACACTGTCATTTTCAACTCTGCAGGCTTGAATATTACACAGATACTTTTGAGGATTATTGCTAATTATTCCCTTAAATTTCCTAACTGTAAACTCCAAGAAAATTTAATAAAACACAACAGCTTTTCTACGGACAGTTGGAATTACTCTGAAAAATTTAAAAAGCAACTCCAACTGAAAGTATTTTGGGTCTAGAACTTTAAACAATTGCTCTGAAAATTCAATACAAAAAAATATTTTTTGCTGTTTGAATATCATCTTAGATGATTTCCTTTGAATGTCCCATAAGTCATAGTTTCTTGAGAGCTTACTTTTTTCTAAAACAAGTTTTAAAAGCCTTTACAGCTATGGAGATTTATTTTTTCTGATATTCCACATTTTGAAAAGACAAATGAAAAGAGTTTAAAATCTTTTTTTTTTTTTTTAAATGCTTGAATCAGGGAATATTTAACCTGGGACGGCCTCCTGCAGGTCACCCAGCCTAAACTGCTGCTTGGAGTCGGGTCAGTATCAAAGTGAAATCTAGCTGCTCAGCACCTTGTTCAGCCCTGAGCAAGGGCTGCCAAGGACAGGGATTCCCCAGCCTCTGAGGCATCTCTGCCAGGGCTTCACCACCCTTGTCATTCAACTTTTTTTCAAATTTTGTTTTCAAATAAGTGCTCAGAATTTCCCCTGTCACAACTCATGTCTTTTGCTTCCCACCTTGTTAGTTTGCACCTCTGAAAGGAGCCCAGCTTTGGTTAATGCATACCCATTTTCAGGAAGCAGAAGGAAGCATCTGGATACCGCTCAGCCTTCTCTTCTCCACCATGCCTCCTATGCCATGTGCTTCAGGTCCAAACTATCCTCCTGGCCCTCCACTGGACTCCCTCCAGTTCGTCAGTGTTTCTCCTAGAACGGTGTACCAGTTTCATGACCTGTAATTCAAGGTGTTGACCATCCGCTTCCTCTGCACTTCAGGGATTTTTTAGAAACTCTGGTTTCATTAGCTGTACGGTTGCAGGCAGCCACAATGTTGCAGTGCAGAAATTTGGCAGTACAGACAATTTGGTTGGAAGGCAGTGCACCAGGACTTCACCAGCTTGCAACCCTCTCTCCAGCTACTTGTTCCTGCTCCCTTGTTTCAGATCTAAGCCTCTTCCAATGGTCTGTGTGCATGTGATGTATGGAGGTGACAGCAACCAGAGCTGGAGCACAGGTCAGGATGTCCATGGATGTGTCCTGACAGCCACTGGAGCAAGAGATAGCGTGCACAGTGTGTAGGAACATCTGCGACCACTACTGACTGTCAAGCTGGACTGGCTGGCAAGTAGAATAAAAACTTTGGGACACAGGTATGAAAGCAGCCACAAGTCTGGGTCAAATACTGCAGAGACCAGAGAGGCTGTGAGTTGTCTACAGGAGGTCCAGGACAGCTACAGGAAGACCAGGAGTCAATGGAGAGGCCCCTCTGCATGCTCCCATCTCTGTGTGAGGTGAGAGGATCACAGACCCGAGTGCCACATGGACTCTCTGGGGCCAGTTTCCAGAGGATCTACACTGAATATATGTGCATATTTCCTACTAACAGCTTTCATGCTGCTCAGCTGAAGAGGGAACAGGACGAGGCCACTGGTGCTGTTTGTGTTTGTGCGGATGCTGAGTGTTTCTGCCTGTGACAGGAGTGGCCTGACCCACCCACGCTCTGTCAGGAACAGCTGCTCAGCACCACAGCTGCCTGCACCTGGGGACACAGGGCTGTTACTGCTCTGCCTCTATCAGGCTGCCGGATTTGGCAACTCCTAACACTTCCCGCTAAAAATTCCATGTGTGTGTACATATGTGCATGTATATATATAAAAATATATATTTATATGTAGACATATGCACACACACGAGTGTGTTAATAAAACAACCAAGCAACTTTGCAGAATATTTTACCTAATTTAAGTTGCAGGAGAACCTGAACCCCACTATAACTGAGGAGTTCATTTATTGCAGTACCAAATTTCTTAGAACGCTTTGTTAAAATAGTGTCATAACTTCATAAATATTAATATATTATACAAGTAATATGGTAGTGTTACAGCATTATAAATATTAATGTTTCACTTTAACTGAAAAAAGGATAACTTGCAGTAGTATGTATTATGTGTCAAATACATGAAGTATATTGCACATAGCACAATCAAATTTATAAAATACATCTTATAACATAACCAGGTCGTCTCGGGAAGCCTTATGGGGTTTGCTCAGTACTCAGAGAATGAGAGCTGTGATTTTGAGAGAGATTTAGTGCATACTTCCAACAGCCCCCAAAGGTCAATTCCACGCACTGTGACAAGCTGGGCACTATTTCATTCCAGAGATACAGCTGCGGTAAGGCTTAAGGTCATCGCTTTACAGCTGAGGGAACTACACGGGTGATACTTCCTGAGCAGCTTCAATTGCCTCTTTCTCCTTGGCTCTCAGCCAAGTCCTTTCCAAAACGCAGTCATCTCACACATAAATCACAGCACTGCTCACTCTGGCCTTGCCATTGCATTCTAAGTAGTGATAAAGAACTCACACCACCGAGGCCATGGAGCTCTTCTAAATTAAGTTATAACAGATTTATTTTATTCAAAGGACAGTTTTATCTAGGTGGTTTATATACAAGAGATTTTTAACAGCAAAACTACAGTGATATAATTAGGCTGCCATAATTATACCCATATAATTCTCCATAGTACATGCATAACTACCAGTGCATATTTTCTCATGTATAAAAGTCTCACTGGTGTTCATTTTGACTTTTACTTTCACAATAAAGTCCTTTGGATCCCAACCCTTCAAGTGACAAATTCTTATAGAAAATTCAACCTTGAAAGTCAACATCATTACAAAATTAAAATGTAAATGGAAAGAGCCTAGCTAGGAAAAAAACAATCCCAAAGCTTGGTGTCTTCCTGCAGCCAGGTTTAAGAGCTCAAACAGGATCTGTCCCCACACTCAGCCTTTCCTAGAAGCATCACTATGTCTTAGGGCAAGAGACTGATAACTGTTCTGCACCTTCTGGTCCAGTCACTAAAATTTCTGAAATCAAATTTGTGTCATTCGGCACCACTGTCTCCATCAAATCCCTTCCTGGGCCCTCCTTAGCTATATCAGGAGTCAATACAGGTAAGCACAGTGCCTGACAGCAGCCCCCTGCTGCACTCTCATGCCCAATGAATGCAGGTTTTTTTTTTAATCTCTAATATTTTGAAAGCATGGGATTTACCAGTTCACCACATACCGAAGAAAATTCAGTCCCAAATCTTCTCTGGAAATAGGAAATATTTGGCATCTGTCATGAAAGCAGATTATGTTTATCTCTGGTAAGGTCTGTGACAGCTCCTTCATGTCCCCACACAGTGTGACAGTGAGAGACAGAGCACCAACCTGGGAAGTTTGGAAAGGGTCCAATTTGACCAAAACCCAGGCTTTCACCATTGCAAACACGGAGGCAAGAGTTTGTTTCTGAACCAGAAAAATGCAGCAATGGAACTATAAATCAGCCATTCTATAACTGTGAACCTCAGCAGAGTTACAGCAGAAGATGTGCCTAAAATCAGCCTGGCCTTTGCCCCCAGCTTTACTGGGAGTGACAGGGAAGTATCCTCTTACCAGCCAAATTAAAAGAAAGCTTTTGCACAGCATATCACACTGGGACAAAGAAAATGGTTGTTTGACCACCCAAGTGACAGACAAGACTTTATGCACACTGACCAATCCTTTAAGCAAATCAAGAACTCAGCCATGCCAATCTGACAAGGGCTAAGAAACACCAACACTGAATAAACAGGTTTCTGCCCATTCAGAAGAAATTATTCTGACAAGACTATGAGTACAGGGCAATGGCAGATTTATTTAGACTGGGGCAAATGGCAGGAGGGAAGGCAAAAGTGCATAACCCCACGGGAGCTGCTGCTAAAGCCATCACAAGCAGATGTGAGTGCTTTGCACACAGTGCCAGGAGCCAGCTCTGGGGCTCTCAGAGTGACCATACACGCCTGAAAAATGTAGATTTCAACTGGCAGGTGAAAATGTTGAACAATTCTCGTGATCTCAGAGAGCAAATCTGAAATCCTGTTACCTTGCATGAAATAATACAGTGTGACCTACACATGCAAATACCAACTTGGCAGGGAAGAGTTTTCCTACAGGAAAATTCTTCCAGTCAGGTTGTAGTCTCCCCCACTGATTTTAAAAAGCAGTTCAATGCTGCAATGGTCATTTTTATTAGAACCTTTTTTGCCTTGAAAACTAAAATTTAAGGCCTCCCTCATTTGACGCTGTGCAATGATAGGTAGGGTTGGCAATCTCCATGCTTAAGGAGGTCAAATCACTCTGGATTGCTTTCCCACCTGGCAATTTTTCCAGTGAAGAAGCAGAAAATTTTGGAGGGTAATGACAAATCACAGCCTGTGTTGGAAAGGGCAGATCCTGCTCACAGACATACAGCAAGAACTCTGCTGAGACACTGCAGAGAACCCACATTTGTGATTTCCCTCCAGACCAGAGACCTCGTGCTTAATTCTCCCAGAACTCGCCTCCCAAGACAATTCAAAAGTTAGGCAAAAGCTAGTTTCCAGCACTGGGATTTTCACATCTCCCTTTTCCTTCTGCTTTATATTCCATATTTCATTTATTTATTCTTATTGAGGGTAGATTTGTCAAATTTAATGGAAGCAACAGCTCCGAAACAAACTTGCATCCTTTTCCCCAGGACCTGCAGTAAGAACTATGACGCTGCCCTCTGCATGACCTTCGCCTGTGAAATGCATATTTCTCTCTGCTTTGGCCAGGCCTTGGCAGCTTTATGAACCCCAAGAGAGGAAAGAAAATGAGTAGAGACAAGATAGAAGAGGCTAAACAGCGAAAGGATAAAGCAGAGTAAGGGAAAAAGAAGGAAATGAAACAGGGAAAACAAAAGGAGACATAGGTTAGGGTAGACATAAAAAAAAAATCTCTTTCTCATTTGTCAGTCAGAAGTATGGTCCCAGGAGCTTATCTGGACAGCACTAATCAGCTGGAAAGATTGTGGAGACTAGGTCACTTGAAACTGGAGGAACAGAGAGTAGCCTTAAAATAGTAAAAAGGAGAAAAAAATGAAGATTTTGAGCAAGACTATCCATTTGTAAGTGACCTGTCTTTATGTCCCCATGTGATCAAGCTCCAAATCACACCTTGCCTGCAAAAAGCAAAAAAACCAAATATCCAGGGGGAAAAAATGGGAGCTCAGAGAGGCTGTAAAAAGAGGTGGGGTAAAAAACAAAAAAAAAAAGATTAAAAAGTAGGTTTGCATAAGCCTCTCCTAATTTCTGATGTGCTGTATCTCTGATGACCTGGCTACAAACCTCAAGTATCACCTTAACAGAACACGCAGTGTATTGCATCTGCCACAACCAGGCAGAATTGCCAGATCAGCATCTGCTGTTTAAGCCATTGACTTTAGCCAAGAGGGAATTTATTATTCACCAGCAACTGGACAAGTGTAAGCCGTGATAAATGTTGTCAGGATAGCCGGAATGATGATTTCACAGTTAAAATGCTCTTTTATTGTTTGATATAAACAATACTAACAAGAGACAGGCATCTTGAGCATCACCAGTCCAAGCTGTAACACTGCCCAGCCAGCCTGAAGTCACCTAACCTCAAGTTACCACATGTTCCTCCTGGAAAAGACAGGAAATTAGCACTTGGGAGTAAAGGCAGGACCGTCTCTGTAACGTGGGCTGAAGACCAAGTATTAATGCAGGAGCTTCCTTTCTACCTGCTAAACAAGCTATACCTTCCTGGTGCTCAAGTGAAAAGCTTTGAGCAACCTGGTTTAGTGGAAGACATCCGTGCTCATGGCAGGGGGTGGAACTGGATGGTCTTTAGGGTTCTTTTCAACCCAAACCGTTCTCTGATTCTGTGATCAAGAATGGTCACCTCTGGCTGGAAGCCACAGGGCCAGATGGAGTTCCCAGTGTACTTCATCTGGTATCAGTTTCACCTGCACCTCAGTTTTCCAAATATCAGCTGAAGATGATCCCACATCTATATCCATGGGAAGACCAGGAAAAAAAAACAAGGGCCTGCGAATGTGAAGTAGCAGGGGTCACAGAAAGCCTGGGGATAAAGAGATATAAATGCAGACTGATTTTTATTCAGGACCACTCAGTAGCACTTCAGGATGTGACAAACGGGATGAAAGGATACACAAAGAGAGGGAACTGCTTAGACAGGAATATAAGTTAATAATAATAATAAAGACATCTGACTAACAGAGAAAAGACAGAACAGCCCTATTCTACCACATCACCCAAATCAGCTCTATAAAGGCAATAAGAGAGAACACAAAAGGTATTTCTCCCCACCTCTCACTGAAGCCATTCCCCATATTTGCAACTTCTTTCAAGGACAGAAATAATATTTGGCTTCCTTGGCAACAAAGAACAAAGGCACAATAGAAAGCCGACAGTGGAATTTATGAAGCAGAGTACTGCACTCACCCCTTGTATGGGGACAGCAGTCAGGCAGGGCAGGAAGGCCCCAGCAGAGCAGCAGCTAGAAAAGCTTTTTGGCTAAAAGCTATTTGTGCTGCTTTGACACAGAGCAGTTGTTTTGACTAATAGGTTAGAGAAAGAGATTTCTTTAGCAGAGTAACACTTTGAAGGGCTCTTTGCCTCCCAGCTGTAACAGCAGCTACATCCACAGTGCACGTTTTCCTCGTACCTATTGTATTCCAAACCAAAACACACCACAGGCCCAAACAGCTTTAGGGGCAGCTGCTGGAAAAGTCAGTGAGAATTGTGCTCATATATGGACAGTGTTACAGCTAAAGGCTGTGATTAAACTGCAAGACCTGGGAGCATTTCCGAGCTGCTGCATCTGAGTGCATGTCCCAGCTGTATCCCAACCCCATGTTGGATTCAGACACATCATCCCTCCCCAAAAAAGGTGATTTGTTTTTTGGTTTTTGTTTTTGGGGTTTTTTTTTCTCTTCAGACACCTTAAATTGAAGAATATCCCCTCCTACATTATCCTGGTTTGGGTCAGGACAGCAACCTGCACCCAGGTTTTTTTCTGCTGTTGAGGCTAATGTTATGTTTTCTGTTACACTAAGGAACACCTCTGAACCTGTGCATGGCATCTGCATATATGCAGATGACACAGAACTGGAAGGAGCAGTTGATGGACCAGATGGTTGTTCCATCATTCAGAGGGAATCTTGTCAGTCTGCAGAAATGAACAAACAGGAATCTCATTAATTTTAGCTATCAGAAAATGCTGAGACTGCTCATAGGGAGGAATATCCCTGTGCACCACGCTGGGGAACAACAGGCTGAAAAGCAGCTTGGTAGAAAAGAACCAGGGTGTCCTGGTGAGTGCCAAGGCGACCATGAGCCAGTAATGGGCCGTCACAACAAATCCAGCCTTTGGTAGGAGCATCAGCAACAAGTCAGGAGAGGAAAGCCTACTCCTCAACACTGGTGAGACCCAGCTGGAGTGTTGTGCCCTGTTCTGGATTCCTCCATGCAAAAGAGACATGGACACCCTGGTATGAGTCCATCAAAGGGCCACAAAGGTCAAGGGATGGAGGATCTGTTACATAACAAGAGGCTGAGAAAGCTGGGACTGTTTAAACTCGACAAGAGAAGGTTCAGGGGGATCTTTGTCAATGTGTATAACTGATGGGACAGGGAGTAAAGAACACAGAGCCAGAGTCTCCACATTGGTATCCAGTGAATGAACAAGGGGCAGCGGGAACAAAATCAAATACAGGATATTCCATTTAAACATGTATGTGTAACTGTGAGAGTGATCAAACTCTGGAGTGGGTTGCCCAGAGACATTGTGGAGTCTCCAACCTTCCAGATATTCAAAATCCAACTAGACAGAGCCCTGAACAACCTGCTGTAGGTGACCCTGCTCTAAGCAGATAGGCTGGACATGATGCTCGTAGAGGTCTTTTCTAACTAAATAATTTTGTGATCCTGTGATCTTCCAACCTCTGTCATTCTGTGATATAATCACTTCTCAGGATGCATTGACAAGCCTCAGCCTCCTTTAAAACAGCTTGGGAAAAAAAAACCCACAACTTTATTCAAAGTAGGATTTCTGTTTGTCATGACCCTGGGTGCATTTCAGCATCATCTCAGCTCTGCTCACACAGAGACGCCTACTAGTTATCCTTGAACTGTCCTGCAACAGAGTTCGGGGAAGCAAGAAAAGGCCTCCCAGGTACATCCCCTGCACAAGCAGCATCGCTGACTTTTATAAACAGTGTTATCATTCAAGCAAACTGCTGCTCCAGTGGAAATGGCACTTGGCACTCTGACTGCTGAGTAAGCACTGTAGCAATATCTCCCTTCAGGATTTGTTTAGTCTTCACATCTATGTTTACTAATTAGATTTACTCTGATGCAAACATGGAGAGTGCTAAAGGGATACAGTTCTAGATAACGAAATTTGAAAAAATTATTATGAGTTTTACATAGTGACTTAGTGCCCAGATGTTGCACAAGCAACAGCATTCCCTTGTAGCCTGCTTCACTACTCCTTTTGAAGTTCATTCTTCAAATCTCAACAAATGTCTTCCTGGATCACCTACAAGCAATCTCTCAGCAAAAAGGAGAAAAATCAGGCAGGCATTCCTGTCATGTCTTATGCTAAAGCACACATCCAGCCCAGGTCTGAAGCATCACACACTGAAAGTACTGCCAAGTTTACTGCAGGTACTGAAGTTTGGTGAAAAATCCAGATGAAAGTCAATATAAGTAAATGGAAAGTAGCACATTATAGGAGTCTTGGAGTAGCAACAGTTCTGTGAAAATGTAAAAACCAGTATTCACTAATAACCAGGGAAAAAAACCCTAGGAACTGTCAGGAAGGAATAGAAGGCAACACAGAAACCACCATGGTGTTGCTGTATAACCATTCAGTACTCATTCCCAGAAGAGTGTCTGCATTACTAGATCCTCCTTCCATCTCCCTCCCCACTCAGAAATCATGCAGAGAACTCAGAGACATTTAAGAGAAAGGTGTTAAATGGAAACTAACCCTCTTCAGCCTGGAAGACAGGCAACTGGGAGGTGAGACAGACCACACAGAAAGTGGAAGTGAGGAAGGGAGATGAAGAGATTGAAAGTGCTGTTTCTTTCAATTAAAATAAAAAAGGTTGGTGAAAAAAGGGGGACTTTTCTTACTGCCTGCAAAGCTGAACTGTGGCACTTATGGCCACTGCACTTCTGCAGGTCTCAAACATTCAAACAGACCAAAAACACCACAACATCCATGAATGGAAGAAAAATCCATTGACAACCAATGAACTCACATATAGTTCTTGATTTTAGAAGTTCTTGAGCTGTGAGGCTGGTCAGACACTAGAACAGGTTGTCCAGAGTGGTTATGATGGTCCCTTGGTTCAAGCTGGTACATGTGCTGTTGCACGATGGTTAAAGTGCATACATTTCTGCAGTGCCTATACAGAGAGGCCAGGATGAGGATCTCAGATATATAAATCCACATGGTAGACTCAGAAGAAGTTAGGACAGAGAAATCCCAAGCCTACTTTGCACTGAGTTTTGCTCTCAAGCTACCCAAACTATCAAAAGGTAAAGGAGCAATAATAATAGTAATAATAATAATAATAATAATAATAATAATAATAATAGTGATAACATCAACAATAGCTGAATTCTCTGGAAATAAGCTGGAGGATATTAGCTAATGTGTTAGTACAACAAAGTCAGTAGGCCACTATTATTAGCAGATAAAGAAACAGTGGAAAGCAACATCATTGTCACAGTCCCATGAAGACTGCCCTTTGCAGAGTGCTTCAGAATCAGGTGGCAGCTTTATTAACTGAGTCTATCAATCTGATTCTAATATCTGTTCCTGTTTCCATAGCCTGGAGTTGTGGTACTGAGGTGGATTGTATTAAGCATATTTAAAGACAAAAGAGGGGAAAAAGTGAAACAGGAGAACACCGGAGAGCATGGAGATGAAAGACACACAGGAAGGCACTGGATTAATGGACAAGCATTTATGTTGTGATCAGCTAATGCACAGAGATTAGCATGCAAGGTATTTTCTGAAGAAAAAAAAAAGTCCTGTCAGCCACAAAGTGATGTACAAAAGAAAAAACAGCCAAATATCTAGGAAGCTGTAACTCCATCTTCCTTCCACTGTCTCTCACCCTTGAGGTGGGAGGGGGGTAAGCCAGGAGAAAGGTCAGAGTATGAAAACAGTAGTGGGGAATTGGCAGAATGCCTCAGGTTCTGTGGAGCAGAACTGTCCCTCCCAGAGGATAAACCAAGGGCACAAATCTTGGGTTTCCACAACATGCACCGTAACAAGGAGAGAAACTTCTTGGATACAATTTCAGTGTAGACATTACTTTCTGTGCATTGAGGAACAACAGAACTGTTATATCTTGGCTAAGCTGTGGGGAAAAGCACCAAAAACCTTTTATATATTGTTTTTAAAGTCATAGGAGTCAAACAGAGTTATTCTCCAAAGAAAAACATCCCATTTAGGTGGGATGGAAAACTTCCTCAGGACTGGAAAGAGTAGGACAACAAGGAATAATTGCCAAAAACAAATTAACAATTCCAAAAAGCAGCATTCAGAGCTTAGTGACTCTAAGATCTCACAAGACTGAAATAATTCCTCCCAGCAGCTCTTGTTCCCCACAGGACATGGAAAAATGGTAGGCTCCTGGGTTACTTAATTAAGCAAACTCATCTGGGAACAACAGCTAAAAGAGACTGATCTGCTACTCAGAGCCTCACATACAGCTCTATGATCCAGGGATTTACAAAACCAACAGTAATACAAAGAGCCTTTCAACAACCTGTCCAACCCAGGCAGAAGGGCTGGTCGGAAGAATTTTAAAGTCTTTCTTTCTGTCAAGACACTAGACCTAACAAGAGTGCAATGGAATTATTCTTCATTCAGGCTTGACCCAGCCTGGGTATCAAGATGTTTTCCAGATGAGATGGAGGGGGACAGGATCATTAATACTTGGAGCAACTCTCAGTGTAGCTCATGTGCAGACAGGACACGTGGCTGCCATCAGGTTCTCATGGTCACTCCAACTGTTCATCCAGTCCTCAATCAAAATCTTAAGGGAAGATTGAAGGCCACGGTCTTCCCAAAAAGGGCTAGAGGTAGTTGATCCATGGCAATCCTTCCAAAGGCCGAAGGAAGGCTTGTGTGAGCTGGAAGCTTTTGAAGTGCTTAACTAATATGTTCATCACTGAGAAGGGTAATATGGACTCAAACCCAGTTTGATGTTTTTAGGTGACTTGGAGCTTTAAAAAACACAAAAATCCCCATATTTTAGCATCACCTCACACTCCTCAAGGTCACGTCTGAGAACATTTCAGTGACCAGGTGAAACATCCACTCGTGAAAATTTATGTTCTCCAGAGTAAATACAATAAATGGAAATTTACCCAGTTCCAATGTGAATGATACAAAGTTTACCCACTTCTCCCTTTCCTATCTTGAATACTAAACACATTTACCACCACAATACCCATACAACATCCTCATTCAAACCCAAACTCCCACACCAATGGGCAGAGGAGAGCATACCCGCTCTACCCTGTTCACACCTGACTTGCCACCCACCCCTACAGATTCAGATCTAAGCTGAGACAGACTGTGTAAGGATGTTATATAGCAGGTACCAACCTCATAATAGGGCATTTAAATTTACATCAAAATCTGGACTATCAATGTTTGCACCTCTTTAAAGTCAACAGTGAGAAACAGTCAACTCCCAAGGACAATTTGTGAGCTGCCCCAGATCCTTTTACCATGAAACTGTGTAATCTCTGTTTTCGGTGTTGCTCAAAACTCGGCTGAACAAGACCCTGAGCAACTTCAAAACCTCTGTGGTTACAGCTTTGTTCCAGCTCCAGGAAAGCACTTAGAGACACTCCAAGCATGTGCTGAAATCCTCCTCACTTCAGCAGCCAAGGGATTGATGATTCCTATCTCCCCAGCACTCACGGAAATCCCAGTCAGACAGAGATGCTGAAAAACTGAAGAGAGTTCACCAAGAGGACCACCAAGATGATTAGAGGGCTGGAGCACATAACACAGAAGGGTAATGAAAGTATGTTTGTTTAGTCTGGGAAAGATTAAGGGCAGGACCCGACTGCAGACTTGCACTTCCTAATGGGGTTGGTTATTGAAGAGAAAGCCAGATCCTTCCCAGAAGTGCACAGAGAGAGGACAAGATGCAAAGGTCACAAGTTGCAACAAGGGAAAACCCAACCAAGCTAAATTTTTCACCACCAGAGTGGGTAAGTCCTGGAACAGGTTGCCCAGAGAGCCTGTGGAAGCCACATCCTCAGGATATTTTCAGGGTATTTTGGGCAAGATCACACCACCCCAACACAACTTTGAGGTCCACCTTGCTTTAAGCGGAGGCTTGAACTACAAGACCCCCAGTGCTCCCTTCCACCCTAAATCCATTTATTATTCTCTGATTGAATTCCGGTCCCTTGAAAGTGTTTAATTCTCTCGCAGAGGCATAACCGCATGGTACAGCAGCTCTCCACAGGACAGATATGATTTCCTGAGTCTGTTCCTTTACCTCCTCTTACCCCCCACAAATTTTAATCAAAGTTTCTCTTGCCAAAAGATAGAATGTTTTATTAAATGTGTTTTGAATAACTGGAAGAAATAAAGCTTGTAATAGTAGACTAATTTCACCATCTCCTGCTCATCTTCAGGCAGCTCCTAAGATTTCCTAACATAATTAGCACAGTCTGCTCTGTTGGACTGCTGAGAATTAGTTATAATCTACAAGCCTTAAAATTGTATTTCATACTGCATATTGCACTTCTGTGAGGGAAGAAGCATTTAGCGTGTTAGGAACCAGCCCAATGGCAACAATAGGAGCTTTTGTACTAGAGAATGGCATGTTGCCTGGGAATGGGCCAGAACAACAAATTGATACGACAGGCTTTGCCTGCTGTGGAAGTATTAAATCTCAGCTGATAGTGGAACTATCACCTTTCTCTGAAAAGCACCACGATCTGAGCTATGCTGTCCCTTAACATAAGATGTAAATGACCCAGGGGCACAAGGGGAGGCTGGTGTAAGTCCTATTCAGCCTGGAGGCTGGGAAGGTCAATTCCTAGACAGCTCCTAAAATTAAGCATAACAATATGCAACTCTTCCAGTCCCAGACAAGTGAGTCTCTGGAGCAGCGAAGCACAGAGAATTAGATGCAGGAGCACAGGTCCTCTCACAAAGCCTTTGTTTGCACATCAGCACACTCAAGTCAGCTCCCTCATCAAAGCCAATGCCAGGACTCCCTCACCTTAGGGCTATCAACTTCTACCAACGCACACTTTGCTAAAGGGTAAGGGCTGGTAGATTTAGTTAAAGAAGCAAAGCCAGTAAAATAGAAAGTCCTCAAGGATAACTGAGACAATGTCACTTGGGTCCCTCTCTTCTCCCTCAGCTGAGCTATTTGGATTAGTGCAGGCTCTGGAAACATCCTAAGGCTCACACCTGGTCCTCCCATGAGGCAGCTCAGCAACAAGGGGTGTCAGTGGCTATCCCAGCCTAAAAGTTACTTTTCCTCTGCAAGCAAGGTGAGGGAATGCATTTGGCACTGCACTGAACATATCGCAATCTAGGACTTCATGCTCACTTTAGGTTAGGGAGAAGCATTTTTTCGGCATTTGTAAAGCATCTCTAAAACCAGCACTGCAGTCCTGGTCAGGTCATAGCAAAGTGTTCAGGGACACCTATCTAAAATCACCAATCTACTGAGCTATGTAGGAGTACCATCACCCCAGGGTCCCTCTGCCATCTGTGGAGATGGAAGGGCACTTCACCAGGGCATATCAGCCAGCCTGGGGTTCAAGTTGGCCTCTTGTCCCTCCATGGATCACAGGGTGTGCCCAGGACACATACATTCCTAACACAGACACTGTCTTTATAGGAGTGAGCAGGTTACTTCCCCCAGTGCTGTTCAAACCTTTGACAGATGCGAATTTATTTAAAGATAAGAAACATCGTCTTCTTCATATCTGAGTAACAGCTTCACAAATCTGAGCCATGACTGTTTTAAATCCCACCCAGGTATTCCTAAGCAGCTGGATCTAGGACTGATCTTGGACTAAGCTTGGGACAAGACATCATGACCCTGCTCCTCAGAGCTGTACGTGCTGAGCAGGGGTGAGAGTTGAGCTCATAGAGGAGAAGCAATTACCAAACAACTCTGCACAAGGCCTGGATGAAGCTTCAGAATTATGTCACACCTCTGACACTTCGCCAGAAGTGCACAGTGAAAAGGAGACGGAAAAGGAATTTGGGATTTTAAAAGAAAAATAAGGGGAGGTGGGGAAAGAATACCAGCAACACTGTCAAAGTGCACATTCAGTGTTCATTTATCTCCTAACTCTTTGTCTTAATCCTTTTTCAGGAGAAAAGTCATGCAAGCTAATTAGTCCAAAAGTTTATGAAGGAAATAAGTAAAGCAGACAGCAGAAAGAGACTACTCCTTAAATCTGTAGAGATAATAAGGGAAGTTTACCTCAGCATTAGACCATAATTTCCCAGAACCAACCTCTTTTCATTTTATTGCTGAGACTAGCAAGTTTCCTAGAATTCTTGGTTACAATGGCAAAAATGTAATTAGCACATAGACTGCCTTTAATTAGCATATCTAGTCAAAGAAAGGTGCTCACCTATCAGGTTGTCATGATAAATAACTGTCCTTTTCCCCTTGGTCCAGGTGTGCCCCACCTGATCCCTGTGGCAGAGAAAGGAGAAGGTAGAGGAAGTGTGGGAAGCACCTGTACAACTCAGTGTCTTTCATCCAGTCCCTTCCCAGGACTGAAAACTGGAACAGCAGAGGTGAGAACTAAGAGGTAGAAGAAGGATGTGAGCAGACAGGGAAATCTGACCCATTTGTTTGCAAAAAGGAAAGTGTAGGTTTCATCAGCAATGAGCAAGCTCACTATCCACTCTAGCAAAGGACAGGAACATCTAATTTTCTCTCAAATCTCTCTTCCCCCTCCCTGTGAAGATGAAGGAGGATTCCTCGCTGAGATTTCCAGCTTTTTAAACTCCCATACGTGCCTGAGACATGCAGCCCATACAACTCAGACAGGCTAACTCAGTGCCCTGACTAGTGGGTCATCAAGAGCACAAGTGCAGTCAGGCTCTGGTTCCCTGCACAGACAACACAGAGAAGCCCATCACTCAGATCATCAGAAACAAGTGCCAATATATCCGTTATTGGAAATTTTCTTCATTGGTTAAATAAGGCAGCAATGACAAGTTATCCCAGAGCACGCCCTCATATCCATCACTGTCAGTTAACAAAGCAGAAGGGGCAGTGGGTGTTGTTTCAGAGAAGGTTGTCTCCTAGAAAATGGCCAGCTTGCAGGAGAGGCAAGCAACAAGGTTTATAGCAATAAGAGAGGGGAGATGACTTGTGCCTGCAACACCAGAGCTCTTCTTCCAGTTTGTTTTGCACATTAATAACCCCACTCATACAGTAAGGGGTTTGTGGCTTCAGAGAAAAAACGTCCTTGTATTACATCACATCAGGTACAACATTTACAGGCTTTAAAAAAATTCAGCCTAAAAGCAGCACTGGTCTTTTTGAAAGCTCTTACCAATAAGGGAGCCTCACAAAGACTCTTAGGAAGGGGGATTTGCAGGGGATTAGGATTAAGCCAGTTTCAGTTACTGAAAAGTGAACTTCTGCCCAGGGAATTAAGGCTGGGATAGCTAATTATTTGGCTTTCTTTTGCTTGTATCTTTCACTACCAAACATTAGAGCATGCTAGGGAGACAGAGAAAGGAAGCCAGACCTTCTGCAGTCAACAGGGCCACACACTGCCTGAATGAGCATAATATGATGGGAAAAAGAAACCCTCAGAGAATGTCCCCATGTAGCCTTCTAGGAAAGAATTCCAAAGGGCAGGGTCACTCCCGGGGCAAGAACACTTTGAGGCTGAGGAGAAGTGAAGATCCACCTCCATCACTTCTCTTTGAAGATGTGTGCAAGGTCCCTTGAACATGGCCATTACAGAGACCATGAGAGCACAAGAGACACCGTCCGAGGTTCACTTGTGACACAGCTCACACCACACCACACCACACCACACCACACCACACCACACCTATTGCTGCTATGTTAAGTGAAACGTGAGGCTGCAACCTTAATAAAACATGTGCCAAGAATGGGCCACCGTCTGATGGATAAAGTGCTAGGCTGGGTTTCTGTGGCTCCAGCCATGTCACTGAACTACTTTGTGGTGTTCTGGAAGCCTCCCTTCATTCCATGTAACTTCCCATTCTGTCTCCTCCCATTATGCCTAAGATTTTTTCCTTGAAAGTCTCACCAGGTGCTCCTACAGCACCTATTTTGCCCCCAGTATTAGAGTCCCAATATCTCAGCACCAACATTAATAATTTTCAAATCCACCCTCTGCTGCAGTTGCCTTTACAGTCTGCAGCATGAAGAACACACACCCACATGAAGACTAACACTTGGATTCTGAAAACTGTTAGGCAGGTTTTGGAGAATACATGAGCTAGGGGAGTCACGCAGAGAAATCCAGTCTCTCACGATCCATCCACTCTTTGCAGGAGGGCTGTGTCATGCATTGCCTTCTGTGCAAAGCTGTTTTGGTTATGGAAAAAATAAATTTGAAGTTCAGTTCCCAAGTTCAACAAAAAGAAGGTCTCCTGGTTTCAATAAACTTCCCCTGCTTTTCTGTGCAGGGGAAGTTTAACAGCTGCTCACTGTTTGTCTTTGACTTTCTCACTTGCAAGACTTTATTTCAAAATCCCAAAGATGATCTTCTGCTGCAGGTACAGTGAAAAGGGCCTATTTAGTTGAAATTAACCAAAGAGAAATTAATTTCATTAATGCAAAGCAGCATATCATGACAAAGTGAAAGCTTAAGCCAGAAAGGTTTCTAACCTTGTAAACCACAAGCCTCTAACAAGGGAAGAATCAAGAGGCTTTTATAATCCAGCTCTTTGCAAGAACAGCCACTGGAGTACATCAGGCCCCCTGAGTCACCCTGGGAGAACAAAACCACAGCAGAGCAGTTTGAGGAGCTAAAACTTAACAGAACTATTCACTTCCAGAGCCTTATAAATACTGTTTGCTAGAGTAGTCAGAGCTTGATCAAGTGTTAAGTTCAAGAACTGGCGTCATTCCTGACATTGGACACTTTTTCAGCCAGAATCTAGTGCTATTAGGTCCTTTAGGTCTAAATCCAAGCAAATATTTTATGTATTTGACCCTCAACTCAGACAAGATAAACTGCTTTTAAAAAAGTAAGCATGCATTCATTCACGTCTCGGTAGACCAGGGCCTTGGTCTATGCAGATCTGAGGCATTAAGTCACCATCTCTGCCATGCTAACCAAGGTGAACTCTGCTGCTGCTGCCTCGCAAAGAGGGGTCTGTACAGATGTATCTGTTACCTGTGTCAGGCTAAGAAAGGCCACGCAAGACACCAGCACTTTAATTCCACAAGAGTCAAACTAACCCGCCACACAAAGACACAAAGGTCTAACCTTCTAATCATCTCCTTCATGCTAATACTATACATAATTTTACAACAACAACAACAACAAAAACAAAGATTAGGAGCTCAGCTCCAGAACCTGCTCTGTGGCAATTTTCCATAGCCAAATATAACTGCACTGCAGTGTCTTCTTCCTTGCAGATTTCACGCTAACATCATCTGACTGATGGCACTCAGTCTCACACATGCCAGGATACCTCTGGTGTTCCATCTTCCCTCTCTGCCTTCCACAGTGAGGAGCTCAAGCCTGCCTGGGGAGACTGTGGAAGCGTGTCAAGAATGAGGAAGAAGGGAGAAAGTAGGATTTTATCAGACAAATCCACAAATTATCCTAGGCACCTGCTCCCATGATTAGACTTAGAGCAAGCATGAGGCTGTTTCAGTCTTCTGCTAATTAGAAGTGCAGTCCAAACTGGGACATGAAATAGGGAAAATGCCAGACAGCTAATATGCTGATCATTCATTTCATATATGAAGAAGAAAGCCAGCACAGCTGTCTTGCTTATCATACCACACAGGTAAATCCTCCTGACTGAATATCAGCAGTTCCTCCCCACCTGGCCTCCTCCAGCATTTGTTCCCACCTCCAGGCTCTGTGTTTTGTCTAGCAGAGAGCAGGTGAGATTGGCTGTGTGGTCTCATAAAGCAAAGTAATCTTTAGCCCAAACTTGCCTGTTTGATCCTTCTGCCTAACAAAAAGAAATAATTCAGCTTTCAGCCTGGTTTACACTGGTGCTTAGAGGCATCTTGGTTCAGAAAGCAGCAGCTCAAGTGCCCCTGGCAAGCAAGGCAAGAGATGTGCTGCCCTAACTGCCCCAAAACAGAGGCTCTGGGGGAGCCACTCACATGCAACCTTCAGCTGTTCTCTTGTTTCAGCACAGCCTTCCACATGGGCACCACAGCAGCGGAGTGGAGGGCACATGCAAAATGTGGGGACATTTTGTATGGCAGGTGTGCCTACCTGCGTAGCTGTGGGCTGAAGGTATTAGAGCCCATTTTAAAAAAACAAAGCTATTTCTGTGGGTAAGGATCCAAAGAAAAATGCAGTATTTCCACGCTTCCAAATTCGTTTTCATTATTGTTTCATTTTGATGGGGACGTCTCCTGACTCACAAAGCAAGATGCTAGAGGAGCTACAACCTTAGGACAGCTGATATGGAAGTCCCTGGGCTGTCCTATATGGAACAGGTTCTTGTCCACGAATTCTCTGTCTCAGGCAACTGCCATAACTACTGCAATGTTATCACAGAGTCATTTACATTGGAAAAGACCTCCAAGACCATCAAGTGCAACCTTTGACCAATCACCACCTTGTCAAATAGACCACAGCTCTAAGTGCCATGTCCACGTATTCCTTGAGCATGGTGAAGATCAGGTAATAGCTCATTCACCAGAGGAATATTTCACAGCATAGAAGTGCTTCAGCTGGGGGATTCACAAAGACATGGAGTCTACAGACTGGGTCTTCAGGCACTTGTATATGGCTCTTCCAGCTTCCGAGCAAGTATCCAAAAAGAAAGTTCATTCTAGAGAAAGGAGTAAGGGGAAAGAGTTAGCATCTCTGATTCTGAAAAAGTTAAAGGATCTTCAAAGCCAAAAGCCTCAAAACATTTCATGACATACAGATTTGTTTCCTGTCCTTCCCTATCCAAGCGGTCTCAACATCCCAAATCCCCATGTTGCCTTTGAAATACCAGCCTGAACTTACATGAGCCACTGTTTTCCATACATCAAATTAAGTCAAGATAACTAACTGAAGAACGGTGAATAAACACCTGCTTAGATTAATACTGTTCTCTGTCTCATACAGAGAAGCCAAGTTAGCCCAACATGAATGATCCCATCTACCACTAAAAAGTACCACTACCACATTTACTGAAGACTTGATCATGGGTGACTAAGTGGCTTGTTTGAAACAGGGACGGCGTTGATTTGTAAGCGAAGAAAAGATCAGAGACCCCCATCAGTATTCTCCCTGCCTGGCTGCACTGATTCCCGATCATAAGGGAAGGAGGATTTGCTCTGTGTTTTTTCACCTCTCTGTCACAACAAGAGTTTTAACTAGACTTCAAGTAATGTTTGGATGCAAAACAGATGTCACTTCCTCCTCACATCCCCCTGAAGGAATTCAGTGCTGTTTTGGTGTGTGCTGTCTCCCAGGATCCTGGGGATATCCAATTTCCCATTCAAACACCGCCAATAGAAAAAGCTGAAAGGCAGATTTTTGTGGATTTCTCTTCTGTCCCATGCCTGAACCCGTAACATGAATGAGGCTTTTGGTAGCTTTGTCCTCCCTTTTTAATAACTACTTCATTTAGCTCGTACAAAAGCCAGTCTCTCCTCATTGCAACCTCCTAATAAGATTCCTCCCACATCACTGAAGCCCAGTTGTGCCCAGAAACTAGGTTATTCAGGAAACAAGAAAGTTTGGATTACAGAATCATTCCTGCTGGCATTCAATGCCACTGCACCCCACCTCACACAGTTCAGCTCTTCAGCTGGTAGAGATCCTCTTCTACACTTCCAAGTGGCAGGACAGGCTGAACAGCCAAATATTTTCCCTCTCTACCCAGTTTACATCTTTGGGAAAGAGAAATCTCTTATGTGAGAAACTAAAATTCTGCTGAGCCAATAGGCCATTCCACCTCACTCAATCACTACATGCCCTTGTCAAAAGTTCCTCTCCAGCTTTCTTGTAGCTCTGTTAGGTACCAAAAGCTGCAACAAGGTCTCCCTGGAGCCTTCTCTCCGTCAGGCTGACCAAACTCACTCAGCTTGTCTCCACAGCAGAGCTGCTCCAGCCCTCTGATCACCTCATGGCCTCCTCCGGACTCATTCCAACAGGTCCACATCCTTCGTGTGTTGGGGCCTCCAGGGCTGGATGCAGCACTCCAGGTGGGGTGTCACAACAACAGAGCAGACGGGGAGAAACCTCTCCCTTGACCTGTTGCCCACGCTGCTTCTGATGCAGCCAAAGACACGTTTGGCTTTCTGGGCTGTGAGTGCACTTTGCCAGGTCACATTTGAGCTTTTCATCCACCAGCACTCAAAATCCTTGTCCCCAAGGCTGCTCGCAATCCATTCACAGCCTAGCTTGTATTTGTGTTTGGGATTGCCCTGACCCAGGTGCAGGACCCTGTGCTCGGTCTTGTTGAACTTCATGAAGTCCACATGTGCCCACCTCTCAAGCCTGTCCAGGTCCCTCAGGATGGCATCCCTTCCCTCCAGCGTGTCACCTGCACCACACAGCTCAGTGTCACCAGCAAACCTGCTGAGGGTGCCTCAGTCCCACTGTCCATGTCTCTAACAAAGATGTTAAAAACTGTCAATCCCAATACCAACCCCTGAGGAATCGCACTTGTCACTGCTCTCCGCTTGGATATTCAGCCATTTCCCACAATTCTTTGAGTGTGACCATTCAGACTATTTTTTTATCCATTGAGAGGTCCATCTATCAAACCTATGTCTTTCCAGTTTAGAGACAAGGATGTCGTGCGCGACAGTGTCAAATGCTTTGCACAAGTCCAGGTAGATTACATCAGTTGTGCTTCCCTTGTTCACCTCTGCTGTAACCCCATCACAGAGGGTCATCAAATTTGTCATGCATAATTTGCCTGTAGTGAAGCCTCATCTTTTGAAAAATGGTGAATTCCCCCTTCTGTCCCAGGCTCCCTCTCAAGCCACACTTCAGCTGTTATGAGCAACAGCTGAAAACCTGCACCTTTTTTTTTTAAAGTGAGTGTTTCCCCCTTTTGTTTTCTAAAGGAAATTTGCCTCCTTTTCCACATCCAAATGCATTAAATAAACAAAATGGAGGGATTTATTACCCCTGGAAATGCAGGGTCTAATTCAGTCTTACCATCTGATTCAGAACAGACAGAAGAGGCAAAGGAAGAGAGGAAGAGGAGAGACACAGAGAGATGAAATTACTTAGTGTGTTCTCATTGCAGTTCAGTGAAAGTACCAGGGAACAGAAAGTACCAGTCCTGTGCCCTCCTGATACTGCTCTATTCATCTAACTATTAGACCATGAAATCTCCATTTTATCATGGCTGAGAAGAGTTTGAGGGCTCTAAGCAGTAATAATGGGAATAATCCATTTGAGTATCCTAATTACAAACTTTGATTTGGGCTTCTTACTGCACCAGTAAAGCTGTTCCAGGTCACAGTGTTTCTGACACTGTGTCACACACAGACATTAGCAATAACAAGCTCACTTCAGCCTACTTCCATCAGCTTTGATGTGTTCTTACACCAAAAAATGAGTCAAAAGGAGGAGAGCAGCATTTGGCCACTCAGCATTTTGGCTGCTTTGAATCTGGCTGTTCTGTGCAACCCTCATAGCTTTGTAATAAACATGGCAAATATTCTGGAATGACACGCAGGACTTAGTGCTTGTTTCCTTGATCTGGGACTGTTTGATTTCCATTTATCACACTCACACAAAGCAAGGTGTGTAGACAATACAGGAGAGGGAGAAGACCTCAAAGCAAATTCCTCTCCACAAGGAAGTGTGGGGTGCCCTCAGAAAGGAGCTGTTCCACTTGTCAGGCCAATTAGTGGCAGCTCCGCTGCTTTGGTGGGAGAAGTGGGGGAGAGGGTCTGGTGGGGAGAGGAATGAAACCCCTTCATGAGCCTTTGAATCACCCCTGAAATATCCTGGGGAAATCTGCATGCAGCAACATCTCCTATTTCCTCAGACAGTCAGCCCATGTAAGGAGGCTGCCAAGAAACACTGGGTTCATAGAAAGCCCAGTTCATGACTCCACACTGACAAGCAATGAGGGACCTCCTCTAGAATGTGCCATGGAAAATCAGGGAGAAAGGCGATGCACTTCAACTGCTTTCCCAGACCCCCAAGCCTTTGACAGTTCTTCCCAGTAATAAACAATGTGAATCAGTGATTCACAAGGAGCCAAGCACTAGCACCTAAATTAACAGTCTTACGAGGAGTGTCTCAGGGAGCTGGAGGGCTCAGCCTGGAAATACAGGAGGCTCAGGAGGGTCCTTATTGCTCTCTACAACTACCTGGAAAGAGCTTGTAGTGTGGTAGGGGTTGGTCTCTCCAGGTAACAAGTGACAGGATGAGAGGAAATGGCTTCAAGTTGTGCCAGGGGAGGTTTAGATTGGGTATTAGAAAAATTTCTTTCATAGAAAAGGTTGTAAAGCATTGGTACAGGTTGCCCAGAGATATCCAAATGTGTGGATATGACCCTTGAGGACATGGTTTAGTGGTGAACATGAACATGGTGGTGAACATGGTGGTGCTGCTGGGTTGATGTTTGGACTTAATGATCTTAATGGTCTTTTCCAACCTTTAGCAATTCTATGATTCTAGAAGGGGCAAAGCAAACCAACTTCTTGCCAACCATTAAAACAGTCGAAGTAAAGCTGATACTTGCAAACACACCATGGAACTAAGAATGGCACCTATGAGGACCTCTGACTCTCTGGAAACACTGGTCCAAGCTTTTGTGTAGCACCAAGTTATTTCTTAAGCAGTCTGACTCCATGAATAAGTGACACTTGGGACATTTCCTCCCCAGGTTGCCCTTGATCGTGAAAGAAGGACCAGAGGAACTGTTCCTCCTTCCAGAAAGGACAAGCACATCAGAGCTGAAGGCTACGTAAAGTTCCCAATCCCTGAGCTCCTAAAGAGAACAACATGTTAGTGATTGTTAATATGATATTATCTGTGTGCACCATCTTACACAACGGCAGCCTTGGTGCTCAATTTGAGGCCAAATTTGAGGCTGTCCACAGAACTTCACCCTCTGCAATGGCACCACCAGTGGAGCTGGTGATGTTTGAGGCAGCCCCAAGAGAGTTCTAAATGTTAGATTGTGCTCAAGGCCTTGCTTGTCTCACAACTTTTCACTTCTGCCCATCTGTCCTGTTCACCTTTGCTGTAATGCCATAACACTGATACTGCCTGGAGATCTTCCTAAAAGGGAGCTCTCACAGACTCCTGCAAGAGCTGGAGAGATCCACCGTCACTGTGATTGCAGCACACCCTCCCCAGAAACACCTTCTCCAGGTGCCACACCATGCAGTCACCATGGGTATACATGGGCCCCACCAGTGACTCCATCATCTTCAGCTGACCCAGGTGACTTCCTACGCTCTTGAGGCTTCACATATTTGAAATATGACAAGAAAGGATGCCCTGATTACCTATTTTTCTTGTACAGCCTCAAAAATAATTAGTGGTGGATACCATTCTCTTGCCCTGAGACAACGGGCATGGCCTGGACTTCGCTGTGTGGTTAAACCCTTGTTGAGTCGTGAAAAAAAGTGAAAATTAAGCCAGAGAGAGGACACAGCCAATACCAAAACTATGGCTTAGCAGGAATTTCTCAGGAACACTTCAGCTGTTATTGTACTTTGTGCAGAGTCTAAAAGTGACTGGAGGATATCAATCCCCAAAAATCTATGGCAAACAATAAAATCCAGAGAGAATTATGGCTTATAAAGACAGAACTCAGCAGTTCAAAATATCACCTCCACACCGAAGCATTCCCACATCGTCAGAAAATAATATTAAAGAACAGTGATATTGCACTCCCAAAAGCAGGTTCCATTGTCTGAAGGTACATCTTAATTTCTGTATTATTCCTCTTCAGAAAAAGGGCTGTGAACATTTCCAACAGCATGAAGTTGTCTGTTAATTTGATTTTATCCCCTAGATGGACTTTTATTGGGGTAGATGTTTGGTCTGAACTGGTATATGTGAACATTTCTGCCTGCACAAGCAACAGCTATTTTTCAGGCTGAACTGCCATCTTTTATAATCTTCACTATTGATTTTAGTGTTTGTTTAAAAACTCCTAAAGCACTTAAAAATTCCTTGTGACCAAAGGCCCATATTTGTCTTAGATTATTAAAAATAAAAATAAATTAAAAAAACATGACTGTGCATTTCACTATTGATTTTTCTTTTCTTTTATTATCACTTTTCCTTTTTTTTTTTTAATGCTTTTTGAGAAAAAGTTTTTTGCTTTGTTTTCTTCATTTAAATTTGTTACCTTATTCAAGATTTTCAGATTCAAAAACTGGAGTGGGAAAAAACTCATAGAAAAAAGAAGAATTTGTAGAACTCGTTTTCCTTTTCATTTAAAATAAAAACTGTGTCTGTTCCTTGGTGTTATGTTTTACAGTAAGATGTTTTTCCACCACCACAATAATAATTGACATTTTTGAGTAGTCATTTGCTAAACAGCTTTGAACTATTTGGCTGGTCTGTTAAGGCTGAGGTGAAGTCCTGATCCCTCTCAAGAAGCAAAATTTTCCACTAACCCATTTGCAAAGAAGTCCAGCACTGAACAGGCTGGATTTCTCTCCATCAAACCTCCTCCCAGGATCTGCTGAGGTGCATTTGTGCACAGCCAGCTCTCCCTTAGAAAGCAGTGCCCTTTCCAGGCAAAGCCCTGCTTTCCCAAAGGCCACGGGAGAGCACATCCAGGCCAGGCAGGGAGGGAGGAGAAGCAGCCGGGGCAAAGAACAGCAGGAGCGGGAGGGCTCTGCTGCCCATGGGTCGGGGCGGTTCCCTTTTTTCAGAACTTTCTTTTGAAAGCTGTCAGAGCCAAGAGAGAGTGGCCTATTCAAGTTCCAAATGCTGAGAGTCTCTTTGGCATAAGTATTTTTAATCGGTAAAAAGCAAGTCTTAGCACTGTGTGCAACCCAATTACGGGGGTTTCAAAGCCAAGCAGTGCCATTAAGGCTGTTTAGCCAGACCTCCACCATAACACAGGCCTGAGGTGTTCACACGACAAACCTTTCACTGAAGCTCAATAACTTCAAAAAGAAGCATTCACGAAGCAAACCCTTGCACTTAGGATTGAAAAGCTCCAAACAAGCAAAAAATCTGTGGCATACCTTCATAAGCTACACTAACAGTTAATTACCCTCCTTGTTAAATGCTCATGTCTTGTTTCCAGTGAGCATTACTCACAACTGGATACAGGCCCAGGCACTCTGTAGCTGATGTAAATGAGTGTATTTTTCTCCTCTCAGTTCCTTTCCCTACACTTCTGGAATAGAAAATGAGATCCACTCATGGTAATTGAGCTGTTGACAAGTCTTCCCAGCCAGGGACACCGAATTAGTATTGCTAACCTTCATAATTTAAATTACAAACCCAACGGTAATTGGTGTTTTTCTTGGAGCTCCATCTCCTGGAGACAGGTGATTATGGGAGAACCCTTATTTTACTTATTTTCGAAGTACATTTTAGTACTGTGGAAAAATCTAGAAGTGCTTTGAGTAACCCCAGCAGATGTATAGGTACAACCACAGACAGACTGAATTTATTCTAACTTTACTTATTTCTCAATAAAGCAATTATTATTGCTATAGCAGATGTCATGATTTGCTGCTGTTGAATGTTTGGAGGGAGAGAAACTGCACTTATCCCCAAGACAAGCAAAAGCTGTGAATATCAAAAGAACCAAAAAGCCCTTCTTCCGGGCCTGAGAAAAAAAGAGGTGACTGTGAGTTTTGAGGCTTGGACAGTCACCACTGGCAGGAATGACACAGCCACCAAAGGAGCTCACATCAGCACTGCTGGTAGCTCTGGGAGATCAAGCATCATCACTGGAAAAGTCCAAAGACTGCTTTGCCAAAGGAAATCTTCTCTAGACAAGAAGACCTACAAAAATTCTTCCCTGTGAGGGTGGTGAGGCCCTGGCACAGGTTGCCCAGAGAAGCTATGGATGCCTCAACCCTGACAGTGTTCAAGGCCAGGCTGGAAGGGACTCTGAGCAATGCCTCATCTAGGCAAAGGTGCCCCTGCCCTTGACAGAGGGCTTGGAACTAAATGATCTTTAAGGTCCTTTTCAACCCAAACCATTCTGTGATTCTATAGCTCTATGCAATATCAGCTGAGACACAGAAAGATCAGCATGCTCCTGATCTGAGCATGTCAAGGTAGATGCACATCCTGCATGTTAAAAAGTCGTGATATTAAAAAGCAAGTGTTGGCACAAGACATGCAAGTTCTACACAGCAACTGAGAAATTATGACTGCTATAAACTGTCACTGCTACTATTTAATGATGATTCATTAATTGAAAATGATTTGTGCTACTCTGTCATTAGAACTAGTAAGTTTAAGAGAAGACAACAGAGATCTAATTGAAGCTTCCGTACAGGCTGGTCCATGTGGATTCTGAAAACCAAGACAAACATCTTTTACAACACAGGGTGACCTCCATGGTTTAATAAAAGGCAGCACCAACTAATCTGCAAGAGCCTACAGGATGTTCAGCTTTCACATTCCTCACATGTTTTTCTTCTCCTGAATCTGCACTGTCAATGTTTGTCTCCCAGTTCAATTTGCCTTAAGGGTAATATAACAGCCCTCGGGTTCCCAAGATGCACAGGTTAAGTCAGGCCAATTTAATCACTCTCCCACTGAGCTCAGACAAACAGCCCACCCCAGGCAGGGGGTAACCCACTACTCTGAGATGACTCCACACTATTAGTAGCAGTTGACACCCTCTTCTATCAATAAAGAGAGTTTCCAGTGTCTGCAGTAAGCATGGGAAGGTGTTTTCTCTGCGAATTCTGCCTACCCTGTTCAAGAGGAGAAAAATCTTAGTTCATATATAGCAAATTTCTGCGTTATTTTTGACTATTCAATGAAAACTTCTATTCACTCAAGGCTCGGTAAACAGATTATTTCCTGAATTAGTGCTCTGCAGAAGACCATTTGACAGATTAGCTCTTCCTTAAATGTGGTCCCAGGAGACAATGTCGGAGGTCTCCTCTGAGTAAATGCTGATTTTGAGACTGTAAATGCTTCACCCTTTTTGCTTGTATTTGCTTTCAGAGTGTGGCAGGCAGAAGATAATCCCACAGGTGGAATGCAGTGCATAATCTCAAATCTCACCGTGTTTTTATGTGATTTTCCCATTTACCTTTGTGCTGTACAAAGTCCTACCTTACCTGCTCAAGCCTCATCATTCCCAGAAAAATTTCCCCTTTGACTCTCCACTCAGCTGAAATCCCCTTGATAACCCTTGGTATTCAGATAGCACATATCTATAAAAGGATTAATTGTCCTTAATTTATTAACTCTGATTTCCCTTTATCTCAAAATACAGTGCAGGGAGAAAATAACTAACTTCCACCTACGCTGCTTCTTCAGTAATGACATCAAATAAGAGTCTGCCATAAATCTCTAATTTACCAGTACATTTTAAAAGCACCAGTTAATCCTTTTAGAAGTTTAAAAATAAGTCAAGTATTAACTTTATATCTACATGTTTTAAAAGTTTATGCTCCTTTGGCTTTTTGTTTCAAACGTGATTTTTGTGAAAACAAGAGATGTTTTCAAATAGGAAATTCCAATTTGATTTGGCTGAACCACTGCTCTGTTCTTTGTAAAATTATAGAAATAATTTTTAGTTATAATATCTGCAATTATCTTTATATATTGATATCTTTATATATAATAAATATATTTATCTTTTTTTAAATCCAGATACACACCAAAATTTAAGATTTCCAGAGAATTGTTAAATATTATTTGAGTCTCAATCTCCTTTACAATAGCAATGGACAGCATAAATACCTCAAAAGAGAGGGATAAGTGAGGAATGCAGGATTGCTTTTAAAAGTAGAATAAAAATAATGTATCCTCCTCCTAGAATTGTCAGATGATATCAGCTTCTGGCTACATCTGCAAATGGGAAATGGTAGTGCAGAATAACAATCTCTAGCTGCACTTGATCAAGATGGCATTTTCAGCAGTGACAGCTGAAAACACAGCAGGATTGATGGGAAAGGCAACCTTCCCAAAGGCATGTGCAGAGGCATTAGGCACCTGTTTGCTTTATTGACAGGGCAGGCTTTGTTTCAGAAGAATAGCAGGCATATTTCATCTTCATGTCAAAAGACACAGTGGCATTAAAGGGTAGAGAGTTACCTCAGGAACAAAACTACAGCCTTTAATCATCCCAGTCGCCATTGTCTTGGTCACTGGAGCTGGATTCAATAACTTCACCCTTATGTTCTTACTCCCCACTTCCACCGCGCTGACTTCGAAAGGTCGGGGACTCCAGCCCTCCTTCTAAAGGTGGTAATTACACAAAACTGGCGACACCAACAGGTTCTCAGAGTTCCAGGTCAAGTAACACCAGAGCATAAGAAGGAGATATGAATTATAGAGAGTGGATAATTGCTTCCTTAGCAGCTAATCCTCCCATTTATCCACCCAAAAGGTCAGATACAGAAACCCAACACCCTTTCAAAGTACTGTGAATAATCTGTCCTTGTGGCCCTACGCCAGAACTCTTGGCTATGCGTTAATCTGGACTACTCAGGGGCAAAGAGCCTGCGTCAGCATTTAAAGAAAATGTAAACACTCATCTTTCTTCCTGGCCACTTGAAATAGGCACCTTAAAACAATCAGAAACAGGCATAAATGCAATTCATCACAAGCTGTTTCTGTTGTTTAGCCAAGACAACCAATATTTCGGTGTCTCATTATGCAAAGACCAGGCAAAACACGAGGGCTGCCAGTCTGTCTCCACATAAACTGGTGTGAGCTACGGCTGTGTTTAAATAAAGATCTGCTGGCTGAGGCATTAATTTCCTATAATGAATCCTATTGATCAACCACCTTGGATATACAATAAATGCAGAAAGTCACAGCGAGGTATTTCAGGCAAAATATTCCTGGTCTTTCACCACTCTTTGAGGAACCCACAGCACCCACCACACAAGCAGACTTGCCCCACTATCTCTAGCTCTTACCTCCAAACCATGCACTCCACTTTATTTTGGTCTGACTGTTCTCACATCCCCATGCACAGGCCTTCTCACACGGCAGGCAGAGGGACAGCAGGCCACATACTGGGGAAAAAGCCATGGGGCCAGGTAACAGCTGGAAATCTGCTCTCTGCTGGGATCCCTTCCACAACTCCTGTACACATTTCTCTTATCCCAACTGCGGAACAAGACCACGCTTCTGAATTAATATAAAATTAAACCAATCAAACTCACTTTTAACAACTTTGAACAAGCAGAGGAAGTTCTTGTATTACAATGCTCAGCAATTTGAATCGCAAAAGCCATAAATTCAGATTTCCTCTTTGGTAAGATTAGACTCCCAAAGCAATGTTTTGTTCCATTCTTTATTCCAAAGCCAAACCATCCCGTGACTTTAAGACCTAGATTCAATACAATATTTGGCTCTCCTATCCTGCTTGGAATCTTTACTTCCCACCAAAACACAACCAAGAAGCCAGGAGTTTGAGCAAGAGCTAAGATCCTCCCTGGTTCAGATCCAACTTAAGTCTCAGTGCTTCAAAGTCCGTTTGGAAGAACTGACTTCTGGAGCTGCATCTTGCTCCTTGTTGCCCATTAAAGCCACAATAACAAAACTGAACATGGAAGAAGCTAAAGTCCAGCCCCCCAGATAAGGAGGCATCATTGCAAAGCAGTATTTTTACACAAGACCACCTCAGACCAGGGCAGAGCAAGGCAATTTTGCTTTATTTCCTATAATATCTAGACAACTCAAATAAGCTTCAATAGATTTTTATACAAAATTGGAGAAACAAAGCAACGGGGCTCACACTAAAGAGGTGAATGAATGCATCAGGCAGACAAAAGGATGTTCTCCATAACATTTTTAAACGATGTAAATAACTTTAATTTTATTTGTTGTAGACAAAGTCTCTTTTTTTTTTCTTTCTTGATGGCACCTTTTGCTCCACACACAGATGGAATATCAATTTGTTACAGAAAAACAGAAACTTTTTGATATTGATATTTAATATTAGCAGTTTGTTTGGCTCACATGGACAGTATTCTAAGGTCGTATCTCCCAGTCGCTGCCCTGCTTACCGATCAGAAAGTGACTCTGAAGAGCTGGGGAAAGCCAGTGCCTCAGCAGCAGCTGAGATACAGGCAGAGATACAGCCTGTACTTCCCTCTTTAGTTACATCTCTGCTGCCTTGCAAAGAAAGAGCAGGAGGGAAAACTTCACAGCCTCAGATTTGGTAGGATTTGATCTTCCCTTCAACACAGGAAACACTACAGAATCAAACTCTGTAAAAAACAAATCCAGGTCAGTTTTCAGCTACAATCCTGTGGCAAAAAACTCCACTATCTGAAGAGTGCCAACTTTGTATTTAGACTACACATTTAAGGTTTTCCCCCTGGTTTTAGACTTTTTAAAACTCCTTTTCCTCACTCTACTTGTGAGTCAGTCTCTCCCTGCAACATTCCTCAGAGAAACGCCTTTGTTTTCTTTCCTGTGAGGAAAACGCCTGTCGTACAGTGGGCACCGCCACGGCCTGGTAAGTTGGCACTTTGTTATGCTTTTCCACTCCAACAGCTCCCTGCGAGCCATCAGCTGCAAAGCAAGCTACAGAGGCTGCCAATTAATTTACTGGGCCATTAATCAATGTATTCTATACCGGTAACTTTCAAACAGGTAAAAGCCATGCAGGACCAGAGCAGAGGTGCCAGACTGCCCATGCTTGGCTGAGCTGTTCTTGGTTCAGCTTCTTCTAAGGGTAGAAAGGAAGAGGAGAGGTTGGAAAGCAGCTGGGAGGGCTCCAGTAGATGTATGGTGGTACATTAAAATCAGATGGTTGAAGCTATTTTCCTGCCTCCTCTCCTTTGATGGAAACATCCAATTCACTCCAGAAATTGCCAGTTCTTACTGTGGTTAGTTGAAGAGGTGCCCAACCTTTGCTAGGGCAAGTTAAACAGGCTGCTTATTCCAAACAGCTTTATTTACAATGTGAGCACAAACCAGATGCAGGATACAACATGAAAATCATATCTGAATCCCAATATCCACATTTCTGTCCTGTATATACCAGTGACAGAAGCTTTTTGTACCAAATGGCACTCGGACAAGTGCCCATCAGGTGGCATAGGATCAAAAGAGTTCCTCTGTAAGACTGCCACAGGTCACAATAATAGTTCAGGTGGCCAGAAGCTATTCCCTGTCCACACATTGAGGGGACTCAGGAGAGATGATGTTTGGGAGCAGAGAAGGTCAATTTTCCCAGCAGAGACCTCCACTGCAGGAAATTCAGGACACACTGAAATGTCTGCCCTCCTGACCACAGGTTCCCAGACACACAGCAAATTTACGTCTTACTTCCAGCTAAACCACTGGGGTCGGCAAACTTTACTCCAGGTCACTCGGCTGGCAGTGAAGCGTGGGAACCTTCCTCTACCCGGGTGAGCAGCACCTTGCACTGTGCTCAGGCTGCGAGGGCACAGGGCTGGGCACAGAGGTGCCCTGCTTCAGGCACATGCTGGCAACCACCACCACCCCAGACACAACCCATCCCTCCTGCAAGGGACCCACAGTGCTGAACAGCACCATCCCAGGACCACCAATAGAGTGCTCGTGGGGGCTAACTCCAGTTAATGTTTAGGTGGGGTTTAACCTGACCACTTCCTTCCAGGCTTTTACTACCAGCCCAGTCTGAATTTCCACTGTTCATTGACACAAGTTACCAGAGAGAGGAGCATTGAATGCCTCCAAGCCCATTTACCCTCCACCTCAAAAGGTACAGGGGTGGGTCCTGTATAAACAGGTTTTTTTGTTTGAGGGTGCCTGACGGAGCAGAGCCTGACCTTTCCCCTTCGGGGGAACAGCAGGCTTCAATCAAACCTTGCTGAGGGTTGGGGCTATTTTCCCTTCTCAAGGGTCAGGGTGATGCTTGAACTTTCCTTGCCTCAGCTTCTCCACCCACCCCATCAATCTCCCCTCTGCCCTGCACGACATCTGGGGCCACTCTGATTTACAACAGCCCTCCCCATGGCTGCATCTTCATGGAGACTTTCCCTGACACTGCTGAGTGCCTCTGCTCATTGCAGTGCCTGGCAGTCGTGTCCCCTGACAGCAGCAGAACCCACACCCTTTGCAGAAGGAAGACATCTCTTGCCAGATGAACGTTTTCCACATTAACTTCTATGTCCAGCACATGGCCTGTTCTTAGGAAGGCATTAGGTTGGAAATGGCTCAGCTCTATGTATTGTGTCAAAGAGCTGCTGTGTGCATTTATAGGTAAAAAAATGTGTTGATTTTGACCCATGATAACGTAAATAGGACTCAAGATGGGGGCTAAGAAACTATAGCCCTTATTGCTCTTTGAGGGTGGAAAGGATCCAGCTATGTTTAACCTGAGGCACTCTCAGGTTGTACACAGATCATTATCACTGCAGCATTGCTGCCATCAGACCTACATTGCTGTCCGTTTGCTGAAGATCCAGCCCTGAGAGCTTTCATAATACCAAACACACTAAACCACTATGAAAATGTTCCTCCTTTCCCTTCTGCCAGGAAATACAGGTGCTGACTGGCTGTGTCCCAGTTACAAGTACATTTTTCAATAAGGCTTCTTATCATAAATACACTTTTCATTATTTCACGGCCAGATGAAGCCTGGCCACTATTCTGGACACTGCTTTAGAGACTAAGAGCTCTTATCAGACTGTTCCAAGTTTGGGCACTCCTCAGTAGAGCTGTCGTAATGGCCCAGAGCCCAGAACAAGCTTTTTCCTGTACTGGATGCTCACTAAAAGAAAAGAGCACTGGGGTGCTGCCAGGTAAAGTGGCCAGAGTGTGCAATTGGATTTCCTCAGCTTTTGTTTTAGGCAATACAGCCAAGCTTGGCAAACACTGCTTATTGTTTTTTTCCTGGAAAAATATTGGTGCGGGTAGGTGACAGAGGTAAGAAATGAGTGTTTGTGTCGAGCATGGAGCAAAGCTGAAAGGAGAAGGACTCCATCCAACTTCTTCCCACTTACCTGTGGGTATTTTTTGGGACACAGCCCTGCAGAGAGACTCAGGATGGAAAGTGCCTCAGCATGTGCTGATGCATCAGTGTGCACCAAGAACACAAAAATGAGTGGAAATTAAAGGAACCACTGGGTCCTTTGTGAAAGCAAAATCTGGTGACAGTATCTCAGATTGGGCCAAGCCAAAGCAGAGATGTTCCTGTATCAGAGGTCCCTGGTGAAAACTACAGAGTTTTTTCTTCTCAATTTTTTTATCCCCCAAACCCCTATCTCTTGCTTACTTCCATAAGGATGAAAAGACTGATCTCAGAAAATGAAGAGCTGAGCCCAAACAAAGCATTGTGCTGAAAGAGCCTACAATCTCACCCTGAAAACAAATATTGGGATTTCTGAATCTAAAATCTTACATATTTGTGGATAAAGGGACACCATAAACACAACTTTCCCCACAGAGATATTTAAATTACGAACCTCTTCTAAAAGAATGAGATGTCAGGATTATTTCTTCTTGCTCAGCCACTGATCATCAAAGCACATCCATATAATGCCAGTGCCTCATTAACTTTTGCTGGAGGACTGTCTCTTACTGCCCAAAAATGGTCTAAAAGGCCAAAAAAATACAGCAGGTCTGGATGGATCCCACAAGTCTCCACTCAGCTGAGAAATCAGTTTTTTCACTCAGAGAAATCACATGCCACTTCTTGCTATGACTTTTATTCTTCAAAGCTACTGTTGGCTCTCCTTCCTCCCAAATTAGTGGAACCACTATGCCAGGCCATCTGGCATATCAAAATTCATCTTCGCATTTCATTATCCAACCCACTGACCTCAGTGTTTCCTCCCACTGATTAATGAGATTAGCCCATCACCTCCTAATTGCAGCAGTTACACCTTGTCTGCTTTACAACACCCAAGAAAACAAATCCCCAGGTTGTTTCAGAGTGGATGAATGTCATTCTGTTCTTTAAACAAGGACAGCATTTCTAAGAATGGGGGATGGCACATACATCAAAACAAGGAGTAGAGTCCTTAGGATGGAAAGTGGAAAACAGAAAATCCAAACGCACTCATCTCAAACCACTGAGGCCAGCGTGGCTCCTTGGGTTTGTTTAGCTCCATCAAAGCAGTACAAGGAGTTTTACCTGGTGTTCCTCGGGGTAAGAGAGCAACTGCAAGGCTAGTAATCCTGCACAGACGTTACTTGTAAGGACACTGACAGAGGGTGGTATTCCAGCTTCACACCCCTAATAGGAAGTTTCCTGAAAAAAAGTGTCTTAAAAAGACAGTCAGAACCAGCAACCATGGATGGGATGCCAGTGATCTCTACAAGTAGCTGTAATGCAAGTCAGATGATGCATCCCCTAGAAGTCCAAAGAAACAACTTAGGTGAGATGAAGGTCTCTGGAACAGCTAAGGAAAACAGAATTCCACTGCTGATGGTACAATCTGTGCCTCAGTTGCTTCATCTGCAAAATAGTGCTATTGGTATTTATTCTCTACTGCCATGAATGATCAATGATCTCTAACTGTGAGTTCCTCTTGATAGATTTACTGAATGTGCTTGAACACCTTAGCTGGAGATCTGCTGGAAACTCAGGACGCGAGGAAGAAGTGGGAAGAAAAATTACAACTTTCAAGTAAAGCTAGAAAATTTAGTAAAGTCACAAACAAAAAGCACCTGGCCTGTCTTGCCTTGGAGGCACACCAAGCCCCTAAGGTGTTTAATTTGCAGCCTTGCCTTTTACTACTGCAAGTTTTAAGGTTTCCAGAGCAATCCTAAAAGCCTCATTAGATACCAATAGTTATTTATCCGTGAAGTGCTAGCATGAACAAGCCATCAGACTGAGAATAAAACGGCCTTCCTCAGAGTGTTGAAAATACACCAAGCTTTGCTTGTGCCTGGGCATTGGGAAGGCTGGATCTTCCCCTCATGTGGCCAGGCAAGATTAAGATGGAGAACAGTCTGGGAGAGTAAATTTTCACCTCTGTCCATGAATTTCCTGCATGCTCAGTCTCTAAACACACCATCAGACAGATATTTCCCTACCTCTTCCCACCACATTTCTGTGGTAAGTGTTCCTTCCCCATGCCTAATGTCCAAGAAAACTTCTTGCCCTCATTGCACATCCCATAGGGGCTGAAGCACAGCTGAGTTCTCTTGTCACATGAGCCAGACACCATCTACCTGTCAGCTTCTCCACAGTGCAAATCAGGCTCATTGTCACCAGTGGAAAAAAACCTAAATGAAGTGATTGCCCCTTGATAGCCACTCCTTCAAGAGCAGAAAAGGGTGTTGACCTCACTCTTGCTCCACCACCACCAGGCCAAGTGTTCAGGAAAAGGCCTGATCTCTCTCCCCATCCCTCAGTGCTGCCGTAATGCCGATGACATACAGCTGGGATGGAGGCACTCTGATGTTCTTCACAAAACTGTACTAGGAAATGGGCCATGAAGGCCCTGAAACAAGGGCCCAGGCAGCTGGCCAGCCTGCCTCCCCATCCAGCATTCTCTAGCTTGGGTTGCTTTGGCCAGCAGACACAGAAATGCAGCTCCGCACTAATCCACCAATACTGACAAGGCTGAGGATGGCTTTATAAGGCAATTCCACATCCAACGGGCATGGTTACAAGGGTTGCACCTTCTCACTCAGACTACTAACAGCATCCTGCAGCCCTCTCTAACCCTACAGAAGAAAAGTAGCTTTCAACAAGCAGAAAAGTTTTGCAAAAAGGAACAAGTCTGAATTTAAACAGAATTCTGAAATCTTAGAATCACAGAACGGTTTGGGTTGGAAGGGGCCTTCAAAGATCACCTAGTCGAAATCCCCCAAACATTTTTCACCAGATCAGGTTGCCTAAAGCCCTCTCCATCATAACCTTGAACAGGGATGGGGCACTCACAGCTCCTCTGGGCAACCTGTTCCAATGTCTCACTACACTGATCATAAACAAATTCTCTCTTATGCCTAGTCTAAATATTTCAGTTTAAAACCATTACCTCTTGTCCTATCACTTCAGGCCTTGGTAAAAAGTCTCTCTAAGTCACCTTCAAGTACTGAAAGGCTGTGACAAGGTGGAGATCAAGGTGAGTCAGGCTGATTTGATCCTTAATAAGACAAAAATAAAGTTTGGATCAAGATAATTCCGATAGTGCATTGGGGAGCAGAAGAGTGTGAACCACAGCTGCAGTGGTGCAAAAAGTAGTGGAAGTGTTTCATTCTCTACCACCTCCACAAGAAAGGTCTGGGGACAATAGAAAATGTAACACAGCCCATCGTCAGGCCAAGCTGACAAAGAAAATGCTCCCATCAGCCACATCTGCCTGGTATAGGCAGCCACCATCAGTCTTAGAGGCTGGCAACACTTGCTGCAGCCGTGTCTTATCAAAAGCATTGCAAGAAAACTTCACATATGTGGAGATTCAACCCTCTGAATGCTACTTTTGAGCCTACTCCGATGTTTGGGACTACAGCAGTAGAAATAAAGGCATCCTTTCCAGGAGAAATTTCATCAAACTAGTCACAGATAAGATCACTCACTCGAAAGCAGAAGACACGACTATCTATCTAACCATCTGCTCAGAATCATCTGTCTACTTTGGGAGACCTTCCCATATCAGAAAGTCTCCAGAGAGGCAGCACTATTCATGGAGGAGTACACACATCCTTCAACTTCTCAGTCCCCAAACTATTTAGAAGTCACCACAATTCAGGTAACTGTGGAATCTGGGCTCCAAGAAAACCAGCAAGGACTCGAGCTACAGTAAAAGACATACGGAGACAATCAGGAATCATGTAATGAAAAGGGACAGGCATGAAAACAGAGGCAAAGTCCCACAGGCCTCAGGCTCTCACAGTGAGCTTCAGGGGTGTGTAGGCAAGGACACAGGAGTTTTGTGACAGTCTCCTTAATCACAGACTCCTCTCACACTTGAACCAGGCTTGGGGCTACAGCCTCAGACTTCAGGACACCCAAAGATTGTAGCTCCAATTGACTTGATGATATTTCGTTTCACTGCATGTGATTTCTTTCCCACATGCCTAATTCCCCTCTGTGCACATAAAGGATGGAAACCTTGGCAAAAAGACTGAGAGAAATTCAGGGTGGGCATTAGTTACTATTTCTGACAGCACTAAAACAATATATGAAAAGGGTTTTTTGGGGTTTTTGTTTTGGTTTTGGTGGGGTTTTTTTGCTGTGATTTGTTTTCCCTGAGTTGCAGCTTAGAGGGGGAAAACAGAAGACAATGTCCCATCTGATGCCTGCCTGATGGAGTGACAGAGGCTGGCTCTGCCACAGGACTGCAGAAGTTGTGCTTTTGGGAGAGTATTGTTTTTATTTCAGG
>VZTF01006149.1:3237326-3371762 GCA_013397755.1 Cnemophilus loriae
AAAAAAGGAGGAAATGAGCAATCCCAGAAGGAAAGGGTCTGAATGCTTCCTCAGGCTGCACCATGAAGAAAAGAGATTGCTATTGTCAAAGGGTGTTTCATTGTTCTGGTTTTTCTGAGAAACCTTAAAATATATCCAGAAATGTAGCAAGAACAGAAAACAAATCTGTTTCTTTGGCTGCCCATTTGCAGTCTGGCTGGTGAGACAAAGACTATAGCTTAGCAGTGCTAGTTACCCTGGTTAACCCTTGTTCTTGATAATCAGATTTAATAAAACTAAAAATTAAAAAAACCACAACACTTTGTACCCATCAGAAGTGGGCATATAGAGAAGCCAACCTTCCCTCATGTGAATAGCCCTGCTGGTTTTTACTGAGTTACTCACCAAGTCAGGACTCTTCACACTTTCAGCATCAGCCTCCCGGCTATTTAATAGCAACTAGTTACTACAATAACAGAGCAGGTTCATTTTTCCATTGGTGCCACTTTCAAATACCACACCCAAAGTCCGCCCTCCCTGCCAGATTGCTTCAAGCACAAACTTCCATCCAGGAGTCAAGCTCCTGGCAATACCTCCAAGATCAGAGTAGTAGGACATAAGAGAGATGCAAGGGCACAAGGATTTCCTTAAGGATCAGAAGATGGCTTCTAACCCAGGAAGCAGTGGGATTCACCCCTCTTAGCATTCTTAGCAAGGCTCCATCTCATGGGAGCAGCTGGAATCAGCCAGGGCTGTACCTCTAATCTCCCAGAGCTAAGGAATCTCAGCAAGAGGAAAAATTGCTGATAAGATAGATAGATTAGATAGATAGATAGATAGATAGAGTGAGTGAGTGAGTGAGTGAGTGAGTGAGTGAGTGAGTGAGTGAGTGAGTCCCAAAAGCAGAATGTGAGGATGCAAATGGAAGAAAGCAAACAACAGACAACAGCAGCAGGTACACCAGCACTGAGTTAGGGCCAACACAGGCAGGCCCAGGAGCATCCAGAAGCAACACCTGCACAGCTCAGGGCTCTCAGTCCCACCTGCTTGATAAAGTATGTTGGACACAGGCGCAAACAACCCCTCAGGAGCTAAAACTGGCACGAAGAATGACAGACAGAACAAACACAGGTCACGGGTGAAAAGGTTTGCCTTTCTCTATCCCCAAAAAAGAGTTTCCTGTGTTCAGCTGTTGGGGAGGTTGGTGTGAATAGATTCAGATTTTCTGATCTGTAGATGACAGCAGTGCTGAGAGGCAGAAAAGGATCATCTCCCTCACAGGTCAAAACAGTGACAATTGGCCCTTAATCTTCAATACTCTGTAACAGGCAGCTTAGTCGGTTTTTTACTCCAATGACTTAAATCAAGATAAACATTTTAAAAACATTTTATCATTCCTATTGTGATACCACGCTGACCAATCAGCTTGTCTTTCACCCCTCAGCAAGCTTTGCTTGAGCAGAAATAATCACTCCCAGCTCCATCACACAGATGTAGGAGCGCTGGGAAAACGCAGAGGAGGCTGAGTGAACAAAAGGCACTTCAGGCCTGCTGGGGTCAGAATGTGTATCTGTACGTTGGACTCATCACTAATCCAGCTCTGTTTCTAATGAGATTGGTTCCCATTATGGCAAAAGGAGATCCATGGCTTAATTTGCCAAGGGGACCATTGTCATGCAGCTTAGGGAAGCAAAATAATCTTATCAGTTTGAACTTGAACCTTGCCCTCCAATTATATGGACAATGTTTATGAAAAGAGAGATAAAGAGATTTTCATTTATCCAGCAAGAAAAATGGATTGTCTAACACCAAGCAGTTTCCTGCAGCTGCTGATAGACCTTTACAATCCAGCCACTTGGCTGTACCACTGCCAAATGCACTAACTACTCTCTGTGCACATTAACTCCGGACCAAACCCCGGGCAAATGGCACCAAGCACATCTATAGTGCAACTTATTGGTACAGCAGAGCCTCTGCTGCTGTAGTAAAGCCAAAGTGAAAGCCTGGGGTCATCAGCTAAAGACAAGCATATCCAAATCAGAAAAATTTTTCACCCCTTCTGGCTGAACGTCTCTCTGAGTCCCTCTCCAATTCATCATCTCCCCTTGGCTGCTGTAGAGACCATCCCCTTCTGGGAGTTCTGCATCCCCCCACATTGCAGCTAAAACAAAGAACATTATGGCAAATAACAGCCAGGCTTCATCTATTCTTTCTTCTATACAATTCGTTCCATCAAAGTTGTTTAGCCGAACAAAACCCCAGCGCTATCCTTTATTGTGAGGCCAACAATAAACTAACATGTGAGCACAGCGTGGGTCACAGATGTGCGCGCTCCAGCATCAACTGTGGAGCCACTTCCTCGCCCCACTCACTTTTATAAAGCCTTAACCTCTTTGAGCTGGAATTCAGATGAGCACATAAACCAGGAAGCAAAGAGTGTTAACACAACAGAAGTGGCCCCTGTACAAAGGATACATGAAGAGACAGACATGCTTTGGAAACAGTCAGATCAACAACCTCGGTTTCCAAGGGGTTACCCACACAATAAAAATCCAGAGAGAAATAAACTGAACAAATCCCAGAGGCTCTATTTTTAGCAATATCACTTGCACTGCAGGATCTTTATTTGTGCCTTTGAATGGACATACATACTTTTTTTTTTTCTTTTTCTTCTTCTTCTTTTGAGGGACAGAAGCAAGCAAAAAAAAAAAAAAACAAAACATTTGAAGGGGGGAACATCTTCAAAACTCATTTTTAAAGATATTTTAAAATGCGTTTCAAGGACTGACCCCAAATTTGTAACCCAATTTTAAGTACTCTTATCTCATCCCAAATAAAGTAACCCTCAAAGCATGACTGCCCTAGGGGGAAAAAAAAAAAAAAGGAAACCACAACAAAAACTATGCAAAACCAGACCCTTCTCACAACTGCACTTTATGGCTCAGATCATATCTGCCAGCTGAAGGTTTCCTATGATATCAAGCTCTAGCTCATATTACACACAAAATACAGGTGTAATGTTGCCCTTTCCTTAGTGTACTGTGTCTGGCTGTGATGGAGTTCATTTTTTTGTAGCAGCTTGTATATTGCTGTGCTTTGGATCCACAACCAAAACATCAATATATTAACGTTTTAGCTATTGCTGAACAGCTTTTGCACTGCATCAGCACTTTGCCCCTCACTCTGCCCTCCCAGCAAATAGATTGTAGGGTCCACAAGATTTTGGGAGGGATGTAACTAGGCAGGTGACATCAGCCAAGTAAAGAGATGTCCCATGCCATGTAGTGTCATGTTCAGCAATGAAACAGAGTGGAGTGGGGTAAGTCAGCTTGGGACTGGCTGAGCACCAGTCTGCCTGTGAGAGACAGTGGGTGATTGCCTTTGCATCATTTATTTTTCTTTCTTTTTTATTTCTTCCACTTCTCTTCCATTATTTTTATCTCATCCCATGAGTTTTCTTGCTTTTACTCTTCCCTCCCTCTTCCCCTGTCCTACTTGGGGGTAGAAAGTGGAGGCAAGCAAGCAGCTGGGTAGTGCTTGGCTGCCTACAGGTGTTAACCCACAACACTCAGTTATGTGCACTTGACTTTGCAACTGAAATGTTCATTTTAACCTGTGCAGTCCATTTGCACATAGATATCATAATATTGGAGAAGGAATTGTGTACTGAGTACCACACATTTCTTCCTGCTTATCATAGCTTAAGAGAATAGGTAAGGGGCTGCTTCTGGAGAAAAAGGTAGATACTGAACAATCTCTGGAATATTGGGCAGTTAGAGCTCCTGATGCCAATCTCTCTGCCTTGGACCCTTATCTGTGCAATGCAGGCAACGTTCCGGACTCCTTCCAGAAGCGTAAGTACAGCCTTGTAAGTACATCCCTCACAACAAGCAGAATAGGGTTTAAATAACATAATAGGATTTGAATACCATTAAACATACAGGAAATAAGGCCCCAGGGTCATAAAGAACTGGAAAGACGAATAAAACAATTTTAAGGCCAGTGTTCTGTGCCCTGGACAACACAGGAGTCCCAAGGAGGTAGAGAAAAAGTATGTTCTCATTAAAGAGTAACGTAAAAACCCAAATGGCTGGAGTCAAGTAGTTAAAACTACCTTAATTTTAACATTTCTTAACTTCCAAATATTTTATTTGAATAATAATACTGTTATTTGAATGTTTCACACAAAAGCTAAACTTTTTCAAAACCAAACTCCAGAATTTTGTCCCATAGCATCCTGTGGGCACTGCCAGGGCCACAGCAGCACTGCATGTACAGGCCTCACAGAGACCACAGCAGGAAGAGATTTCTCAAAGACTGAGGCACAAAACAATAATTCATAACCCAGCCACAGGAGCTCAAGTTACCACCTATCACTTTATTTGCACTAAGTGTCTGTACTCTTGGCCCAATACAACTTTTAGGAAAAACGTGGGCCAAAATCCTTTGCAAAATATAGCAAACATAGGAAATGAATGTCAGGAATTGCACCTGCTGTAGAGCACCCTTAATATCAACACCAGCCCACAGCGTGATACAAAAATCACAGAGGAAACATTAGCAGAAAATCCCCACTCTGCTGTGTTTGTTTTCATATTTACTAATGGGAGTAAAACCCACTTTAAACCCTTGAGGCTGATACAACACATGTTGATAATATCGTAGCAGCAAAACCACAGGCATCTGATAGCAGATGAAAATAAAATAACACAAGCACACAGGGGGTCTCAGAGTAGGTGGTCTGAATGGTCCCTTCTTGACAAGCAGCACCATCAGGTACCCAGTCTGTCAAGGATTTTGTTTATCTCACCTGAAGTCAGCTCCCTCTCACACCCTGAGGATTCTGATTCTTTTATGGGGTGCTGGAGGAGTGAAAAATCTCTCTCCTGGCAAATAGTGTGTTAATATCAGGTCAAAAGTTGGTGCACAAAAGTACATAGTGAAGGTTTTTGATTGTAAATGGCTGATGAATCTCCTCTGGGTCTCTAGGCCTTCTTCTCTAAATGCAACACTAAAGAAAGGAAATACATCTTTTAAATCTTTCTTCCTCCTTGTTAAGGATATGGGATACTTTGCCAGCAGTTGGATGTGAGCTCCCCTGCCCACCACAACTGAAGTGCTTGGACAACATCTACTGCAAACTCTTCAGCAGCATCTACATCCATCTGTTCATTCAAACACACTTCTGACACCTGAGCACTCGGAGGGTTTGCCCAAACTGCAGGTCACATGCACACTGCCCCATCTTCATGCAAGGATCCAGATGGATCCAAGAGGGATTATTAAATGGCAAGCCTTAGCATCCAAAGGAGCCCCATCAACACTGACACCACAGCATCTACCAACATTGTTCAAGAACACAGAGTGTATCTGAAAAGACTTAGCCAAGATTTGTTTTCCTGTGCAACCCAGAACTATCAACTCATCATTGTCTCCCTGACATGAGAAGGTACACACTGGGCTCCGGGCAGCCAGGCACTACACAAACTGGAAGACGAGACATTCATAGTTTTAATTACTACAAATGAGTTCATACCCTCAGTTAGTGAGCTGAGCCAGGCACATTTGGATTAGCCCAAACCCAGGCTGAGAGAGTCACAACTCACCATCCGTCCTCAGGCAAAAGGAGCAGCTAAGTAAATAAATAATAACAGGTAACCCAAGCAGCTCTCTTAAACATGTTCCCTGTTATTACTCCAAAATTAGTTTTAATCTGCAAGAAGATGAGTTGGGATTAACTTCTGAGCTTCTGTTCATTCTGCACAGCTCTTGGCAAGTCAGCAAAGTTGCCTCACAGCTGAGCAGATTTTGGCCCGTGGCTGTTTTATGGAAAGAGCTCAAAAATCCCAGGCAACAGCAGTGCTGGATCAGTGAGGCACAGCACTGGCAAGGACACAAGCAGCCTTGTAGTATTGTACCAAACCAACCTGACCAAAAATCCTCTGAACCACTTTGAGGAGCACATTGGGTCTGTTCCTGAGGCAGTCACACACCTTTCAAGGGACACAATCTGTGAAGGTCTTGGATATCTGTATAAAGAAATTACAAGAGCACAAAAAACCAAAACAAAATGGGTAGTTGCTTTAAATGGTCCCCCCCACCCAGGGACTGGGATTGCTATTTTGGAACAGAAAGCAGAAAGTTCAATCTATACCTGCACAAACATGCCAAGCAGAAGCAGCCAGTCTCAAATAAGACATGTAAATTGTCCTGGTGTTGGCCAACTAAATCACTGCACACCCACCTAACACAGCATAGGCCAATCTTCAGCTCTGAACACCGAGCATTTTGGGAGATCAGGCCGTGTTTAAATTAGCATCAACAAAAGGATTAGCATGAGTGCCAAGTGTAAATACACAGTTTTTCTCCTCCTGCAGAGACTAAGCTTATTCTCCCCACCCCCCAGATAAAATTGTGAGTTTAGCTTCTAAGTATCTCAGGTGAAAAAAGGATACTTCAAAATTCCCACCTTTTTTTTTTTTTCTTTTAATTGACCAAACTATTTGTAACACATAAAATCTGCTTTCACAGCACCTTAAGTAAGGGAAAATTTTTACCCAAGGACATAAACAGTTGCTTTCTTTAATTCTGCAGCATTTGTATCCCTGGTAACACACAGACATAGGAAGAACGCTCAAAGAAGTTCCTCAGATTGTCTGTGCATCTAGCAGGATACTGGGATACTTTGCAGTGATTTAAATTACCACAGTAGATTTTTTTTCCCCTTTTTTTGTTAATACTACTAATTAAATAAAACGTTCCTGGTACTAACAAAAGTTTTCATCATTTTCTGGGCCCCTGAAATTAGTAGATACAATATAAATATTGCCAGTCGTCACACAGATGTTGGGATCCCTGAGGTCCCTTGGCTCTTGCTGACAGCTGTGATGGCTAAACCAGTGGATTTCCATATGACAGGAGCCAGATGCACACATACGGCTCTTGAGCTTGAAGTCATTGCCTACATGAGGTTTCACACAGACCCCTCATGAGACATCCTGGCACCCACAGCAGCCCCATCCATCCGTCTCCGACTGTGTCTCCTTTCCCCGGTTCCACAAAAACTCACCAGCAGCTGGGGTTTTGCAGCAGTAATAGCAGTGCCCCTGGTGACAGCCCAGGACCACAAACACAAGGAATTGGAAACACGTGTTTGTCCTCCTGAAGCTCAGTTTGGTCCCCTCAGCTGTCCGTAAAAGTAAATGCTAAATATTTTTAGAGTCAGCAGAGACAGAGTCCTCCCTCACAGCATTTTCATCACAACTGTTGGGAAATCCACAGTGTTTTCTGGAGCATGCCTCTGGACAGGGGTGGACAGAAACCTGTATCTTTGCTTAACATGGTATTTGGTCTTGGTAACGTGGTTTTGTTGATACCATAAAGCTGCATCCCCACTGATAAACCAGAACAACTCTCTCAGGCACCAAAATAGCCCCAGCTTCTGTGCTGATTCTTTTCCTGCTCTCCCAAGAGCAGCAGATCTGGCACTTGATACCCACCCAAACTCCTACTGATTTCCTCCTCCAACACCTCCCAGCTCTCTGGGGTCTTTAGACTCTTTTCCACTGGCAAACAGACATATGTGACACAAACCCCAGTTTCAGCTTCCCCCTGTGCGAACATCTCAGCCGTGGCTCCCAGACACAGCCACCCCCTTCAGTTCCCACCCCGTGCAGCCACATCTTCAGAACGTTACCAGAAGATGCCAAGTGGTTTTAAACCACCTCTGATGAGGTTTTGGATATTGTCAGCTCTGCAAAGGAGAATTTCTCTACCCCAGCACAGGCAGCTTGCCCTCAGTAAGCCAAACTGCAGCCCAGGCAGCTGTGATGGATGGGATGGCACATACGGCCTCCAGCTGAGGGGGAAAAGACCACCTGGGGCAAGGACCTCTCTAAGCAGCAACCTGAGGGCCATCCTACCTCATCAGTGAGAGCCCTTCCCCAAGTCAAGGTATGGAGGTGGCCTGGATTTGGCCCAGTCTTTAAACAAACTCTAAAACATGTCTGTTTGCCCCTGGGCTCAAAAACTCAACCCTCATTACTGAGTTACAATTTCTTTTCCAGTGACGTGGTGTATCTGCCTTTCTCTTGAAAATGCCCTCTTTTACACCCTGAAACCTTCAACACACGGAAATCCTGGATCCCCCTTGACACCATGGATCCATTCAGGGCTATTAGGCATTCAGAAGCTGTTAGCACGTAGATTTTCATGATAATTTGGTGAATGGAGTTGTCAAACAAATTGCCTTTATTATGGACTGATTAAATGCAATCAGGGAGAAGTGCCTTTCCCCTCCCCAACTCCAGCCCTCATCAGCTCAAACAAACACATTGAGCCAATTAGCAGGGAGGTGGCAAAAGGAGCTTTCACTTGAAACCTGATATTCTTGGGGAAAAGAAAAAAAAAACAACCAATCACCACCACCAATAATAACAACAACAAAAAAATCTTTGTGCTTTCAAAACCAAGATGGGCCTCCAGGGAGAGGTTCCAAAAGCTACCTAGGGCTCACCTGCAGGGTGTGTATGGGAGTTATCAGTATTCATCTGGCTCGATGCCAGATCAACTCCCTTAGGCAAAGTGCTGCTCACATCCAGCTTGTGCCAAAATCTAATGCAAAGAACATAAACATTAAAGCAGGCCCAAGGGGAGCAGCACTACCGGGCTGTTTCTTCCTTCAGCTAGGTTCTCCTGTGTCAGAAAAAGCATGAGCTCCCAGCCAAGCTGTTTCCATGCCTAGAAACCTAAATTTTTGGCTTAGGTCTTTGCAGTGGATTCTCTGATGTCTGTAAATGCTTGAGTTCACAACCCTTTCTGCAGCAGCGGAGGGACCTGTCTCCATTAACGTGAAACTCGTGGCAATCACATAGATCTGATGCCACTACCCTTCTGCCCAACGTGCCTGAAATCAGCTAACGAATGGGAAAATCCTTGAGGAGAATTGGAGCATGGCATGATAACAACCTAAGTTTAATTCCTTGCAGGTATGCAGCTGGAAGTTAAATGGTCACCTTGGCAGCAGTGGGCAGAGCAGAATTCAACATGTGTTTGCATGATTTAGCTTCAGAGACAGGAACATCGTGGCTGAGCAGAGAGAGTACACAGGATATGAGCAATAGCTGTTGACTAAGCTTTCAATGCCTGCATTTAAAGTTAGCACCAAAGCCTAATTTTGGCACCATTTTCATTAACCTTGTCCCTCTAAGGAGCAAGGCCTGTGCACTGCACACGGATCACTGTATCCCAGAGCCCACGCAGAGGAGCTACGGCATAGCTTCCCCTGGCAGGGCAAGGACATTGCTCCATTGCTCTGTCTTGGACTCTCACTAAAAATAGAAAGGGCCTAAAACAATGGTGAAGTTTTATCAAACAGCAAAGATTTTGGAGAATTCATTGCTGCTACTGAGATTAGGACTATAGGTTTATGGTTAATGTACAGAGATTCATAAGATCAGACTCTTACCCCACACCTCATCACAGTCCTTGAGTGTCACCTTGAACATAAGGGGTAAGTGACACACCAAGACAGCAGGTTCCAAACCTTCAAACAGTCCTGAGCACAAGAACAGATCACAGAATGAGATTAAACCAAGAGTCCATTCTACAAGCAGCCACAGAGAAGAAGTCCAGGTCTTCTTAAGAAGTGGCTGCAAAGTGCCTGATAACTCCACTCTCTCCCTCAGGATCTGCTTCCTACTCCCACACCCTGCTGCAAACATCAATGTTTAAAGAACTATTAAAGAAAACAACTTCAAAACTCTTCACATAGTTCAAATACTTCACTTAAAAGGAATTTGAATTCTTACATCTCAGATTGCACCAGTCCCCAGCAGGACACACAATGCTCATGTTCACGTTGTGGCGTTCGAGCTGTTCAAACAGGAGGGATGGAGCCTCAGTGTGAGACCATGTGCTCAGGGGTTAGAAATCCCCACCAGCCCTGCTTGTGCTTTCTTGTGACAGACTCGGTTCACCACATCTCTGGGCACCTTCTCAGGGTGTGCCTTGCCATGACCTACATAAAAATGAAATCTTCCCACAGCTGAGAGATACATACCTTGAAGACCCAGCCAGTGGGAGAGTACTGAGAGAAGTGGGATGTAGTTGGGTGTGAAGTTCTTGGTAAGTCTTTCATCAAGCCCTACTGCAGAGCTGCAGCATGAGAGTCAGGTCAGTGCTGCTGAAGTATGATCTGCTTAGAGCTCAAGACTGGTTGTCCCTGAGCTTTCCTTCCAGGGCTGGATCCACACACTCTGGCCCACCACCACACAGCCATGACCTATGACAAACAGTGACAAACAGTAGCATCTCCCTGGTAATGCTGAGTTGAACCAAGCTGAGAAGCCAGGGAGGTTTTGCTGCTAAACAAGGTCTACAGGACTGAGTTTTAAACCCCCATTCTTCCCCAAAGAGCATCAGCTGCTGTCTCTGGACAGTACTGGTATTCATTTGCAAGCTGGAAGAGCCGTCACATCCCAAAGAGCTGTGTCACCTCCCTGCAGCACCAACTGCTGCAGAAACCTCTGTGGGATCACAGCAAGCCTTACATTCCTCAGCAGTAATACCCAATACAAATCCACTCATCTCCCTGGGGTGACAGTTTATGTTTTGGATGCACTACCTCTAGGTGGGATGGCACAAGGTAAAGCTATAAGGCTTCCCCAAAGATGTTCACCTGCTCAATTCCAGTCATGCCAGAGAAGAATTCAGAACACACTGAAGTACAGAAAAGTGTATAGCAGGCTAGAAATAATCACAGTCAAATAATGTTAGAAGGCTGCCCCCCTTCCACTCCTTATGCCAGCTGACAATTCACTTACAGGGATAACGCTGACAAACAAGATGCTCCATCAGGTAGGAACAGTTACCTGGGCCACCGCTCCTTCAGAGAGGCACATGGTGCACACCTGGAGAGAGGTGAATGGGGTCTTTGCAACATGTGCTGGGAAAGCATAAGGTGTGATTTGGGAAGTGCTGTACCTTTTCCTACCCCCTTTCATCCTGTGGTTACTCAGCTCCTGAGTTTACAAAACTATATCTGAGCTGCTATACACTGGGTACAGCCCTTTCCTGCGGCAAATCATGTTTCCTGTCCTGCAAGGTACAGTCAGTCCAACAAGACTGGGGACATTCGCCAAGCCTGCTATCAGAAAACATAGGCTGGACCTGGCAGAAGGTTTCAACAGTTATGGAAACTCATGGGAGGTTGTGCTGTTGGGATTACAGACCCTGCTTCAGAGTACAGCCTTGCCACACACATACATAGGGATATAAGCCACCGCTCTTCTCCCAAAGCATGAGAGTGCAGTCAGATGTTACAGAAAATATTATTTTGTTATCAGCAACCTTCTTATCCATTTTTTAAAAGAACAGCATCTGCTCCCCCTGCCAGCACCACTGAAGCCTATCGAATTTCCTTCCACTGTTCCAGCTATGTTGTACAAACACAATGTAAAGCACCTTTGCCCTGGGACACCTGTACACATTTTAATGCTTGGCAATTTGGCCTGGCTGGGACAACTTTATCTACATTTCAGAAAGACAACTCCTTTCCCCACTGCAGCTTTTGCTCCTGTTGTGCCCATTCCATGCACTCCTTCTGCATCAACTTGCTTGCAAGCAGGAGCACAGAGAAAACTCAGTGCCAAGAAAAGGATAAAAGCACACCAGAAACAGGGAAATGCCTCAGTCCTTTCCATTCAGAGGCAGATCTGCCTTGAATGGGAGCCCCTAGGACTGATCTGCCCCCAAAAGAGACTGAATCACAGGCAAGCCGGCCCCCTTCAATTCACATTAAGACTTCAAGTTACTGTATATATTCTTTTCCCCCACCTCCTCTGCAAGCTCCTCCTTTCTAACACAAATTTCTCACAGCACACAGACACAAGCACTCCCAGGCTGTGTGAGCAGCACTGCTGGGATGTGTTGAAACCTAAGTCCAGTGAGGTTCAACCCTTGCAAATGACACTTTTTCATCAGCAAACTATAATTGGCAGCTCTTATCCACTACAAGAGTTTTGCAAAACACCCCTAAAGAGTATGCCAGACTAGTTCTTCACACTAAGACACAAAATTAGAACCAATATCCTAAAAGAAAAGTGGCCACTGGGCACTCCTGAGCAAACTGATCAACCCTGCTGAAGTTGCAAAATGAGATCTGCTGTGTTTTCTCAGATCCACATGCACATCCACAAAGAACAGAAGCAGAAACATAATTTTAAAGTGACTAATGCAGCTATAGAATTATAAAACTTATATGGGACTCCAGACTTTCAAAGTGCTGGGTATTTACCTGCTGTGTGCGACTCAAAACAAGTGTTATCAACATCTTCAGATTCAGAAAATATTAAGAAATAAGACACTTTTTCTCCCAGCTTAAGAAAACACAGGCTTAAAATGTAATTCATTCTGTGCATGCAACACCTCCTTTATCTCAGCTCAGAGGGCTTTTGCAACAATCAGGAGCTGTATGTTAAGAGGAGGGAATCTGGCCCACTATAAAATAATTTAGCCTTGCTATGTTAGCTTTAATTTACATCCTAAACCTCCCTAGTCTCCTAATCCACCTCTTTTCACTCCCATGAGAAACAAAGCACAAAACCTGCTAAAAACTTACACAAGTTAATGCCATTCCTGCCACAAATTTACACAAGTTAACACTATTCTTCTTCTTGTTCCCAAAGTTAGTCAGACTAACTCTTTTGAAATAGTTTTGTTAATTATTGAGAAAGGCTTTTAAGAAACTCAAAATCCTCTTACAGAAGACACTTTTCATCTTCAGCTCATTTTTAAAAGTACAAAATTACTCCCCACATAACTATCCCAGATCTGCTCACATCCACTTTCCCTGAGCTGCTCCTGAGCACTGGAATAAGAGCTCCCATGCATGAGCAGCATACGAAAGGATCAGCGCTTCTCCATACCTGAGAAGTCTGCAGAAGTCTTGGCAAAGTTGCCGAAAGCTGTCAAGCACATGAGTCCTAGGAAGAAGGTGGAGGTGGGAAACACATCTGGGCAGCACATCCTTAGGTGTCCTCACGGCTCGTTTTCTTCCAGAGGAAAGGAACGCGGTTTCTGCCCCAGCCCAGCGCTCCTCATTGCCCGGAGAACAGCGTTAGTCCCATTGCTTGGAAGGCTCGCAGCCAGCGGCAGGGAAGGAAAAGCTCTCGGCACACACGTACACACACACACACACACACACACATCCCTGGGAGTGAATGAATCCCGGCTGACGAATGAGACAGACCTACCTGAGCCTTGGCGGAGTTCCCAGGGTCCTAAACGCCACCCCTTTGCCCAAATTTGCTGCAGACTGTTCTTGTGCAGCTGTCCAGCTGTGGCACTGCGAGCTGCTGCGGGGCAGTCGGGGAAAGAGGTGCCCGGGGGGGCCGGGTTGGAGTAGCCTGGCTACTGTTAGATTAGATATCCAGGGCTCTTGTCTCTCTGGTGCAGACAGACAGAAGGATGGGCAGAGTTTTCAAAGGAGGAAGCCCAAAACAAAGCACCTGAATTCACACGGATTTCTGGTATGATGGGTATTTGTAGCTGCTGCTGAAATCAGTGTGAGCAGTGGTGTCCTGCCAGACTGGTGACAGGACAATTCTGTGTCCCCTGTTGAGAGTGATCCTACAGTGGAGACTTTGCACAGGGATCAAACCCTCCCGGATCTCATTGCAGGACTGGGACTGGTATCAGCCACATAATCAAAACCCTCCTTTCTTTTGACAGCAGAAAGCCATGCCAGGCTCCCTCTACCCCACAGGACCCCTCTATTCTCCATCAAACTCAACAGAGGGTTTTTCAGCAGATCCAAACCTGTGGTTTTCATAGAATCACAGAATGGTTTGGGTTGGAAGGGACTTTATAGATCATCTAACTCCAGCCTCCCTGCCATGGGAAGGGACACCTTCCACTAGACCAGGTTGCTCCAAGCCCCATCCAACCTGGCCTTGAGACCCAGGAGTCCTGGCTCCTTCCATAGCAACTACTTTAACCTCCAACTAGCATGGCCCTAGATGCTCACTGAGCACTGCTCATCCTGCAGAGTTAAAGGAAGGCTCCAGCTCACCTGGAAGCACATCCAGTATTTGATCTTGCCTGATTTTCATCTAGATCCTGTCTGCATCAAGCCAGTCATGTTAAGTTGAAAGACCTGAGCACTGGGAACACAGACAGATGGGTGGACTCTGTTGTCCCTTGAGTACGGAAAGGAGGCTTTGGCCACCAGCCTTACCTGCAGCTCAGGCATACGTTTGCATGTAAATAATGGACATACTCCACATACCCAGGCTAGAGCAGAAGCTGAGTGTTGGTGCAGAGTGAGGAGGATGCATTTCACAGGCAAAGCCAGCACCAGACATTTAGCAGCCTGTGTATCCATATACCCAAACCTACGGAGCAGCACTGTGTGGGGCTGCCAAGGAGAGATGGGGCCAGGCTCACACACAGCTGCAGAACAAACCTGCAGCTCCTAGCCAGCAAAAATAACCTCAGTGGAAACATTCAAGGAAAACCACAAGTGGTTTTTACTCCTCCGTCCTGTTCATCCACATGGTATTAAGTGAAACTCTCCAAAAACATTGATCTTAGAGCTAAAAACAAATGTAAGAAACTTCAGCCCAAAGGGCTCCAGGGTTTTTTCAGAGTTGAGTGAACTTGTAAAGTGTTTCTTATTCTGAAATTTCTAACAATGTTTCAGCTGTTCTCAGACGAATATCAGACTGGCTGCCCGATTACATGTGAAAGACATTTTCAAGAGTGCTGCCATGAATACCAAGATTTACCAAGAGTAATTTTTTCCACCAGAAGTCTGTCCTGGGATGGTCTGTGTACTAGAAGCAGATCCCAAGGGGAGCTCTAAGTCCTGTGGCCCTGTTTGCCTTCTGCCTCTACAGCCACTTGCTGAAGTTCCAACCAGCCACACAGAGGATTGAGAGCAGTGTGGTAAATCTGGAGTTTGAGTTCAAATCCTGTCCATGACCACGGGAACAAGAAGCTGTTCTGGCCTGATCTGCACCTAAGCACCTCCTTCCCACAACACCTCTTCACACACTGAGGGTCTACAGTGAAGCTGCAGATGATTGTCCTCAAGGACAGTAGTGACTCTGGGTTGCCCTAACAGCACAGACACAGTGTGAGGTCCAACAGGTTCTGTACAATCCAGCCCCAGTCCCTTCTCTCTGCAGACAATTCTGCCATCTTACTTTTTTGCAGAGGGCTGCTTAAGCAAGATCAAAAAACCAGGAACTTCTACAGCCTGCCTTGCTCTTTATTTTACCTGATACTTTAATCCCACCTGCCAGACCTCTCTGACCCATATTTTTCCAGGGCTGACCTAAGTTTTAAAGAGAAAATACCAGGAGATTTGACTCCTGGCATCTATGTATAATTCTTGTCTCACCTAGTTCTGCTGCCCTTGCCAAGAGGAAGATTCACCACTGCTGCCTTATAGGCATGAGATAACCATACCCATTACCAGATTATCAGTCAAAGCTCCTTATCAGCAGGACAAAGAAACAATAGGACCCCTGGAAATTTATCAGCCTCTGGAAAGGGAAGCACTATTTGCTGAAAAGAGCCCACCCTGTTAGCAGGTGTTGATTTTACTGATTAAAGGGTAATTAGGTTTGGCTGACTCAGTATATGGGGAAGAAAAAAAAACCTATGGTGACAAAGGGTTTAAGGCTAAACATAGGCAGTGTGCTTGAGCAGCCCTTTAGGTTATTGTGAATAAAGTCAAACCAAAGGGGAGGAAGTTTACATCAGTGTCCTGTCCTCTGAGGACGTTGTTTTTAAATAAGTCTGTAAAGATGCTTTCCAAAAGGAAAGAAGAAAGCAATGCTTGCCAAAAAGAAAAAAAAAAGAAAAGAAAAATTGGCCTTTGAGAAACAGACAATTCAGTTAAAGCCTATCTCCATAATGCCCTTATTCCCTTGGGCATGAGGGAACATCAGCTGTGTTTGAAAGGCAAAGAGGCCACCTGTCCCAACACAGCACAGACAAAGGATGGTCTCTCTGTCAAGGACAGTCTCACGGGGTAAACATGAATCAAGGTGACACCAAAATGGAACTTTACTTTTAGGAGTAACAGCCCTTGAAATCCATCCATGCCTTCAAATATATCTCTGGGGATAGATAATAATGCATATAATGATACACATTCCCTTGGATCTCTTGTCCCTGAAGCCACCCAGAAATGGGAATAGGCCAGGTACTGATGCAGTCCAGCATTACATCTTAGCTTGGAGGAATGATATTTGCTCTCTTTCCCTCCACAGATTAACTGTGGAGAAGTCTCACTAAGTCTAAGATGCTTAATAACTGTACCTCAGTCCTCCTTTTTGACTATGTTATTTAAGTGCATTTTTCTCTCCTCCTATGCTCCTCTCTTGCAGATCCTCTCCTTCTCCTGTTGCACATAAAACTGTAATATCTGAAACATGCATGCAAATTCCCAAAGTGCAGTTAAGTACAACTGCAGCTCAGGAAACTGAGGCAGTGAGAAAGGAAGTAATCTGTCATTCAGTTTTGTGACCCCAACGTTACCCCATTCATAAATTGTAATCAGGAATGGACCCAGTTAGGATGATTCCCAGTTTAAAGCTGTATGTGCTGATCTTGCTTCCTTCCAGGGCTGATTTTTGGTAATGTTTTCCTATTTTTTACTGACCCTGCACCATTAACCTCTTCTTTGCTGATTAAACCACCAACAGCCAAAGGCTGGTCAGAAGAAGAGCTGGACCAGGAATAGCTCTCAGCTAGAGAACCAGATGTAGGACTGAAGCCCTGTTTGTTTACACAGTCACAAGCAGATTTATTAGTACAAATTTTCTATGACTGGTCTTTCTTTCTAACCCTAGTAACATTACTCACTTTTTACTGTTTTTTCCATAAGGTCTCAAAGCACTCTCCAAAAGGCCCTGTTGCATTCTGCCACTTCACACATGGACGAAGAACAGTCATATGTTTGAGGTCACTACTTTTTCAATGTCAGCGAGGGGAAACTGACAAAGATAAGAAAATATTAAATACTTTTAAAGTCCAGCCAGAGCTCTTTCCACTTGGCCACATTTCTTCTAAATGAATGTAAATTAATAACAAAGTATATGTGCATTTATACCCACAGAAATATATGTAAACTGGGTGGTCAGAGCTTCAATATAAAATAACAAAGCTTCCCAGCAGAGTACAGCTCTTTATTTCCTTTTTTTCTTAGTCTTTCCCCTAGGAGTGTCTTATGGAAACAGATGGGGTTACTCATGGAAGTAAGCACTGTTTGCTTTCATCAGTTTGAAGGCAGAGGACTTAACATAATGCAGTTTTGCAATACAACACCAAGTATCTCACAAGCAAAATCCTCCTCTCTCTCCATATTCAATGCTAAACAACAGCTGTGCAGAATATTCAAACTGAAAAGCCTTTGAAGTTTTCACATTTTGTGTCACTCAATCACTTCAGTTTACAAAATGAACAGAAAACCTGGAGGACTTTGCTCCATACTGGGACAGGTTTCAAGTGGGGGTAGTGCTTCAACCAAATTCTATGTAGAGCAAAAGCCCCAAGTGATGCACTTATCCCACTGAAACATTGGGAAACACTGAACAAAGTGGTGCAAAATCCTCCAATGCATGAAAATGTAAAAAATAAAATATTTGGAGACTACAAAGTGATCCACAACAAAGCTGAAAACTTTCTCCTCATGTCTCACCAAATAACTGATGTTGAAACCTCTCTCAGCCGGCATTCTCTTTATTATAATGATTCCATGTTCCGTGTTAGAGGATACTGTGCAGTCTGGTGATTTTTCTGGGACTGGCATATCCAGTTGGGTTTAGTTGGTGCCTTGTGCACAGGATGTTCTTGGGTTAACCATTGTACTAGAACTACAGGAATTTGGAGTCATCTTCATCTTTGTACCACACCGCAAGTCACATAAGGGTTTAAAGAGACAAGGATTTCAAGGATCAGAGTTCCTCAGCTTTGAATTGGGTCCTTCCTTCCCTGTGTTTCATCTTGCCTGCCTGTTTGGATTTGCTCCCTGAGATTTGATGCTATGTTGGCGTATAGCACCAGCTGAGACCCTGAAGTTCACTGTGACCTTCAGGATTTGCACTGTGTTGTGGTATCTGTAAAATGAAACTGTCCCCTACTTGACCTGACTCATAAGTCCCCTTCCAACAGTTTTTCTGGGCAGATTTCTCCATTAATTGGATGATGGTAGGTACTGGCTTTACTATTCTCCACCGCTATCTTTCCATTAGTATATTCGATAGTTCTCTGGGAGTGCTTCTTAGATGAGAGGCTGAATTTGACACCTGAAGATATACCTACCTCTGACCTCACTGGTCTTGGCTTTGAAGACCAGAGATATCCCAGCTGGTTCAATGTGAGCAGCAGTATGTTTTTGCTATTATGTCATCTATGATAATCAAGACAGAATTGTCTCAATCCTGCTGCTATGCAGGCACGAATCACTTCAGGTTACAGACTCCTTTAATCTGGATCTCCACTCTGTCCTTCCCTTTTGTTTTTCCTGTTTTACTACCAACCCTCACAGATAATTTGCATTGTCCCTAATTTCCACAGGAACCAGAATGCTTTCTCAGATTAACTTGTCTAGAAGTTCTCTGCCTGTCCTGTGGGAGTAACATGCCATGATGTTATTTAATAAAAAATAGGAATCATCTCAACATTCATCCTTAAAATGATACCATGGGCATTTATCCCAAACCTCTGTACTGCACTCTGAGGGCATGCAAAGGCAGTAGCATGTAGGACAACAAAAGAGTCCTTCAGCCCTCCCCCAGGTCCTTCTGTCCCTCATGGGCACATATCCTCTACACACAGCCCATTCTTACGGAAACTACTGTTATAACTTACATTGGAAAAGCCATTTTTGTTGCCAGAGACCTTTCCCACAAAAAGGATTGTTTCCAAGCATTGTCATGAAGCCTTTTCATAAAATCCACCTTTATACTAATAGGCTGAACCACATAAGGGTCTGAACACAGGCACTGCCGCTCACCTTTTGGACTAGTCCTTGGTACACTTTTGACCCAGGCCACCTGGCATCCAGAACGTTTCTGAGCATGGCTTGGGAGTTGGCAAGAACTTTGGCCATTCCCAATAGGCAGGAAGGAATCCTGCTTTGGAGTTTGATAGCATGAACACAACCAGATAATTTGTTCTAAGAGACCAAAGAGTGTTTCAGAAGTTTGTAATAGCCTTGGTGAAGACACAGCGGCATGGGCTGAGAACTGAAAAAATAACCCCAGATCCAGGGCAGACTGTCTGTCAGTGCTACAGCATTTTCTCCATCTTGCTACCTTGGCAAGCCTGATTAGAGCTGCCCAGGAATGAGAGTGCATCCTGCAGTCTCCACACTCCAGCACAGCTACAGCCCAGGTTGCTATGTGTTTGTGCTCCCACCTATTTACAGCAATCAGTAGGACAGACCATTGCTTCAGGAGCATTCAGTATAGACTGTGCTTAAGTTCGATCTGGAGAAGTCAATGAAAAAAACCTTATTGGCTTCCCTGGTTCCAACATAACTCAGACAGATCTGCTTTTGCCTCAGACTTATCATTGCCTTGGAGCACAGGGTATTTCCCCTGGTTTTTAACAGACAGCAAATTACATAAAAAACCTTTGGCTCACAGATCACAAACTGGTAAAAAATCAAAGGGAATCAGAGGAAATGCTTTTCTGCTGAATGGGAAAAATTAATCCCAAGTGTAATTTCACTGGCATCAGTGCAAATTCAACAGTGGACTTCATCTACCATTTGCAAGAAGAACAGGTTTGTGTTCTCCTTTCACATGTGCTTAAACATACATTTTCCTTTCCTCTTTTAAACCTTTTCCATTTGAGAGGGCTGTTTCAAGAGTAACCATATGCTTTCACACACGTTTAAATACTCGGGCCAATAATATCACCAAGTATTTGTTTCATGGTGGTCCCAAGAGACTATCCAGTGACCAAGTCCAGGTATGCTGGTAAGCACTGGACTATGTCATCTGAAACAGCCCAAGGAACTTACAATGGCATTAAAGACCAAGACAGTCAAATCTCTGCTCTCTGTAGCCACAACATTATCATTAGGGAACTCCAGTTCACCTGCTTCTAGAGCATGAGACACTTCTCCCTGCAGAAAGCTCATACTGAAATTTGACTGCAGACATTGTCTCTGGGCACCTGGTTCACACATCACTGATACCTAATGCGGTAACGCTACTCACCAGGCCAGCTACAGAGGATGCAGAGGAAGGAGGGGAAACTTTACAGATTTTTACAGCTTTTTTACAAGAGATTTGCAAATGTCAGAGTTCACCAGGCTGGGCAGTGCCTGGACTGACAGCAGTGTTATGTGCAGAGCTGTGTGCGTACAGGCATGGCTTAGTGGTTGCGTGCATCCGGGGACTACATAAGACTAGTATAAAAAATGGTTTTTCTAACACAAGTAACTGGCCTCAGAAACACCTCAGCACAGGCAAAAAGAGACTAGAGCCCACTTAGATTCCAACACCCTTTCAATTTTTGCTGGACTATCCCCATGTGAAGACTGACAAGCCAGCATCACCCTCCCAGCCTTTCCCTGCCCAGCACTCTGGTGCTGTGCTCTGCCCTGTCCTGCACTTATCCCCTGGGTGCTGTTTCATGCACGGCCCTTCCCTGGTCGTTCTCAATCTCAGGTGTCGTTGTCCACAGAGAATCTCTTATATTTATGACTACACTGCTGGTAATTTCTTGCTTCACTTGCTAACTCCATCTTGGACATGCATAACTAACCAAATTCCCTTCTCCTTTCCTACAGTGAAAGGTAAAACAGTTTTTTTTCCAGTTCACTGATTCTATCCCAACACAGCATACCAGCTCATCTCCACCTAATGCTCCTTCTGTAAAATGCACCTTCTGACCGTAGAGGAAAAGCAGCTTTGTCCACTAAAAGGAGTCTGATTTGAGGCAGTTTGGTTTGCATGCAAAGAAGATGACCACAAATGGTGCTGTGAATAAGAGCTTCTTCAGCTGGTTTGGAAAGCCAGTGTCCAGAGCTGCTGCTGCTTCTGTGGTGGAAGAGGCAGAAACACAAAGCTTGTAAAGTCCAGTTCTCAGGTGAAAGCCCTGCTGTGAACCCAGAGGGAAGCAAAGTGAGGCATAAGACAAAGCAGCAGTTTCTCTCTCCCACCTATCTTCATGCAATAATACTGCACACAGCTGAGTCAGTGCAGTGGAAAGTAAGGTTACTATTTCTAAAGGGGTTTTGCAAAACAAAGGATATTGGATCACATTTTCTCTTCAGGTTAGTCACTAGTCACACAATAATGAAGAGCGGAAGTTGACTGGTTTTGTTAAAAATAATGAGAAGCTGTGACTTTGAGCAATTTGATCATAAATTTTTTACTTGGTTTTCCTCCTGCAAATGGAGGTTGAGATAGTAGATATAATTTACTACAACAAACCACCAGCATTAATGCATTAATCAAGAAAAACAAATGCCCCCCCTCTGAAATCTCCTGCCCACCTAGAGAGAGTAATGGGGTTATAAATGGAAAAAGAACAAATATTGATTCTATGAAATGTAAAGGTACCTGGGAGTTCACCCATCAGTCTTTAGATTACACTTGCTTTTCAAGATGAATGGGATTTCTTTTATAATCCATTTCAACTGGGGTGTTTTTTAGCATCTCAGGAAATGGAAGCGGGATGTCAGTGGTCTCTTTAGGTTCTTGAGGTGTTCCAGACTGTTTCTGAAGGACAGAACCTCCAATTTCTGGAATGAGGTAGGTGCTCCCAACCCAAGACATGTCTTTCAGTTTGAGATAAGTACTGAAGGAGCTGCCTGGACTAGTCAATGAGTTATTTGTTTAATAGTGTTTCTAGAGCAGCTTTCTGTAAAATGGCTCCAGAACTCAGCCTCCATCACTCAGACTATAGAAACTCAGAGGCACAGACACCCCTTGGCATCTGGACCCATACAGGACTCAAGAAGACCCAAGAATTTACTGCCTAAGGGAAAGACCTCTGGCATCACTGACTGAACTTAATCTCACTTTGTCACACGCTCTTCGTAACTGTCCAAACTCATAACAACTTACTCATTTAACTCTAAAGCAATGACACACTTGTCTTCTACACAGATTATTGGATTATTGGATTCATTTCAACATTGGCTTGCATATCAGATACAATTCTTCCTTAAAATACCTTATTAAATCAGAAAATTAGGAGAATCAAGTGTTTCATAAATGCTGAGATCAGCCAGTGTTGTTGTCCCCTCTGTAACCTGTAAGGGTGCCATGCATTCAGAGGGAACTGAATTCTGAGTGGGGACATAATCAAGAGGAGTGGGGACATAATCAAGAACAAAAGACCCAAGAAAAACTATGAAGCCAGTTACAGCTCAAATTCTCAATGATCTGAAAACACTGCAGATTCCAAGAGAAATCTGAAGACACTTCTGACTCTGAACACAGAGCCCATAGCCACTGAGGCACTGGCAAAGCTGCCAACAGACCAGCTCACATTTCATATATCCCCTGCACCCTGACAGAAATCATTGGCACACGGTTTTTTTCTTCTCCCATAAAGATTATACAAGAACAATTTACCCTCCAGGGCTGGAATGCAACAAAGGGAAAAGGAAATTGAAGAACATAGGTGTGCATGAACACGGTGGCGATGTGCCGCGGAAGCCGTGCCCACTGCCAGAGGCCCTCTGGAAGCCCCAAGGTCGGAGGAGCAGATGTGACCACTTTCCCAGCACTGCACACAGAGGGGAGAACATGCACTGGCCTGGCAGGGTTAACTGCGTGTGGCTCCAGCAGGATGCACGCTCCAGCAGGATGCACGCTCCAAAACAACCAGAGCCCGGGGCTGTTTTGACAGAACGAGCTGAAGATTTTCCAGCCCATCGCTTTCCTGAGTTCAGTGCTGGGATGCTGTGTCTGAAGAACAGCTCTCCGTCTTCTCTTTGCTTGCTCTACAGTAAGGTAAAAAATGCAATTGTGGATGCTTGATGGCAACCTTAATGAGCAGCTGCTCTATCCAGAAGGGTCTGGCACCTGAGGTCATTTTAAGCAACATTTTGGGATTTCTCTGATTATTGTCAGCTAGGTCAACTAACCTTAAGTTAACCAACAACTCATGTCTTATTAAAGGGAAGCTTCCAGAAAGACTACAACTGACATCAGATTGTTTAAAGCTTCTAATAAAATCCACTATACTCAAACCTTTCCAGAGTAGTTTATACAGCTGCTTTGGTACCTGGGATAAACAGGACACAGAGGAATCCAGGCATAGCCTTCTGTCTCTGCTGACACAGGTTTGCAAGAGAGCCTGAAGCAGTCAGATGCCTCTGGACAGTCTGAAAGGAGCTATGTCTGCTCCGCCAGCCATTGCTAAGGCTACAACAGCCATGAATGGCTTGACAGGTGTTCTGAAAAGGGCACAATTTAGCTAGAACATGAGGTGGAGAGGCCCTCCACGACCCAGTCCCATTTCTTTTGTAATCTGGGGATGTCCAGCTACCTCTTCTCAACCCTGAATGGACAACAAACCAGATCTCCAGAGCAGCTTAGCCCCTCGTAGATACCTCTGTTTAGAGACACATAAATAATAACAGCAGGCGTTACCACTTTTTGCTGTGTTTCCTATAAAAAGACGTCCATGTTCCCTTGGGCAACATGAAAATTCACTCCCTTCTTCACACCCTCTAACAGGCCAAGACAGCTGTGTTGGGGCTGCTGCAACTTGGCTTCAGGTGTTCAGAAGAAATCTCTGGGATTTCAGACTGCAATGCAGACTGTTTTGGAACGTGATACTGACAGCCCTGATCCTGGTGGTACTGGGACTGAAGCACAGCATTCCTGTGGACATGAGCAGGTTAAATCCAGACAGGATGTGTTAGTTGCAGGTAGGCAGGTCAGCTCAGGCTGGTACAATCTGTTGGGCATCTCCATATCAGAAATGTGCACCCCTTCCCTACCTCCCAAATGCAGCATAAGGTCTGAGAGTGTCTATTCTTCAGGCTTTGCTACAACAAAGCTAAGTTAAAGCACAGAAATAAAAAATTTAATGGCTCAGAGTGACAAAGAAAAGGTGGAGCAAAACACAAGGTCTCCTTCCTCTTTAAACACCAGGCTTTTTTCCTCTAATGAGTAGGACCCTCATTCAGTGAAATCTTTAGCAAAGAAGTGCAAAGGGAGATCAGTTGTACTGCTGACCTGGGAGAGAATCTGTTGACTTTACTGATACATCTGCAAGGACACGTCAAGGGAGGAAAACACTGAAAAGCTGATGTCAAAAGAGATTTGGGTTTGAAATAGACTGAAGGTAGCAGTTTGTCCAGCTGGATAACTGAGGGTATTGGGGGTAACTGTGAGCATTGCTGAACTGCCATGTTCAGTTTTGAAACAAATACCTCAAGAAGGGTATTGAAATAAGGGAGGAGACTTCAAAGACATTAACATGAAGGACATTTAATGGAAGATCTTGGCTACATCCTACTTCCATAGATGAGAAGGGATCAGGCTAAGCACTATTTTCTACCTGTCTGGGTTTTCTTTCCAGAGAAGCTCAGATATGAGTAGTTAGGAACCATAAGTGACCTTCCCCAGGACCAGACAGGAGGGACTGGAAATACGTTCAACTCAATAAGAGCTAATTCGGAGAAGTACCAAAGTCTGTTTAATCACAGAATAAGCTGAGTTGGAAGGGACCCTCAAGGATCATCAAGTCTACCATGTGCCTGAAAGCATTGTCCCAACGCTTTTTGAACTCTGTCAGGCTTGGTGCTGTGACCACTGCCCTGGGGAGCCTGTTCCAGTGCCAAACACCTTCTGCGTGAAGAAACTTTTTCTAATATCCAACCTGAACCTTCCCTGGCACAACTTCAGATGACTCCCTCGGGTCCTGTCACTGGTCACCACAGAGAACAGATCAGTGCCTGCCCCTCCTCTCTCCTCACCAGGAAGTTGTAACTGCAATGAGGTCTCTCCTCAGTCTCCTCTTCTCCAGGCTGAACAGACCAAAGGCCCTCAGTCACTCCTCATACAGCTTTTCCTCAAGGTCCAGGTCCTTCACCATCTTCATTGTCCTACTTCGTTATATCACCTGAGAACAGTGATGCCTTTCATTTATGAACCTCACCCTACTCATGTGATTGTAAAGTGAGCCATATTTTCATGTTATATAGGCAAGAAAAGTAGGGAGGCAGCCCTTCTCCTACTCTGTCTGATGTGACAGAACAAAGAAATTCAAGGTGTGTCTTGCCTCTGCATTTCAAACTCAAGAAAGCTGTTCCTGACAAAAAGAGACCCAATAACACATGGTCTAGTGTCTTGATGCCAGGGTGCCTCAACAACCCACACAGGAATTGGGAAATACACAGGGGCAAGGTTCTGGGCCCTGTAGGGCACCTCAAGAGAAGTGAAGTTCTCTTGGGAAGCCCTGAGCTCAAGGCAGTTCCAGCCTGCCAAGATGGTTTTGTTAGCCTGCAATCCACAGTGGTCAGTCACAGAGTTAGAAATAGCTCCCCGACACTGAAACATCCAATTCTCTTCTTTAAAGACAGTTGTGAGCCAAAATCTGAAGTTCTTCAAGTCATAGCCCACACATCTCCTTACAGATATTTTGTTATCTCCTCGATCACCACTAAGTTACTGGACTTACCCCTATATGATAATTCCTCACCTCCCGAGATACAGTATTCTACCTTTTTAATAGTGCTTACATAAGGGACAAGAAGAGGAAAAAAAGAATGAACTTGAGAAGGAGTGGTGTATTCAGTGCTGGTAGAGATTTTGTTCTATTTTAAGGGTCAGAGTGCCCTCTTCTGTCCCATCCATGTCCTGATTATTAGCTCACTCCTTTGTTAAATCAGCAGACTGTAAAGAAAAACTGTGACTTGTCTTACTGTCTTCTAAAGCACAGTTGAGAAACCAAGAACCAGACCACAAAGTAGGAAATTACTCTTGTTAATGTGGGGGCTTGGGCAGTCATCTGCAACCAATAAAAGGTGTTGGGGGAACATCGCAGGCAACATGATGGATCTAATTAGTTCATGAGGTCAGGGATATTTTGAAATTAATCTCTGCAAAGTTTAAACAGTGGGGTGTTATTTATAGACCTGCATTTAAAATTCACCTTCCTCCTGCCTCTGTAGCCACTAATTGAATCCAGACTGATGGCCAAGGAATCTTGACTGACACAAACATATTAAAAGCAGCTCAATAGTACCGTTGCCTATAATAATTTCTAAACTAATCTTGAATCTTGGTGAAAGCACTGGGACTGCAGGATATCTGAATTATGGACAGAGCTTACAACGGCATAGAAAAATAAAAAATTAGTTGAGTGTTTCTATCATGAAAACACACAGAAGAGTGTTTCTGGAAAACATACCACCACTTCTGCGTGGCAAAGCCAGAATTCATAAACCGTGGTGCATCCCTGTGATGTGCAAGGAGCTACTACGAGCGTGCCCGGCCTGTGCTGCCACCGCCGCCGAGCCCGGGGATGCCCTGGGAGCTCCAGCTCCGCATCCCGGTGACAGCCCCTGCCTCTCTCCCCTGCTTTAGGGACGCGGTCCTTCTGCCACACCCGAAATCGCCTTGAGGGATGGAGGTGAAAGGGGCCGCTTTGTTTCCTTTCATCCTGAAATCACAGAACGGTTTGGGTTGGGAGGGGAGGGTCTTTAAGGTCCCTTCCAGCCCCTGCCGTGGGCAGGGACACCTCCCACTAGACCAGCCTCATTCAACCCGGCCTTGAACACTTCCAGGGATGGGAAGTCCACAGCTTCTCCGGGCAGTCTGTCCCAGTGCCCCACCACCTCAAAACGAGGAATTTTTTCCCTATTGACTTGCTGCGGTTTAGCACCGCCCCGTGAGGCGGTGCCGCCGCCGCCGCGCTCCGTCCCGGCGCGCTTTGTCCCCCCGCGCTCGCCGTAGCGGCCGCGCCGCAGCCGCCATGGCGGCCGCCTGTGGGAGGCTGGTGCCGAGGGGTGCCGCCATCGCCCTGCCCGGCCGTGAGCACCGCCTGGCCCCTCCCCCCCCCGACCCCGGGCACCCCCGAGCCTCCTCCCCGCCCGGCGCCCTCCTCCTGCCCTCCCCGGCCCACAGAGCGGGGAGGAGGGAGAAGGGAGGAGGGCCGGCCTGGCGGCGGGCTGGTTGTAGTGCCATGTCCTGCTTTGGTGGGGGCTGTTCAACTTGAAATAACGGATGCTTTAAACATTGTTTTTTATTTTACAGGGTGTTTGTCTTTGTCGGGGTATCGAGTGAGCAGCGATGGAAAGCCACCGAAATTCCAGCCGCCTCCGAAGCCCGTCATTGTTGACAGGAAGACGCAGAAGGAAGAGAGGAGGTGAGGGTGTCCCAGGCTCACCTGAGCTTGTAGAGCCTCACCTGGGCTTGTGTCCGGGTCTGTGCTCAGGCTGGTCACTGTGTGAGCACTTTCTTAAAGAACCAAGACGTTATTACACAAAAAAAACCCCAACACAGTTTGTAAAACTCTAGCAAAGACCATTTGTGTTGAAATATGTTCAAAACACCTTAAAATACTATTTCTGGAGTTTCTGAAAACAGTGAAACATGGAAAAAAAAAAAAAGTAGAGCAGTACCTTAGCAAATTTGGGGTTAATGTGGGTGATTATGTCTGTTAAAGGTATCTCTTTAGTTAAAGGCATCTCTTTAGTGTGCCAGGGGTGACAGGGACATGGGTCCTGTGTCTGCCTTTGCCTTGGACCTCGACACCAGTTGTGAGCACTTGCACCACTGGTTGTGACATGGACCTGATGTTACTGGTAGCCTTCATGAGATGTCTCGTTCTGGGTGTTTTTGATGTCACCTCAACCCATTTCATAGAATCACAGAATGGTTTGGGTTGGAAGGGACCTAAAGATCATCTCATTCCTTCCCCCTGCCGTGGGCAGGGACACTTCCCACTAGACCAGGTTGCTCCAAGTCCCATCCATCCTGATAGTGAACACTTCCAGGGTTGGGGCATCCACAGCCTCCCTGGGTTTTAAACCCAATTCGCACTGCTTTAAATGAGCCCGTGGTTCAAACTGCAGTGCTGCCTCTGGAAGGAGAGTGGTGGATACTGTATTGTTCATCTGCCACCTCCAAAAACCTCTCTTTGAAGATCATGAGTAGGTTTGGTGTTGTTTATTGCCTGTGGGCAGCAGCACCAACCAGAACCTCTGTGCTGCCCCCACAGCCCCCATAAGGTTTGCAGGGCGGATTTGCATTTGTCCTCCTCTCTGGAGGAGGTGCCTCCTGGGCACTTCTCTCCTGGCCAGATCCAGGACTTTTAAGATGCAGCTGTACAAGTGAATTAAATGAGTCCAGCTTCATCCATCAGCTCTGAGGCCGGGTGGTCTTGCCATCCAAACCAGAGTGAGCACATCCAAATATCTGTTGGAAATGGTCCTCAGCTTAAGCCAGTCCATGTCAGGAAGTGTGCCTTCAACTCAGCAGTCAGATAACTGAGATCCAGGCTGTGGGGAAATTCCTTGGCATGGTTTAATATTTTGTAGCAGAAAATAGTTTTACCAGTCTCATAAACCTTCTGTAGCACAAAAGGACATTTATGTGGTGTCTCCTGTAGAATCAGTTTGTGAAAACTGTAACAGATTGTAAATGGATTGAAAACTGTAATAGATTTTTCCATATCTGTTATTATAAAGTCAACGAATAGTAAGTGGATTGGATCATGTGGATTACAATTAAACTGTGAAATAAACTGTTTGTAAGCTGTGACAGCACTAACTGAACTGTCCTCTTTCAGTCAGCTCCTCTGAGACCAACATGTATTACTGGTTTGGGAAAAAATCTGTTTAAAAGAACAACAACAAAAAGAACAACAAACAAGCCACATAAAAACCCAAAACCAACATCAAAACTGCGCAAAAATTCCTTTAGATAACAAAAAGCAATAATTAAATAAAATTGGTGACTTCATAGACTGCAGTTCATATCTCTGAAAAGGCAACAGCTGGTAATTTTTAGGCCAAATACTTAGAATTCTCTAGTATTTTTTATGCAAATGCTTTCGTTTCATACTTCTGAAAGTTTGGCTTTTCTTACAGGTTCCTGAGCCCTGAATTTATACCTCCCAGAGGGAGAACAGATCCTCTTAAATACTATATAGAAAGAAAGGATATGATACAGAGAAGAAAAGTCTTCAACATCCCAGAATTCTATGTTGGTCAGTAACAGCACTAAAACTTCCATAATTCTGTCAGTATTTTACATTGTGTGGGGTGTTAGAAAGTCTGGTCATATGTAGAATAGCATAAAACATAAAGTCTCAGGTGTGTTAGATCAACTGGGATATGTTTCTGTATGTAGTACTACTTATTTTAATCTCATATTTACATCCAGATTCATTAAAAGAATAATTCTAATGTGTTCCTTATGTGTTTTATTTTTCAATCCTGGCACTTGAGCATATGGTTTACCAGCAGAGCTCAAGGAAAGAAGTATGTTAGATTAATTATATTCAATCTGGATAGGGAAGAGCAAAAAATAAAGGTGGAGAAAGTTTGCAGTTAACCTGCAGAATCACTTCAACCTGTATCAATTCAGGTCACATTAGCAGTTTTTTCTGTTTCTGGCAGTTTTGATCGGAAACAAAAATATTTTCAAAATGCACCTGAATAGATGCACTTTGTGTGACTCTTCCTACATTTTGGTACATTTTAACTGGGACAGGCTGTTTATTTTAATCTGTTTTTTTTGGCAGGCAGTGTACTTGCTGTGACTACTGCAGATCCCTATGCCAGTGACAAAGCCAAGCGGTTTGTTGGGATCTGCATTCAGAGGGGAGGGAAAGGACTCGGCGCTACCTTTGTCCTTCGGAATGTCATAGAAGACCAAGGTGGGGTTTCAGCTGTGGTAATTATGCTGCAAGTTCAGCAAAAAAATGGGTTAAGTTGTAGAAATTTAGTCTGTGGGGAGGAAAACAGCAGATTGAAGTGAAATTGTGAGTCTGCCTGTTTGAGTACTGTGCATGTTTAAAACTGTGTACACAGAAATGCTGATGTGCTCTGTACTTGCAGGCATGGAACTGCACAGTAATTTTTTTGTCTATAAACTTGGTGATTTTTAGACATCCTGTGATGGCTGCTCTTATGTCTGAGCCTGGGCTGTCTATTGCCGTGTAAATACCAGCCCAGTTTGCGCACTGTGTGTTTCCATGAACTGGGGATGTAGGTGTGAACTGTATTTAACAAGCAACAGATTAGAAGAGTTTTATCACAGGTTCATATTCTGGATTATGACAAAATCGGGGGCAGTGCAAATAGTGGAGTTCTGAGGGCAAATATGAAAGGGGTGGGTGTCTTTTCATACACGCTACACATACACTGAGGTGGATAATAACAGCCATTGTAATCAAAGGGAGTAAAGTTCACCTTCCTTAAATTCAAGCCGTTCAAGTCTCTTAAGCCATTCTGTATCAAAGATTTGACTTCCAAAGAAACGTGCAGACACAGTGCACGAGTACAATCACAAGTGCACACAGCACTGTAGTGCTCTGAGAACTAAAAATCAATTTGCGATGATACAGGAATGTGTAACTGAAGCAGTCCTGCTTGGCTGTTAGTATTTCTCCTGAATTTGGTTCATTAAACCAGGCTTTCTGTCTCTAAGGGGTTGAAATCTGTTACGAACTGTACAGTCCTCGAATCCAGGCGATTGAGGTTCTGAAGCTGGAGAAGAGGCTGGATGAGAACCTGATGTACCTGCGAGATGCCCTCCCTGAGTACAGCACCTTTGATGTCAATATGAAACCTGTGCCTCGCATGGATCAGGAGGAGATTCCTGTGAACAAGGTAGGAGCCACGTGTTTCAGAGGGAAAGCACAGGATTACTTACATAACTTCCATTTGACTGTTACCCTGGCAGGCTGTAGCACCTCTTTGCTACATCAGTTACCAGGGTGACAAAAGTAGGTAAAATTAGGCAAGTCTGTGCCATTTCTGTAGTGAAAGAATGGGGAGGATGTAAACACGTACCATCCTCTGGAGATAATTTTGAAGACATGCAAAGAGTAGCAGCCTCCACCTTCTTCTGTAGAACAGTGCAGAGAGGAAAGCTTTCCTTAGAGAAACGTTATTGTTAATGTGGTTACTGATTCAGGAGTTGTTGGTGTCAGGAAACAAGGTAAGAAAGATAGAAGAGTCGGCTAAAATCTGCATCTCAGGGAAGATCCAGAAACCATCAGACCCTGCCAGAGTGTTGTGTAGAAACTCAGTATGATAATTCCTCCCTTTCCCTATCATGCTTTTATTTTTCCTTAATGAGGAGCAAAACTACAAAAGATGAGTTAGCTTCATTGTATGTTTCATTTAAGGACTCTGTGATAAATCAAGACTGTTAATTATGAAGTTTTACAAGATACTATGGTAACAGTCATACAAAGTAGTAGTCCCTTAACACACTGACAGATTGGTCGCTTTTCTCTTACTTTCCTCCTGTTAGAGCAGCACTTATCTCACCTTTTGCTAAAATCACAATCAAAAATCTAATTCTTTAATACCTTTTTATTGTTGAGGTATTTTTTAAATGTTTTAATCTTTCACTCTAGCTGCAGGTACGAATGAAACCTAAACCATGGTCAAAACGGTGGGAAAGACCCAAATACAATATAAAAGGAATAAAGTTTGAGCTACCAGAACATAAAATGAAAGCAGCACAGAAGTGGAGCCAGCCATGGATGGAGTTTGACATGCTGAGAGAATACGATACTTCAAAAATAGAGGAAAAAATTCGGAAAGAACTGAGTGAAGAACTTGAAAAATAATAATGTTTTTTTGCAGTCTAGAATTCTTAAGAAAATTAATATTTTTAATTTACTGTATGGATGATCAGTTGTCAAGTTTTGTATATACATGGGCAAAGCAAACAATAAAGTTAACCTTTCCAGATTTTAATGTGAACAGATTTCTGTGGCTCGAGTGTCCACTGCCCTCTCAATGCTCACAAGTCAGTACAAGGAATCTTTCTTCTTGTGATAGAACATCAATTATATTTTTGTCATAGCACAAGGCTGGTGCTAGAGACAAGCTGGGATGAGACAAAGCAGAACAAGAGAAAAGCAATGAGATCATGAGCTTGTGGTAATTGCTGATCAGCAGTTGCATTTTTGTTGGCATTCTGAGAGGAAAAACAGCAGAAATTGATTATTAGAAAGCAGTATTTGCAACATAAATCCTGAAGCTACTGAGGGTTAGTGGAGCTGGAGGGGTTTTTTTCATACATCTTAGTAACATTTTTGTCACATGTTAAAGAATTGAACTGTAAGAGTCATTACCACAGTAAAATATTTTATTTTCAAAATAAAACAAATTATTTTTAATCTTTTGTCTGTAATACTGATCAAAGCTATTTACAATCAAAATATTTTACAAAAATATATTTTTAACTTAAAAAAATATAGAAAGAAGGCATACGGATTAAGTCTGCAAAAGTTAAATTCTAGTCCCAGAAGATTTTGGAGAAATAGTCACAAACATACAGATTCTGTGATACACTACAGTTTTTACAATGAAGCATCCTTGTTATTCTATAACAATATTTATTGCAAATATACAAAATTACAAAACATTAGAAACAATATCCTAATAAGGATATGAAGAAGTAAAGTTCTGTAGAGCTTACTGGGAAGCAAAGGGAGATTTCTAGAATTCCAGTTACTGGAAAGTAACTGAAGGTGTTCTGTTCTTCTCATCATCACAATGTCTGCGATGAAAATCCTGATTCCTTACCTGCACACTGATCCCCCTTGTTTCTGTATCAGGGGCATCATGAATTCTTTTTCACTAGGAATGGCTTAACAATAACCCTACCAAAAATCACTGCAGACCACAACTCAGAAGAGCTCAGTGACTGCTGAGTCAGAATGATATTTAGCAATTAGTACTGAAAATAACTTGTCAAGTTGACTACTGGCTAGCAGTGATAAAGTTCACAGGCACTTTCAGTCTGCAGGATTCCTTCCAAGAAGGATACAGCAGTAAAGCACTGTCACACATTTTAGAATGCCTGAACCATTGCTTTGACAACTGCGACTTCTAAATACTCCCTAATCTAGGAGTAGATGGCAGTAACACTTGGAAAAAACACCTCATGTATTTAACACCAAGACCGTCATTACCACTACCTCTTTGAGCAGGCAGGATCCACTAATTAAATTTCGTATTAGAACTGGTTTACTGTGAATAGGAGGCTTGTTTCAGTAATGTAAGTGTTGCTTCAAAAATTTCTATTTGCCAATCATTGGTTTAAGGTGTTCAAGTTGATGCTCTTCAATGAAGTCTTCTACGATATGCAGAGCTCCAATTTTCACCAGCAGGAGAAGAACTTCTTTTGTTTCATCACTATTTAAGAATCAAAAAAAAAGGAAAAAAATTATAACAGCACTTTTATGAACCTGTCTGAAGTACCATTTTTGTTTCACGACCTTGGCTACTCTGATCATTAAAAGCACCCAGCATCAAACACCTCAAACTTTCACAGTAAATGAAGACTGCTTGTTGTATCAGCTGAACCAGCAGCTGTGGTGGCCGGGGGGCCAAAGAGCCCAGGTACAGAGGGGGCCCGCTGGTGGACAGGCTCCGAAGTGTAAGGCTCCCCCTTATCTCAGTGAGAAAGGCCTCCCCCACTGATCTTGTGACCCTATGGAGATTCGGTCTGTCTGACTGGCTAGAAGACAGACGCCCCTTGCATCCCTTAAGAGGATGTAATCCAGCCCCCACTCTTTCCCCTCCTTATCCCCATTGGCTGTTGTTGTATTACCCCACCTNCTTTGGAATAAGCAGCAGCTTCTCTATCAACACCCCCATGGCGATAACTGCTGAAATGCTCCTCCTTCACATTAGACTCCATCTTTTCTTTTATATATATATATATACACATGACATGAGCATACTTTAAAGTGTCAAATATATTATATTTAAGGAATTAAAAAAATTCTTAACACAAAATATTTGGGGAAACACTTGAATCCCAAGGACAGCCTCATCCATTACCTGTGGTTGTCCTTGTGTAGTGCACGGGCACATTGCAGCAAGTGCTGGCTGAAGTTCAGTAATTCAGGGAGAGTTGATCCACCCTTGAGATCTTGGAACCATCTTTCTGGGAGGCACGCAACCACCTGTTCACACAATAAATACTTGGAAAAAGCTTAACAAGCATTTCAATATAACCAAGTCACATCACTTCGGATAGGAACACCACTTCTGGTTCAGTCACTATTAATGTGCTTTTTCTTTCAAACGAGCATTATCTCTACAAGTAGTTATTCTTAAGAACCTACAGACCAGTATTTGCTCTAAAATGCTCTTATGCAGCAAGGTTGTTAAAAGAAAACAAGAAAATAAAATTTTAAATATTTAAATTTTATTTTTTAAAATATTCCTTCTTCAGTTTTGATCCCTATTTATGAAAAACAGAAGGCTTTTATACTCTCTTTCAAAGTACATGTTATCTTTTACCTTCTCACACTTTTCTATATTATCCAGCCCTAGGGGTGTGTTTAGGATGTTCAGGAGAAGGTAACGATTCAGCAGCTTGCTCAGTCCCAAATCACGGACCTTGTCTTCCTGGACAATCCCATCCCAGAGAACAACATTGGAGAGCAGCTGCAGTAATGAAGAAACAACCTGCGTAACTTGTGGCTGTAAGTGTGCTAAAACTGTTACAAGTTTCATGCAAGAAAAACAAAGAAAGATAATATGTGCATCCAATTCAAGTCCTCAAACCCCAGGATTTACACTCTCCAAACTTCTGGTCAGTTAGCCACTAATAAACTGCATATAGTAAATAACCTAATTCATTTTACAAGTGCATCTATATACATGTACGGATACACCTGCATAACAATCACAGAGACCTCCCAAGGCTGGGAAGAGCATTTTACCCTTCTAACAGGTTAACAATTTGCTAAGTACAGAAGGCAACTAAAACTGTCAGAGAATCCACAACAGAAGTGAAAAAATTACTACATCTGCTCAGGACAAGACTACACACAGTCCCTTATGACATGATGATGATACAGTTTGTGGCATCACAAAGGTTTTTTTTTGTGGTACATATCAGTATTATTAGGCACTGAGGGTTTTTTCTGTTGCCTCTATCACTATAAATCCTTACAACTGTCATTTTTGAGTGTGGTCTAAGGCTACGTCTGTGAAGGTAAAATACCTTGAGTTTAAGTTACTTGAAAATTAACCTGCTCTGAGCCGAGGAGGAGGATAGGCAACATGAATAGCAGGAAAAACGGAATAGTGTCTGGGATGTTCATGTTGCCAGTGAAATGAACTTCAAAGAAAACAAACAGAACAAAACCAGCCCTATTTTCTCTACCTTAACAGCTGACCAAAACCGTCTTTCTTGAAATTTTGAACGCAGTGATGACTTGTCTTCCACAGTGCTGGTCATGGGAAGAAAAAGAAAAGTTAAAATAAGGATTATTTTTTGTTTGATTTAAAAGAAGATAAACAGACATCTGATCTCTCAGACATGGATATCTGCAGTATTTCATCTACATCTGTAGGGGAGAAAGGTAGAGGAACTAAAAAAAATACAAATTTAAGAGAATCACAGGGTCAGCTTACCTTTTAGGATACAGAGGAATAAAGACATCCTCCTCTACAGATTTCTTCATTCTTAGGACAACCGTGTTCATCAAATCCTATTAAAAAAGAATTATTAATGTGTGCTCAGAAGAAAGACTTCATATTCCGTTTGTAACAACCTCAGTGGTTATTTAGTTCATCCAGAGGTCTGGTATCTTAGAGACAAGTGCAGCTGCCATTTGTATATGACACACATTGAGACCCTGAATAAAAAATAGAAACAGTAGACAAATCACAGCTGTAATTATCTATAGGCTTAGCCTAGAGGGTTTTGCTATATCCCTAAGCTATATCCCTAAGTGAGGCCTTTTTTTACTCATTTATCTGCAATGCAGCAGGAAAAATGTACAGATTAAAACCAAAATAAGTTATACACATGGGATCTCCATTAAAAGATGTTAAATTTTATGTAAAAAAATAGATCACCATGTCTAGGATAGTATTTTTGGGCAACATGTTTTCAGGTGCCATAGATTGCCACCTACCTTTTTTTTAAGCCTATTTATTTTAAGTTCTGGCTAAGATCAGTTTTATCACTTGACTTTAAGCCATGGTTTCAAAACAGCAAGCTTTGGAAGGCATAAACATTTTCTTTAAAATATTTCTTTTCATACTCAGGGCCCAAACATCCATCCCATTTCACCAGTTAATCCATCCCATTTTCACTAGATAAACCTCCTGATTTATATCAGAATAAACCCAGAATCAGGCTAAGAAGGGCTTCCTAGAGTGACTGGGTATATAAAAGTAATTATTAAAGGATTGCTAGGATTATGTAGTAGTTTTTCTCCTCACCAATTAACCAACCTTTGGGGATTCTCAATTAAATTTAAAATTTAAAGAATTTAAAATTCTAGGCCTACTTTATAAATAAAAGCTTAAGGAATGGACCACTGAAGCATTACTAGCATTTAAAGCTCAAATTTGGAAGGATAATTAGATGCAAATCATTTTTAGTGCAGTGAAGAAAGATTAGATCTACAAACAGATTCAGGCAGAATTTTTCTACGGACAGGAGCTAATTTCTGCCTCATCATCTTCAACGAGGAGAGAATCAGAGTTGGAAGTTTAACTGTTAAATCATCTTAATATAAAGTGACAAAACGAAAAAGTAATCAGAACCAAACAACTGCAGGAGAATGTTCTCAGTGCCCACAGGAGCACACACGAAGTTACACACAGTGGGTGAAGTTCCCCTTACTCAGTACCACAGGAGCTTTTTACCTCTCTTGCTCGACTGGACTCATTCTTGGAAAGGATTTGTTTCGCAAAGATGTTATTGCAAAGCTGTACAAGGTTCTTTGTCTGTGAAGTAGATAAAGGATCCCACATACTCTTCACAAATGCTGAAAAAAATAGGAATTTATTGCATTCATAATATGCAAGTACTTATCTGCCCTAGTTTCAAGCCATTACAATATAACAGAAGTAAACATATAAAAAGCTCAGCCTCTCACAATAATTTTAAAGAGGCCACCTTAGCCTCACTCTGTGGAACTATACAATCATTACATCTTGGAGCACTGTGATATCACCAACATTATTTGATATTACCATTTTTATTTAAGGTTTGATTGCGTAGCTGCAGTGAACATTTTCAATACAATCTTATCATACCTGTAATTTTAGGAAGAATAGTTTTTTCAATCACTCTAGGCAAAACTTCTTTATCATGATCATCATCCCTTTTTGATTCAGATACATTTTCTGCATCACTGAATTCTTCTATAGCTCTGAACCAGGGCATCTCTTCCAGCTCTGTAAAATTCTGCTGAAAGATGACTCCTGTTAGTTGTTCAGCTGGTCAGCATTAAGAGAAAAGCTCTATCCAGTGACACCCCAAATTCCCACTTAATTTCAGATCCACCCTCATCACTGAATGGGCCAAAACAGCAAAACTAGATTTAAAGCTAAAATTTACTGAGTGGTATTGCTCAAGTGTCTTCAAAGAACCCAGAAGAAGAATTATTTTAACAGGAGGTGTGGCAAAAGGCGCTAGAGGTAAAAGGAAAGGGGAAAGTTAAGAAGATTTCACAACATGCTTCAATTTTTGAGACAACACAGTAGGTTTCTTAATTTCTAATGCACTGTGCTACATATAGAAAAAAATAATTTTCCACATTAATACATAATACACACAACTTTTAACGAAAAAGTCAGCTGATGCACCCACCTCAAGAGGATTCCAGCTTATTAACTGAACTCTGATCAATGGATTTAATAGCTTAGGCAGGCAGAAACTGATGTAAGCATCACAGTAAGAGTCAGGAAACTTCTCTTTCCATTCCTGGAATTTCAACAGGATTTTTCTGATGTCACAAAAATCTGCATGTACATCTTCAAAGATTTTCCTACTATCCTCTAAAACGTTATCTATGGATAATATTCATTGGGAATAAAAAAAAAAAAACAATCACAGAACTTATTGAGGCATAAGCTAATGAGTTTATGCATCTATAGGACATAAGAGATATTTTTATGAGAATTGCATTTGTTATTTATCTTTTACACACCTGACATTGAAATGGTTTAAAAACAGCTCCTGGGAAAACCCAGTTTTAGAAAAAAATAGTGTCAGAAGACCAAGGAAAGGCAAGTTTCTTCATGATCTATTTCACTGATTTATATAACCACTATGTTTCAAACTTTGTTCCAGAATGATAAAATTTCAGGCATGAAAACCCTTCTGCTATATGCGAAGAAAAGATATTATGCCTTTCCCTCCTCCTCTTCGTCCATTCACTCAAGATAATTAAAACACCAACCTTTAATTCACCCTCTAGCTTCAGGAAATAAATTGACTATACAAAACATGCTGCAGCACTGCACTGAGTACTGTCAGATCAGCTTTGGCATAATCTGACAGAGCTTATTTCTAGTTTAAAAAGCCATGTATAATGCTGCCACCACATAACTGACACCAGAAGAAGTCTACAACCATTCTTTTATTCTTCCCAAGTCATTAGTCAGAACTGCCCGGGTGCATTTTTTTCCTACAGTGTGCAAATAAAAACATGGAACTCGAATGAAGTATTCCTCTTCCTTTCCTTAAAAAAAAAATCATTAAAGAAATATCAACAGGAGATCTTGTTCTAGGACATCACACTAGGACTGTCACCAACCTTTGCTCTTCTGGAACTCGTCCACCTCTGTGGGAGTCAGCTCCTCGTCACTTGACAAGCCCTCGTGGTGATCTCCTTCTCCTGACTGCTCCCTCGCCTGCCGCCTGCAAGTCCTGCATTTTGGAATGAACTCAGATGAGTTATCCTCTCCTGTGTATGCAGGAGAAAGCTTAAGGAAAATAATCCAACTTCAAAAAAGGTACTTAAAACTAGCAGTGAGAACAACAGCCTAAGGAGAGGCAATGAGGGAGCAACAGTAACTACGGAACCAAAAGGACTCCTAAACTGTGGAAAAAGGAGGGGATTTGGGAACTGACATCCAAGAGCTTGGAGGAAGATCTCTAACCTCTCCCATGAGCCATACAATAACCTTCACTTCATCACCACTGATGAGGCAAACAGCTCATCCCACCTGCAACACAGAGCATCTGGCATGGAACTGGATCCTGTCTGATAGTTTAGTGTGTAGTAAACAACTGAGCTCTCAGACTCAGTGATGCAGTCAGTCCTGGATCACTTGTTCAACAACTTACAGGAAAAAGGTGATAGCACCCATGTGCCAGTGGGGTTCTAAAAGCTATTGCCATGGCATCAAGAAAAACAGGCTGCAAAATCAATGGCTTGAATTTCTACCACAGGAAAATGATAAATGATATGGAAGTGATATTGCAGAAATACTTTTAAACAGTTATTAACATCAGTTAGCATTAAAGGTTAACTGCTTCGAGTGGAAGTAGTTATTATTATACCACTTTTCATCCAGTAAAACTTCAAGGTACTTGCTGCTTCAAAGTATAGTTATGAGCTGAGGTACCACTGCAACTGTAAAACTTTCAAAGCTCCCAATAATATTAAAAAAAAATTGGTACCAATCTCTGAACACTGTAACATCCAAAATGTACCATCTGTCTGACCTACACTGATAGCAGACCTGGGGCTAGAGGTTGATTTGCTTCACTCACCACCACCTCTCCAGCAGAAACAATTCTGCCTAATTTTGCTATTTATACAGTAATACAAAAATATATTTCTGTAAAAGTTCATATTATTAATTAAATCAGAAAGGAACAAGCTTCCCTCATAGGTTTGTCTCACTTAAGACTTTTTAATTTAAAATATCTAGCTCTATTAGCATTCAGGTTCAAATCAACGTGAAGAGAATGACATTAACACATAGATGGCTTCCATATACTTCAAGTTTTGAAAAGCAAATACTGAAATATTTTTAGTGTAATCTCATTTAGTAATCCTACAGGTTTACGTTCATGACTGCAGGCATGACAGGAAGTCAGTGCACAGCACATTTATCAGAGTTAGGTGAACCTCTATGTAACAGTTACCTTCGATGCTGACACATTTCCAGAACCTGTGTCTTCTCATCACCTTCCATTCCACCTTTTGCTGGTTTGTCATTCCCACCTATCAGAAGACAGACACAGCCAAAAATAAAGTGGTACGTTTTTAAAGTTCCTGTTTTCTTTTCAAACAGGAAACAAAGAATCTCTTTCTATTGTTTTGTTGTTTGTGGGGTTTTTTTTTTTGTGATTTGGAAAATAGCCAACCAAAGGATAAACCTAATCAGAATTCTAACAGTATCCAGAGTAAGTCAGAGTAAACTCCTTGTAGCACTAATAACTGGCTGAGATGTGCAAAACATGCCAAAGAAAAAGGGTGCGCTACTACTGAAGTACTATAATGTAAGAAAAAACAGGCTTTCCACTATATTAAATACAACTAGGAACATAAAAAACAATGCTATGTGCTGCTACACATGCAAGCACAGTCTCATTTGTAATGAGCTGGAGGTAAAACCATTTTAATAGCAACTCTTACTATGGCATTACCCTTTTCTCCTTACACCTGCTGCCAGTTTGCTACACCTTTTTACAAAACCATCCAGGCTGCTACTTTCTCTCATCAGCAGTTTATCCCCTGAAGTGAGAAGACTGAACCCATATGATTTAGTATTTACCAGGATCCAGTGCATCTGGCTTCCATCTGTTCCCAGCAGCTCTAAGCATATTGCTCTCAGCTTTGCCTAAACAGTTTTAAAGGGTTTGGTTTTGGAGGTCTGGTTTGTTTGGGTTTCTTTAAATAGCAGCAGCTAGAGATTCACACAGCATACAAACAATACCTTGGTGTGGAAAGAAAATACAAGCTGAGAAAACTGTATTAATTTTTCCTACAGCGACTGAAACACAGTTTTCTTTTAGATAAAACCCTTACACAAAGTGGCTTCTCCCTTCATGCTCTGCCACACGTGTGTCGCCTCCTGGTTTGAAATCTCCAATCTGAGCACACACATAGCCTTACAGACACTCTCAGGTAAAAGTGACATTGCCAATTACACACTCAGCTTTTTCAGATATTCGCAGAATTCCATAATAAGCAAGCTTTCTGCAACTTGAGACCTACTGGAAAACTGACTTCCATTTTTCGTTTTAAATATTGATGGGAAATTGCTGAGTTGAATAACTAAAAATTGACAGGGTACTTGGCCATATCACATTAAGAGAAATTAAACCAGAGAAAAACAGTATTATGGGCATTACTGAGGTAAGAATTTCAAATGAGGTGGAGTAGAACACGCCTACTGACAATGGGAAGGGGAAAGGAGATCGAAGGCGAAAATTAAAATCTTAATCCAAAAATTAACTGTATTTCTGCTCAAAGACAGAAGTTATTTTCTCACTGAAAATTTGAACTTCATACTAACTTGTCAGATGCTGAACATAAGCAGATTCATTTTTCAGCTCCTCTTGCCTTCGCTTTGATACTCTCACGGCTCGTTGCTGAAGAAGTGCATGTACAGCCCACTCCAGTTCATTAATGTCCTTCAGCTGAAATACAGTAAACACTAATCAGGTTTTCAATTGATTTAAATCTCACAAGAATGAACAAAAACCACTTTCCATGGGTTTTTTTGTATAGCTGTGAAATTAGAACAGAAGTATCATAGATTGACAAGTAAGTTCCTGGTCATGGAAGTCTTTTCAGGCTTTTTTTATAAGACTGAAAACACAAACTAAATACCAGTTACACATCAAGGACTAAGACTTCATACAAAAGGGATCACCAGGACAGTACTGGTGTCCCTTGTTTTATTTCAGTTTGCTTTTGAGGCACTATCTGTTGAAGAAAATGTATTCACTAACTAACATTTCTTCTCTTCAAAGTTACCTGAAGAAATTCACAACTGCGAAATGACACAAAATTAAATTAAAATTAAATTTGATTGTGATAGAACTGATTTTTAACTTGGTGGTATCCCCCACCTTTCATTGATAGAATGCACCTTTATCAACCTAGAAAAAAAAAAAAAAGAGGGAAATGTACATACTTTTTCATTCAAACAGTTTATCAAGTTTTCTACATATGTTTTCATGGACCTGTAGAATTTGTAATGCAGAGCTGCATCTGAAGACTTCTCTAACTCCTGGACAGACATCTTTGAGCTCTCAATATCCTCCATACATTTTTCATACTCTCTCTGGTGGGCACGGTGCACATCCTGTAAGGATGTTATCCTATAAGAGAGAAACCCAGACAATCGGAACTATTGCCAACTTAACAGCTGATGCATTCCAAAATATTTTTCCCATTATAATCACATACAAAATCTTTGCCTGTGCTAATATTAGCATTTGCATTCGACCTGAGCAGCACTGAAAGATTTACCCATGCCAGCATTTGCAGAAGTACAGGGTGGGGACAAACATCATGCTTTGGAGACCCAAATGTTGTTTATGTGGTGCTGGTTTCGAAAGCACCACTGGTATTTTACCTGGTCTCCTCAACACACCACACTTCCCAAAAACGTAAAAGCCAAAATTACATGGTATCACATTATTAAATAGATTCTACCCAATGTAATCTGGGGAAAACTACAGCTCACGTCAGCATGTCCATACCAGTGTAATAAAAGTTGCATGGCCAAAAGTACCTGTAAGCATTCCCAACATGCTCACTATTAAATACAAACCAACTGAGAACTCTCACTAGTGTGTGATAAACACCAAAACTTCTGTCTACAGCTGTCGTTATTAGAGAGGTAGCACAGTAACATTTACATATATTACAACTCTGCTTCCTCTTTTTTTCACCCGTTCCCTCCTCACACATCCCAAGTGTTTGCTCAGCTTGAGCAGGCCTATAACAGAATCAAGGCACAGACCACAGCTTATTTCACCTTCCTGAACTGAACACTTCCCAAAGAAAATAGCTGAACTAAACTGTTGTGTTCTACTGTGCTACAAATCAAAAAGAAAAAAGATTTATCTATTTCAGCACTTATTATGTTAAAAACACCTACCAAGTTTACACCAAACAGGTTCCCCCTCCCCTTCCTGCTGTTTTCCAGACAAGTTTCCCACTCTTGACAGCTGTATTCTTACTTTTTCTTATTTGATTGTATAAGTAAATTCCTGCTTCAGTTAACTCAATTCCTGTCAGATAATTAAAGCCAAGAAAGCATACAATTCCACAAAAATATTTAGTCCAGCTTAGTTTCAATTCCCTAAACAAATGTGTCAGTGATAATCTGTACAAAGAAAAGATTATACAGAGAGAGCCTGGTGCAAGTTCACAGCACAATTTACATTCCAGTTGTATTAAGTTACTTGTCTAAACTTATCTGAACAGCTGCTTCCCAGTGCTGGGAGGGGTGACAGGGGATGGCTTACCTTGGGATGCCTGACCCCAGCTGTCCTTCCCACACACTCTCCAGGAGACTCCCACGTCCAACCCAGGACACTTCAGCTGCCCACCCAGCAGCTGAGCTGCTCAAGAGAAGTCACGGCCTGGCACATAACTGATGAAAAAGATCCAGGCACGTTCTGAACAGCCTGTAGAGAACTTAGGCTGCTTTAGGAAATACTGGGCTATTTTTGCAGCTGGTGTAAGAACTACCACAGGAGGGGTGGGAGTGCCAGCTCCACCTGCCCCCACTGAAGTTCTGCTTGCTGGCCAAATGTAACATCGAGCCAAGGCTCCTGTCAAGAACTGCCAGCAAGCATTAAAAACTGCTGCCAAACAAATGAATTTACTTTCCAAAGTTCGAGTTGACAAAAAAACTCTTGGAAAGTCCAAATGCTCTCCTACAACAAAGCATTGCCAGGTAAAGTAAAAAATTTGTAGTACTCCATTAGACATCATTACACATGAAAACAACCCAAAAAAAGCCCAACACTCTGGAAAAAAGAGTAAGACTTCAAAGCTGTTGTCTCATTCTGTGACAAAAACTCAGAGAACTCGTAAGTTAAGGAGTTACCTTTCAGTCAGTCGCTTCTTCACAATTTCCAAATTCACAGGTGGTAGAGAAACAGAGGTATCAAACTTGGGTTTGGTTGGCTGATATTTACGCACGGAAGCATCATCACAAATTTCCTACAAGAATTAAATGTCAATTTTTAATACACCATTTACACAATTTCTCCCTTTGCAACTCTACAGATCAACGAGACATCATTTGAATACTAGACATCTGATATAAAGAGACATATTTCAATCACAAAAAAATCTAGACAAAACCCGATCAATTGAAGAATGAAGTCCATGACTAACAAGGTCTACTGCTAAAAATTGCTGCTGTTGCCTGAAGAGCAGAATGAACTTTTCCATAAAAAAGTAGATTATGAGGACCTAAGATCACATATCATACTGGATTTGAACACTAGTCTCAGGAAGATGTAACCTTCTCCCATTCCTCTACTCCCCGAACTGAAAAGATTTCTACAACTGTCAATTCTGACATAAAAGAGCTAGTTATTTAGATACTCCTAGTCTGATCCAGAGTAAGTGATCCAAGCCAGAAACTAAACTTCCAGCACATCAGAATACTTTATTTTTGCCAATTACTCACTGGGAAAAAGACAGCATTCTGCTGAAGTGTGAAGAGAGCTCTCAGATTGCCACTCAACAGAAATTTAGCAGAATAAAAGAGTAATTTTTGCTTTGCTACTTTGCAACATTTGTATTATTTGCATACTTTTCCTTTCAAGGCCTCTCGCACAGCAGCAAAAAAATCAGAGTTCAGAATTTTCTTCTCTGCTTCTTGTGATCTCTTTGGGGCTGACACCACCATGCTGCTTCTCAACAGCCCGACAGATTATAGATTTTCATTATCATCTTCCCGTATTTCTAATCATCTTTCCCTGAAGAACCAGGGAATAACCTCCTAAAATCCTCTCTAATAAGAGGGCAGGAAGGAGATACAACAGTACTCCAGACAAGCTGTCTTGCCTATGAGCAGAAAGCAACTTCCAGTGGATAGGAAAGCATGTGTTACCTGAGAGAGTTTAACAGCTTTCTTTATCTGCTGTTCTTCCCACTTGGCTTCATCATCACTTGATCCATCACCTGCAGACACTGGAAGTTAAAACAATCACTATTAGATGTAACTACACTCTTTATTTTTTCCCCTCTCGTGTTCTCCTCTATCTAAAGCAACAATGGGTCTCCCAACCACTACTGAGAAGTGATATACACAAAAAACAGCAGATAAAAAACCTGCAGATGGAAGACTGCAAAACTGAAATGCAAGGAAGGCTTGGAAAAGGCTACTTGGATTTGTAGAACTCACATTAACATTAATTTCCCCAACTGTTTCTCAGACAACTAATGTAGTAGGAGGCACACAAACATCTTGTTTTCATGTCTCAAAGCAAAGCTGTAACACACGTAAACAAGAGTGTAAGTATAGACTGTGACATTACACCCAGCAAACCCCTGAGCATTCCAAAACGTACACTCTACTACAGATACAAAAAGATCTCATTAGCATTAATTTGAATGGCAGATTCTGCTCATAGTTATGCATTCCTTATATCCCTTATTCAAACCTGTGGTTCATAAACTACGCTGTAAGAAGCTCCAAGAGAAAAAAAGCAATGGAAAAGCCAGTTATGTTTTGCATGCAGTAGGTTTGTTTACTTCTGAAGGGCTAGAATGCTGGTTTGTTTGTTTTTCATTTTTCAAATTTATAACGTCAGTGCAGGGAGAGCACTTGGAAGACCAGACCAGAAGCAGGAGGCAGGACTTACAGTAACTTTATTCACAGTAAATGTGCCTTCTACAAGGCCATTTTTTCGCAGCCAACAAGGCCAAAAACAATTTTGTAAACGTTTCTCAAAGTATCCTGCACTACCACAAGTGAGACCTAAACCAGGTTAATGACCCATATAAACCTCAAGTACCAACTGTACAGCCTTTTTCCAAGAGCCCTGAGGAGCAAAGCCTCACTCCTTACTGGATAAGACCCACGTGGTTCCAGAGACTAAAACAAAGCCTCTGGGAGAAACACCACAAACTCACCCATGTCTTCAGTCATCCTCTGCCGAAGAGTTCTCATTTTAGGAGCAAAATCGAGATTCTTTGTTTCAGACTCATCTTCACTCTCTAAATCGCTGCTTCCTCTTCTCGGAGGGACCTGAGGACTGTTTGAAACATCCAGGGGAAGATAATCAGCCTCTGTCCTGGCTAAGTGACGCTTCCTCCGAGCAGCCTCAACATGTGCTGCACTGGGGATACTGCCTGCATCAAAGAGAGAGGAAAGATAAGCAAAAGACTAAAAGCAACACTCTGTATCTAATGCAAATCATCACAACTGTTCAGCACCACTGTATAACTCTGGATACAGAACACAAGATGGTTTTCTACTGTTGTTACCATGTAGACTTTAAGGAGATGAAAAAGTGGTTCTCAGACTCAAAGTGAGGTTTTATTTTCACCTCTCACAATGATGAGAATTGTACAACACTAAAGAGGAATTTTCTGCTGCCTTTCTTCTATAACCAGTGCACATAATTTCTGCTCCATTCCCAAAATTAGAACAGAAAGACAACAAGTATTTGCAACTAAAAATATGGGGGAACCATCACTATTCTTCCAGAAGGGTAGCCCTGACTCAGGATAAACAGATGCCTATACTTTAGGTGGTTTAAGCTGAGTGGGACTCATCTCATCTAACCTGTCATGTACTTCAAACCCAGAATGTTCCAAAGCAGCTTTCTTAAAAAAAAAAAAAAATGCCAGGGAACTAACCTGGTAATAAATCCTTCCTCTGTGGAGAGCTGGATTCATTTTCAGAGTCTGAGCTGCTGTAGTCCTCATTCAGTGAAGAATAAGTTTCATCTTCATTCTCCTCCTCCTCTTCACGAGTGCCTTTGGTGTTGCCAGTTCCAGGCTCCAACTGACAGATTTCTGCATTAGGAGAAAAAACAAGTATGATCCATTATTTCAGTTTCAGCTGCTGGAATATGATGTGCCATAACTAGTTACCAGAAACTATTTACACCTTGCTGCAGCAAAGTCTGGTCACTTGTGTGTCTCCACCTGTTCTCATCAAAACATATCATAACATTCCAAAACAGTCACTTACAAGCCAGTTCTTGTACTGAATAAAAGCATCTTTGATGATGCTTCCCATAGAAAGACTATGAGTCCTCCGGAGACACAGAGTGTATTTACATGCACAAAAGCAATGAGATCAGCTCGCAGATAACAACTAATTAATATTCTGTTTGTTCACAGCATCTTTGGATTCTTGACTTGAAAAACTGCATGTAGAAAGCCCTTGTTTTTAAGCATTAACAATGAGGGAGCTCTTATTTAAACTATAAACATTTATATCTGTCTTGTCTCCATCTATTATCAAATTCTTTAAAAATATTGATTTCTCTTCATCTGCCACTACACTTTCAGTAAATTATCAGATTACTGAACAACAGAATGTACCACCTTCTATAAGAATATGATATGCTTTTATAAGAAGTTACTAAGAAAATTTACCATCTCATCTGAATCACAACCTTAAAGGGAATTATTCCTCAATCTAATTTATTTTTATCTAACATTAGCAAATATGGTATATCGGTGAATTGACGGGGCTGTCAAAAGGGGAATACAGAAAGAGAACTTTTAGACACATTTCTAAAACACACAAACTCCAAATATTCCAACAGGAAACCTACCACAGAACAGTTTGGGTTGGAAGAGACCTTAAAGATCATCCCATTCCAATCCCTCTTCCATGGGCAGGCACACCTTCCACTAGACCAGGTGCTCAGAGCCCCACCCAATCTGGCCTTGGACACTTCCAGGGATGGGGAATCCCCAGCCTCTCCGGGCAACTGACTATATTTCAATGAAACTAGGGATACTACCAGAATAATCAAGGCTATTGACTGCATTCAATTAAAATATTTAAATGATGTAAGAGCACACAATTTAAAAATGTTTACATTAAGTTTTATCAAACAAAATGCTACTTAGCTCACATTTTCTTTCAATCAAACTGCAATCTGACAGCAATAAGCAGTGGATACCTGACTCATAGTTTGAAAGATATGATGTTGAGGTATAAACTTATCAGAACTTTGTTAACTTTGATGTCCTACATGGTTCTGCATAATCAGATTTTCTCAAAAACAGCCTCCAAGTTCTGATAATCTTTTACTAAGGTCAAACTGAAAATAATTTCAGCACAAACACATTACATTATAAACCTGTAAACTAACATTGTAAGTATAATTCTGTGTTCAATTAACAATTAAAAAACATCTAACAGCAGTATTTTTACATTACTCTTCACATATTTCATAAAATATTTAACTAAAAATATACTTACTTTTGCTTTCTTCAGTTTCAGTCTGTGCAGGCAGTGGGCTTTCCTTCTTTTTAATTCTAAAGGTTACTTCATTGAAGGACGGTTTTTTGACTTTAAAAAACTCTTCACCTATCCAGATAAAACAAAGTGATTCTGAGTAACATTAATAAAGCCAACAATAAACACAAATATACATATGTACTACATACAAAAGTGCATGTAATCTCTATGTGTGCACAGCATAACTTCTAAATCACAGAATCAATGAGGTTGGAAAGGACCTCTGAGATCGAGTGCAACCTGTGACCAAACACCAACATGTCAACAAGACCATGGCACTAAGTGCCATGTCCAGTCTTTCAGTTCTGGCTGGATTAATTCTAAATATTATTATGGCTTTATCTTTATCATGATCCACCAGCTCTTAGCTAAAAACCGCGCAGCTCAGCCTCCTCAACACAGCAACACTGCACTGCTGAAATGCAGGGTCTCTCTGCAGCTTGTCCCCACCAAGGTGGCCACATCTTGTCATCAACCAGAACAGTAACAGCCCAGAAGTGTCAATTAAACATTTAAGTTTCATTTATTTAAGCTTGTTCATCATTAACTAGTCGTGGAATCACACAGTACTTGTTCTCTCTGGTTTTCTCCAGCTCTAAGAAGATTCCAGATGCTTTCGAGCTAAAAGAATGTGGACATAAATAATGGTCACAGTACTTTTCACAGAATCACAGAATTCCTAGGGTTGAAAGGGACCTCTGCAGATCACCTTGTCCAGTCCCCTGCCAAGGCAGGGTCACCTGGAGCCAGTGAAACGGGAATGTGTCCAGGTGTGTTTGGAATGTCTTCAAAGAGGGAGACTCCACACCCTCACCGGGCAGCTGTTCCACTGCTCTACCACCCTCATGGTAAAGAAGTTCTTCCTCTGTCTGAGGTAGAAGTTCTTGTGTTTTAGTTTATGGTAAACTAAACACTGCTCCTCATCCTATTGCTGGGCCTCACCGAAAGGAGGCCGGCATCATTCTGTCGGTAGCCGCATTTGAGGTATTTTGATGGACAGATGAGACCTCCTCCCCGTCTTCTCCAGACTAACCAGCCCCAGCCCATACTTTAGTACGGGTTTATCGTGCAAACCCTCCCAAGAGGCCTCCCCTGACACAGCACCGCTGGCTGTGCTTACAGCGAGAGGCAGGCGGGCGCCCAGCGCGGGGCTCGCTGAGGCGGGAGCCCAAGGCAGCCCCATCCCGGAGCCCCCGGCCCCGCTCTCCGGGACACACACACGATCCCTCCTCACCTTCTTCCCGCTCCTCCTCGCCGCCGAAGCTCAGCAGCTCCTTCCCGGCCCGGCCCGGCCCCGCTGCGGCCCCGGCTCGGCGCTGCCCTNGCGCCGCCGGCCGCGGAAGTTGCGCGGGGGACGGCGGAACATCGCCCCCGAGAATCGCTCCCGGGACCGGCGCGATCCCAACGTGGGTCCCGGCGCGCACGCGCCGCGACCCCGGCGCGCCCCGCCCGCGGGGGGCGGGAGCTGGGAGGGACGGGGGGATGGAGGGGGAGAAGGGAACCGGCCGAGGTGTCCCGTCGGGAGAAAGTAAAAGGCATTTTTTGGTGATCCATAGATGCCTAAAAATGTAACTTGTTTGACGAGCCGTGAGCCCCTCAGTGCAGGGGCTGCAATCCTGGGTGGGTGCTCTCCCTCCTCCATCGTACCATCGAAAGCTTATGGAGTTCTGGTATTATAAAATATAATTTATAAATAATATACGGCAATATGTTATTTTCAATGTACATGAGTTATATGCAAATTATATGGCGATAATTAGTAATGAATATTTATAAACTTTTGTTATTGCTATGTATTATGTAAATGACTAGTAAATTGAAATGTAATGGCTGATGTCTAACTACGCATAAATAAAGTAGCTATTTTAGAATTGGTTATAACATACACTAGTAACAAATAGATACACTTTATAAGGCCAGGCTGGATGGAGCTCTGAGTAACCTGGTCTAGTGAAAGGTGTCCCTGCCCATAGAACGGGTGTTGGAATTAGATTATCTTTAAGGTCCTTTCCAAACCAAGCCATTCTAGGACTCTGTGATTATTATAAAGGCAAAAATGACTCTGTAGCTTGTTGTCAAAAAGTAATCACACATTTTTCTCCCTTTTCTCAGGCTGAGCTCACAGAAGGAGTCAGGCAGGTGCCAGTGCTGGTGGAAGGGGAGGGGAACATATGGCTAGGAACAGAAGGAAGGTGGGAATGTGACAAGTGATGACAAATTGGTTTGCTTGGAGAGGAGTTGCACTGTCGCTTGTACCAGCCTTTTATTTCTGCCATGCTGACTTGAGCTGTGTGTGATTTGCTGTGTGGAAAGAAAGTACATCCCACTCCAAATGAAACCAGGCAGAGCAAGTCCTTCAAGTAAGCCTTTGTGTCCCGAGAGAAGTATCCAAAAATAGCAAATGTTTGAAATGTTCTTGCTTAAATTGCTCCACCTTTCTGTCCTTCATCTGTAAGATGAAGATACTAATATTAACTTGCCTCAGGAATCTTGTGAAGAAAAAGCTGCATTTGGGAAGCACCAGTTACAGTAAGAATAACATAAAAACCCAAGAGAAAATCAACTAAAATATATTTCTGTTCAGCACTGCCTCGGAATGGTTATTAAATAAAACCCAAGGCTACTTAGTGAATAAGAAAGATTATAAAAACTTTAACAATTCAGGAAGCACAATTCCTCTTGCAGCATTATTCTTCTGCACTGAAAAAGGGTGGGGGTCTGGTGGAAAAATAAAGTACTTATGCAAATGCTGAAATTAAAGTCTGTGTATTTGTGCTTAAATTGACTTATTGCAGGCTCTGATTCAAAGCTGCCTTATTGATGTGGAATTGATATGGACTTTCCGTGGGTAGTTTCTCTGACTGAAGGGTGAAGTCGAGGATAGTCTGGGGATGCACAGGTGTATTGAGCTGTTCCATTGTAACCTGGATAAAGCAGGGTTTGCTGATATAGATTTACTCAAAATAATGCCCATGAAGTTTCCTGTTTCTTGTTTACAATCCAGGACTGATGAAGATTTCATCGTGCCAGCTAAAGATGATGTGAGTTTTACCGGGAACCTTTAACATCTTTACAATAATGACAGAGCTTCTTTCCCTGTCTGTGTCCCTGTATTAAACTGTTTCTTCTCTTTCATCTGATTTTAAATCCTGTCAGTCTAGTGACTGCTACTCAGGCAGGACTGGCTCCTTGTGAGAAAAAATGGCCCAGGACTTCAGTATGGCAGAATCATGGGACACAACTCTTGTACTCTTTGTCTTTCCAGCAGGTTGAAACTGCCATGTTTGCAGTTGTCCCTCCAGTTAGTACGTTCACTAAGTGCCAAGATACTAATCTAGGCAGTGGCATCCAATCCATGATGATCGCAGTTCAGAAGAGGAAAAGCAAATTCAGCCATAGCAATGCAGCGCAGTATTTCTTGGAAGGACTGCCAGTGCCAAGTGCCAGAGCATTTATCTTGTTAGGCAGTAAAAGCCCTTTTGCTGACACTGCTGACACAGGACAAAAGGATAATTTTGTCTTAAACTATTTAGCCATGAAGGTTAAAGGTAACAGATAGGTGAGGATTATTTGTCAGAAACATTAGAATCATCTGTTCGTAACTATTTTTGTGACTCTGCTGCAAAACCATTCCTCTGGCAAACGAATTTTCAGAAAGACTCTGAGTAGGTCAGTGAAGTAGATCAGCAAATTGTTATAGATTTCCCTTTCTAAAGCAAGAAGCAGGATAAAAGAAAGACAAACCTTGCATGAAAATTCAAGTGAAGCATTAATGGTTGATAGTATGATCTCTTTTCACACTCCATTGATTTCAGCTCTGGCTTGAACTCTGTTAAACTTTAATGTCAATGTAAGTTACAAAATGACTTTCTTTGACAGACTTATCTCCGGTCAAAAACAACTTTCAACTGCAAAAACAAACCCCTAAATCTAAGAGGTCAACTCAGTTTTGGGGAAATACTGAAAAATTAGATCCAACCCCCCTGAATGCAACAACTTTGTCACTGCTTGGAGGTACCGCACAACGTTATTACTTGCAGCTGGTGGAAGAATTTGTCTTTGCTTCCGTTTTTCATGGAAAAGTCCAGCAGGATGTCAGGCAGATGGGGGCAGCAGCACCTCAAACTGCCAGCATTACAGCAGGCAAGCAAGGGCTACAGTCAGGGGAAACTTCTGTGTTCCATCAACACAGAGCTTTTGTGTAGACTTCCATAAGCCGGCTTAAAACCACAGTGATCTCTGCTCTTTCAATGAATCCCTGTTTTTATTAATTATGTTATTAATCATAAATTTACTTTACTGTTTTACACTGTTTTGCCTCTCTTTATCATAGTACGTACTTGCTCTATAGCGTGCCTGCATCTTTCCAGAAATCCGTGAATCTGAAAACATTTCCTTTTCGCAGCAATTCACAAAACATTCTGAAATCTAAGATTTATTTCAAGTTTTCACAATGTTTATGTTATTCATCCCTTAAAAGCAACATGTAATTCCAGAGAATCTCACAAAATTTGGTACACAAGAGGTACACTACTTAAAGTAGTACTGGTCCTCAGAACCCAATAGTATGTACCAAATAACAGGTTTTTAGCACCTAAAATTGAAAGATTTGTAGGAAAAAAACCCACATTTGTAGCAAATGCAGTAGGGATCCCAGCCTATTGGGATTAGAGTGGCTTCTTGGCTTGCATCAAAACTTGAGCGTGGAGAAACAAATGCATCTGAAATGAACCTGCAACTCTGTCTTACCAAGGTGTTAGTTACTAATTATGGCATAAGGATTGTAAAATTGCAACAAACAAACTTGCTTAACCCCATTACTCTGCTATTGTCAGCACTTGGCACTTGTGAAATTCCTGTGTGCTTGAGCGTTTCTGCCTGCCTGCACTGCAGCTAGGGATAGCAAGTAAAACCCTTCTGTCTGCTCAGCAGTTGGCAAAATTTTATTTGCCATAATTCAGTCTGCATGAGTCAGCACTGCCTCCCTTCACAACATGGTCTGGCCTGTCTGGAAAGCTGCTTTCTCTATGGTTACATAGATGTTCTGTAAATCTCAAAATAATTTCAGTGCGGTAGGCAAAGAACCCTTTGCTACACTGAACAAATACAGTCCAGCTCCCCATCCACTACTAAATAATATCAGTGCTTGGCAGGGAACAAAGTTGGGGCATGAATACTTTATTTTATACAGCTATGAAGTAATAGAAAATCTTGCAAAATGAATACAGTAGCCATTTGTTATTTTAAAACCTGTGTGGGCTTCTGGTTCAGAAACCAAACCAACATCTCTAGAAGTTCTATTTTTGATGCAGTGTGTGCTTTGTGCCTTCTATGCCTTTTTGATAAATTGCTTCTCAGAATCAATATCAGAAATGCACCACTCCTGTTCTGTTAGGTGTGGAAAACAAATACTAACTTGTCCTTTTGTTTATGCCATTGTGTTTTATGCCTCCATTTTTAAATAAAGATGTGGGTTAAAAGACAATATCTAGCATTTACTCAAAAGGAAGCAAGCGGTTGAACAGTGCTATAAGTATGAAACCTGCAGCAGCACTGAGTGAGGTCCTCTGGAGGGAAACCTGCAGAAGCACTGAGTGCTTGTGTGTTCTCTGGAGGGAAAAAAGAGGAGGTGCAAAAGAAAATTTAGCATGAATAATAGAGTTGAATCTAATAAAGGGGTTAGAGCTGTCACTCATCAGGTAGGTGTGGCTGTTCCTAAGTAGTTCTTTATAGCTGGGATAACAAGCTGGACTCTCCAGATGAGGAATTGCCACTCATTAGGAAGCAAAATTAAACAGGTCACTACAGGAGGAACGTGTGCAGGTCGCTATTGAGCAATTACTGCTTTTTGACCACTCAGAAATAGTTGTGGCTTTACCTCTCTCAATCCCTGACCAGTAACTGTGCACAAAGCATGGCTTATTCTTGTAGTAACTGATTTCTGGTGTTCATTTTTGTTCTGGCTTAACTTTACGTGTTTTAAACATACATTTGCAGGAAGATGTCTGTCAACAGGCTTAGACACTGCCTGGTCAGAGGGCTTGGACAGGGAGAATAAAGCATTCACTTCTGATGTGTTTTCCTGCAGCAGAGCAGAGAAAATAAGCAATATTATGGAGTAAACTAGGAGCAGAGAAGAAGTCATGTTACCTACTGCTACTCAGTTCAGGGTAAGCAATTTTATTCATGATCTTTTTTGCTGTCACTGGAGACCTTTCCTTATTACTCTAAAGATAGCAAAATTGCTTGTGATAGGAAACTGAGGACAGAGTACAAATAATGATCAAAAAGTAAAGCCTTAATGTGAAAACTGAGTTGCTTTTAATAGTAATAGTTTCTCCATCTTCATTATATCTTGTTAGGTTTTGCTGTTTTATGTTGGTTTTGGCTCAGACATGACAAGGAGATCATAGAATCATAGGATGGGTTGAGTTTGACCTTAAAGATCATCTAGTTCCAACCTCCCTGCCGTGGGCAGGGACACCTCCCACTAGAAGTGCAGGATAATAAATGATACCATAACAATCTTAGAGGATGAAACATTGCTTATAGTAAATCCTACTTCTTTTCTGCTCCTCCCACACTTTTCATCTTAATTGGTCTCCTCTGAGTAGCTGTTGTGCTGCAACCCTGCCCCTATGTCTGGAACAAGCCTCTATCTTATCATACCATTGGTTTCTTCTCCTTTCAGCTTGTTTTTCTATTATCAGTTATTATTAAGAATTTTCTCTTACTTTAATGGCTTTTTGAAACAAACTAATTCATTCCTTCAGTTTTAAGTTTCTTTGCCACTGTCTACTCATTGCTAGAAGGGTACTGTCACCAGAAGGGACTTTTATTTCACCTGGTATTTGACATCAAACCCCAAAACTACGTGTTGAAGCTTGCAAAAAGCACTTTTTCTAAACCCTGAGATGCCCAAAGGCAGTATCCACAACAGTGCGTGTAGAAACTCCACCTTCATAAAAGTAGTGTTTTTCTTTTGAACCTACTTCAAGCAGTAGTCAAACTCTGAGTGGAAACAAATTTCATTCTCCACAAAATGTAATACTAGTTTGTGCCTCAGACATTACTAATAAAACATCTCTGTAAGACCCTTGGGTTGAGTAAGAGTTCAGCTTTACTTCAATGTATTTTTTTATAGCTGACACTAAAATTTGGATGTCTACATACCCCATTTCCAAGGAAGAGTGACTTGAGGGGCTGCTGCATTCAAATGTGTTTGCACTATATGTTGTGAGTCCTCCTCCTCTTCCTGATAATTAATTAATCTTACAGATTAATATCTGTGATCAGCTCCAGTTCATCGTGATAACATAGATGAAACAGCATTGAATTTGTGCAGAATCAGAACACAAAAAGCTTTGATGTGCTAATTTTTTATACCAGGTTATCTCGCTAGGGAGTCAGCTGAATTTTTAATTCCCTACAACTCCTCCCTCCCCAGGCAACAGGTCAAAAGAGGTGATTCTGAGACCCCACTGGGTGTCCAGCTCTGGGGTCCTCGGCACAAGAAAGGTGTGGTCCTGTCAGAGTGGGTCCAGTTCAGACCATGAAGATGCTCAGAGGGCTGGAGCACCTCTGCTATGAGGCAAGGCTGAGCGAGTTGGGATTGTTCAACCCAGAGAAGAAAAGGCTCCAGGGAGACATTACTGTGGCCTTTCTGTACTTAAAGGGGCCTGTGAGAGAGATGGGAAGAGGTATTTTCAGTGGGTCTGTTTCAACAGGAGAAGCTGTAATGGTTTTAAACTGAAAGAGAGTCGATTTAGATTAGATACAAGGAAGGATTTTTTTTTACAATGAAGGTGGTAAAACACTGTCAGAGAGGTTGTTGATGCTCCATCTCTGCAAACATTCAAGACCAGGCTGGACAGGGTTCAGAGCAACCTGATCTAGTTGAAGATGACCCTGCTTATTGCAGGGGGTTTGGACTAGATGACCCTTGAAGGTCCCTATTCGGTGGTTTTCCTGGCTTCAGTTTTGTCTCAAAGGAGGTATTAGGCAATGTGTGAAGTTACCTAAAATGAGGTACATTGCTGCTTTCCTATAGAGATCTCACATAACATTAATAAAGCAAATGGGTCATTCCCCATCCGTCATATTTACAGAATCAAATATCCCAACGTCCTTTACACAATTTCTGCTTTATGTACTTTGTCACGTCAAAGCCAGTGGTTAAGCACAGACACGGCCTGAGTTCATCTGCTTGTGGGACGTGGTAGCAACATCAATTACAGAAGAAAGGAACCATGAGGTTCCTTGAAAATTCACCTAGTTCAATGTTCAAAGCACGATCAACTGTATTTACCAAACTCCTCCAATAATCTGTCTAACCTGTTCTTACAGACTTTCCTTCCCAGATTTTTACACTGCCCTTCCCAATCCTTAACTACTGTAATCAGTAACCTGCTCGATTTTGTCTTATGAGAAGAAACATGTTTATCTGGTTTATTGTTATCTTAATCCTCTCTACAATGGCCTTTATGAACCTGTGAACTGTTATGCCTGATGCAAGCACTTGTCTTCAGTCCAGAGCAGACTGGAGGTGTTGCCAACACAACAAAGTCACATTTAGAATTGCTGTATCACTATAATGTGTACTAAACAGATTAAAGGCTGCATTTTAAGAGGTGTTAGAAAGTAATTCAAGTGAAAAATGTCAGATGAGAGACTTTTTAATTGGGCTTCAGAGAAGCCTGTTCTTGACCCAGGGCTGCTTTGGTATCCCAGATAATTATTTGGAATTATATGAAGCACTGCTTATGAAATCTGCAGATGACTTCAACACAGCCCAGGGCCACCTGAGCCCCTTGAATAACACAGGTTTTGATCCACCTACGCAGCAAATATCTGGGCATCAAAGCCGAGGTTGCTGTCTGTTCATAGGATGAAAATACAAAGCATATTTTTGAGTTGGGTGTGAGGGAGGAGGCTGCTATATCTTCAAAAGCAGTGAATCAGATGAGGGCCAAGGAGGTCACAAGGGGTAAATATATGAATGCTGCCAGTGCAATGTGGCAGCTGCAACAGCAAATGCAAACATAAGGTGTGTAAGCACAAATACTGCCCAGTGGTATGTGCTAGGATGTGGCCATGGCCATTGCATGGCACAGGAATGTGACTGTTCTGGAATCACCGTGAATGATAAAAGGTGTAACAAACTGGAAAGGCTCATTAGGAACCCAGAAGAATGAGACAGTGGAAAAATCTGCTCTGTACGAAGGTGATAGGTAATTATCTACCCAGCAAAAGCATAGCAAGAAAGGCACTGTAATCGTCTGTGCATGGCAAGATCCACTTGCTGGAGAAGGAAAACGTTTGGTGGTTAAAAATTATGGCATTTTCCACGTGTTTCCTTCCTACAGGATTCTTTAATTTTCAGAAAGATAACCCCCTGAAACCCTACGTATTTCAGTACACTGAGCAGCGTGAGCCCAATTTAGCTGCTGGTGCCAGCCCCCTCCGCGCTGGTGTGGCGGTCCCAGCGGGACACGCTTCCCATGGAAAAGCACCGAGGGTGCTGTTACCTGCTCCCGTGTGGGAGAATTGTCTTGGTCTGGGAGCTTTGCCTGAGCAGAACAGAGACCACGGCTTTTCAGCTTCTAGTAGAGATAGGGCTGGGATACAGCCGGAAAGCTAAAGAAAAGGTAACTTATGGAGCAGATGAGGAGGCAGCGGTTGGAATCGAGTGAGACAGATGTGAGCAAGGACGGGGTAAATCCTCTCTCAGTCAGGTCTTTAAGCAGTAGCTGTTACCGTGCAGCAAAGGCACCGACGGGCTTGGTGGCGACATCCGCGGACCGCGGCACTGTTTGGCGAGCCTGGCCCAGACCCGGGGGCTGCACCCCAAGGCACAGCGACCCTTCCATCGGGCTCCGAGAGCCCCGTCCCGGCTGCGGCGGAGCCGGGCCTCGGGCAGCGCCCGCCCCCGCTTCCTCCCCCGCCCCCGCCGCCATGTTGTGGGGCCGAGCGCCGCGGGAGGCGCAGGGGCCGCGGCCCGGCGNCCGGCGCTGCCGCTGCTCGGCCGCGCTCCCTTCGTGCGCTGCGAGCGGAGAGATCCCGGTGCCCGTGCCCAAACAGCTCCCGGAGCGCCCAGCGGAGCGCCCTGCCGAGGTGAGGTGACTCGGACGCGTTTGTAGAGCCCAGTTCCTTGTGGTGATGGTGATTCCGTTCCGTCTAGTTAACTGTGACAACCCGGAGTTTGGAGAAACCGAGCTGGTTTCTGCAGTTAAAGTTTGCAAACTGTTCTGTCTGTAAATAGACTGGATTTTCTCGGTCTCAACTTCTCACCGCGGCATGTCGTAATTCAGAAAATAAAATGAGGCTGAGGTACGTGATTCGGTTCCCTAAACATTAAGGTACCATTTTGAATACAGTAGATGGTTTTCGGGGCAGCTGGGGCTTTGGCATCTGTCACATTGCAGAAGTCGAAAGTAGATCGTGCTTTAAGATAGTCCCTGCGTTCTTTGAAGTTATTCTTGCAGCGGTTCTCTTAAATATCGGTCGGAAATTCCCCATCTAAAACACGGGAATGAGAAGTCTCAAGCTTCTTTGCTCCTGTGTCGAGGCTGCCCTATCGTGTGCATCGCTCTTTTGGGAAGATTATGTTTTTTGAACTCTTTTGCTGTTGGAGCTGGCCTGTGGTGGTCGCAGCTCCCACGCCGGAGTGTGCACAGGAAAAGTCGGGGGGTGTGTGAAGCAGAACGTGGTGTGGGTGACATCGGTGGCACATAAGTTGCTAGTTGCTTTCGAGAACCTTTAATCATTCATCTGAAACTTACTTGTAACAAACATCTTTATCTGCTGGTGCGACGGTTACATTTAGAAGGAATGAGCGCTAGGAACTAATTGGATACATAGCTACCTGGGCTTCCTTCTTCCACCAAACCTTGTTCATTTTTGTTACTTTGTTTCCACTCTACCTGCCCTGTTTTGTTTGTGTGTATTTTTTTGTTCTGACTCAGCTGGGAGGGGCATTCACACCGTGGTACCTCTGAGTATTTAGAGAAACCCTGGTTCAGACTCTGGGCTCTGTATGATGTGAAGAGAACTGCATGATGCCTGCAGACATGGATTTAGGCTGCTCCGTGCTCTCTGTTGAACAGAATTTTTTGTCAGATTAGCCTCCTAACTCAGATGCCTAAATTAGATCAAGTGAATATGCTTATCCTTTTAATTACTATCCTGAGGGAATTGCATTTCCTTTTTTCTCCTCCATCTGTACAAGATCTGGGGTACAGGACGTATCCCTGGCTGAGTTGTAGTTGTCACTGTGATAGAAACAAAGAGGATGTTCCTGTAGCAGTAACAATAACAAAATGGGGTACCTATGGCCTGTTTGTGTTAATCATGAAGATAATGGGGTTATCTACCATAGGTGCTGGTCAAAGCACCAAAGCTTTATGGGTACTTATTTTTTTAACCATTTTTGTAGACAGAATGAGAGGTCAAGGCGGAAGTGATATGTGGATGATTTTGACCTGTGTTTTTGAGAAGGCTTTATTTATTGAGATTCAGGTATTACAGTGATTTGTACCACAGCTGTACTTACAGTAACGTTTTTTACAAATATTTCTGTTGTAGTCTTTAATGTTGAAAAGTGAACTAATTTCATGCCATAGGAAAGTAGCAGCTGTGAAAAATGAAGCTAAGTCTGTAGGTCACAGTACTTCTTCATTGAGCTGCTTGTCAGGAGCTGGCGAGGAAAATGAGGCAGCATTTGGAAAGTGAAAGGTGATGTGCATGCTTTGCTTGGGGCGTTATCAGAAACGTTCACAGCCTTTGAACATAGGCATCTGTCAGGAAAATACCTTGGGATTAGTTCCTGAAAGGCAGCGTAGTCCAGATTAGTTCCTGTCACAAATTGAGACAGATGTCTCTGGTCTGAGAGATAATTTACTTCTAAATTGTTAACTAACAGGTTATCTGCTGTTGCCTCAAAAGATTTAATTTGATCAGCATGCAAAATATGTGAAAAAAGCATTTAATGAGATTTTTCTTTTAAAGGCCAGAGCTGTTCTCTTTGCCTTTTTCAAACGGGTTCAAAAATTGGACATCTTTATTTGTAATGTTAATTTCTGGCCTATTGTCACTTGAAAGGAAATATCTCTAATATCTTGGTTTTTAAAAAGCTTTTAACTGCTTCCATTTGTTTTCATTTACCTCAAATGTAGTTATAGAATAATACTGTTTTGAAGGGACTTCTGGAGGTCATCTGGTCTAATCTTATGAAAAGCATGGCTAACTCAGGTCACTCCGAGCCATGTCTGGTTGTGTTTGGATTACCTCTGAGGGTGGAGATCCTGAAAACTCACTGGACAGCCCTCTCCAGTTTGGTATCCACACTGGCTCAGAGTACATCCCACCCCCTTGCCCGGGCTGCCAGTGAAGAATTAAACAATACTGGCCATGGTATCAGCCCCTGGGGAGCATCATTAGTTCCAACCAGATGGATTCGGGACTACTGATCACAGTCATTTGAGTCTGCTGGTCAGGCAGGTTTTCCAGTCAGTTTACAGTCAGCTTTTTCAAACTATATTCCACCATTTCGGCTCTAAGGATACTGTGGGAGACCTTGTTAAAAGCCATTGTAGTGTCGAAACAAGCTGCTGTGCCTTCGTTCACAGAGCCAGTCATCTCAAAGGTGGGATGTGTCAGGTGTGGTTTGTCCTCAATAGCCACATGCTGGCCATTTCCCATTACTTTTTTCTTCTTCAAGCATCTGTAGGTGGGTCCCAGGAGGATTTGCTCCATAATCTTTCCAGGGACTGAAGTAAGACTTAGCAGCCTTCTGTATTGGTCAGCTGTCCCTCTTGCCCTTTAGAAGGACGGTCTGATGTTTGCCTTTTTCCAATCACCAGGATCCTTGACTGGTCACCAAGACCCCCCACAAATGACAGAGCTTGGTCTTACAGTGACATTAGCCAGTGCTCCTGGCGGCAGTGGGGCTGTGATTTGTTCCATGTATATGTATGCAAATGCTCTACTTCCTTGTTTTCAAATTATTTTGACTTTCAAAAGCTGCTTTCAGTTCAATGTAATGTTGCATCTCTTGGCAAAGGATATTAGATAATGGATCCTGCCATGTTTTTAAGTTTTGGGGTGAAGCTTGATGTAGGCAGTCCTTCTGTGAAAATCATGAGAGAAGTAGTTGGCTGACAGAGTTTGGGATGTTCCTTGGATTGGAAGGTTCACTTTATGTGGCTGAATGATGTGAGACAGTCAGTAACCCCTCTTAGGCTTTTTCGTCTTAAGTGATGATTGGTGATGATAAAGATGACAAAGATAAAGTTGTGCTAATTAGAGAGTTCTCCTTTTTTTATGACTGACTGACCTATTTCAAGCACTATCACGTGTCAGTAAAACAACACAAAGTGTACTTTGAGGTTCAGATGTTGACTCTATATATGAGGTGAAATAGGATTGTTACTGTATTCCTTTTATGTTTAAAAACATACTATCACCCTTTAACGTCACCTTTTAAAATTGCATTTTTCTTATGTGCCCTGGTTGGTGGTAGATGATACATCAGACTATTTTGAGGGGAAACACTTGTGTTAGAGTGCCTGGTTGGATTTTTGGAAGTGTTAAGCAGCTGTTTTAAGTGATCCTGAAATTTTCAGATGCTTGATTGCAAATATTTCAGTTATCTGAATTCCCTCTGGAAATGGTGTGTTTGAATCCTGATCAATATAGAACTGGGAGATTTATGTCTACGTGTAAGTTAAAGCTCCTTCCAGTGACAGACCAATGTGAGCCAAAATTTTAAGCCAGCTGTGAGCAGTGAAGCCTTGTTTTCTGTGGCATTGGCTGTCTGAGTTTGATCAGATGTGAGCTTGTGTTGAATTTTTTCTTGTGGTCGGTATATTTAGAGCAGCTTTTAGCCATGTGGATCCTCTGGTGTCTAATATTGGTACTCAAACACACAGCAGTCTTTCTCCTTCTTGAGGACACTAAATTTGGTTGTGCCTTCTCTGTCTGGTTGCTTGTTTTTTATGAATATTATAGTCAGTTAAGATCTTTGCAAAGGACACTCTTATATTAAGATTGGTTCATGTTGGGTGATGGGGTTCATCAGAGTACCTAACTACTCATGTTAACTGCTCATGTCTCATACTCTGAGAAAGGCAAGCTAAGAATTCAGGCATCCTGGTTGCTTGGTTACTATAATGTTACTACTTTCATTAATTCACTTATCTATCAGGATGACATTTTTTGTTTCTTTTTTTTTATTCTCAGATTTATTTAAGGATAAGTCTTTAGAAAACAAATAGGGAACTTTATTTCATAAGGAGTTCTTCTTACTTCTGTGTACACATTGTTTTATTGCTCTTTGCCAGATGATACAGAGACTGTAGTAACTCGTTTTTCTGGTATTGTTGTGCCATTGGCACCGAATGTTGTAAAGGTGAGGATTAAGTCACATAAAAATTATAAAGTAAAAATGGAGCGGATGAAATGTCATTTTTCTTCAAATTGAGAGTATTTAGAACTTTGTCAGTATAGGAACACAGCCTGGTCAGGTTGGTGACTTGGATCCTAGGGTTAAAATAATGGATTGAACATTAATATATAGATGAGCACATTGTTGTGTAACTCTTATTACAACTCTCTAATAAGAGTTGTGTAACTCTTATTTTCAGAACAACACATGAAATTCAAATGATGTAACATGATGACAGTAGCAGGACAAAGCATTGGAATTACCTACTAGAGGACAAGTACCTGAGAGCTGTTTTTAAACATTTTGGCAGTTAAAGATAGTTGAAAAGGCATGGTTGATCCAGAAACGTCACAGCTTATTTGGAACAGCGATTCTGAGAGCAGCCAGTTTGACTTGAGACACTTTGATAGGGGATGTTGTTGCTTCAGAAGTAGCAGATGAACATTTTCACTAGTGGAGCCAGCTCAGAATTATTAAGGCTGATGCAAGTGGAGCTTGTGAAACACTGTGGCATCAGTCATGAGCAGTATCTGCAGTTAGTGATTCAACAGCATACACATGAAGTAAGGGAAGAACAGGAAATGGGAGTTAACTCTTCTTTGTTTCTAAAACGATTACAATTGGAATGTGAAAAAAAATACCTATTATGGCTATACTAATAAGTTTATCAAAAATCAGAGCTGATTTAGATAATACTTTGGTCTTATCTTTCAAAGATCAAGAATTTTACTAATCAAAATCTAAAACTTTCTAGCTTTTTCACTACACTCTTACGACTTTAAGGTAGGACAAGTGTCTTTCTAACTGAGATACTTTTGTCTCTTGGGATTTTACATGATATTGAGATGTCTGTCAAACACAGGTGATAATTGATTCCCTAAGATCATGGAATTCAATTTTGGTGGTCAAAACATTATTACTGTGTGCTGTAGAGCTCAGTGGTAAAGGTTTAAGAGACCACACTTCAATGATTTGAAGGGCTGTTCTTAATAATATAAGCATGGATGAGACTTGTGGATGGGAGTGGGGTCAGAAGCTGGGGCAGGTGAGAAGTGCTGTGGCCACACTGCCTGTGTCCTGGGTCCAGCTCAGGACCAGCATGCTGGTCCCAGAGTCCCTGTGCTGGGTAGGATCTCCATTACACCCACACTTTTCTGTCTCACTTTGGGGAATGCATTTTTACCCATCCGTTATCCAACCAAAATACTCCTACCTAGTTATTTTTTCCTTATGCTAAACTTTGCTTCTTCTCCCACAAGGTTTCCCTGGTTTTTGATTCATCAGAGATAAACACCATTGCTTTGCTTTAAAGGACTCTTGTGGCCTTTCTCCTCTCTGCTTGTCATCTCATTCAATTTTGAGAAGTTAAGCCTGCGATGATTTTGTGCGCCTGCCCAGCTTGAAAGCAGATACCTAAACTGTAAATCTAGTCTCACCGAATGTTTTACTTTCAATAGTTTTAGAGATAGTTGAAGATTGTTCTCTTCTGAGCACAGACGAGTGCTCACGTATCTTTTGTTTTATGCTTTGCTATAGCAGCCCATTAGATGTTCTGTTCATTTTGCACTCTTATCTGTGTCTGAAAGCTGAGCAGCAAGTTAAGGAGCATCTCTTCTATCATAAGAAGAAAATAACATTAAGAATTCTTCTGTTAGGTTTTTTTTTTTTTCTCTGTTAGCATTTTGCTTGTGCTCCTGATGGAAGGACAGGAATGGGCTCAAAAATTTCCTCTAAGGTCGCAAGATTTTAAATGAATAAGCTTAAAAGTAATATGCTCTCAGTGTTTCCAGTCATGGTTGAAGTAAGAAAACAATGAAAAGAAGACAAGTCATCAAATTCCCACGTCTTGCCCAAGTCCACGTTGACATAAATTAGGAATTACAGCGTGAAAGTAGAGAACTGCAGGTTTCAAGGTGTGTGGACCTCACCAAACAGCATTTAAGGGTGCTTGTACAAAGCCTGCAAATTATTAGATGTGAGAATTGATGTGTTTTAAAACAGAATCTAGAAAAAATGGCATATGGAGTGGGGAGTCATGTGAATTAGAAAGTAGGAAGCCAAAAAAAAAACAAAAACCCAAGAGTATTTTAAGTTACCACCCTTGAGGAGCAAGTGTATCTCACTCAGCTCTCTGGAAAGGTTACAATATGCAGCCTGGAGTTCCTTCTGGAAGGTAGAAGCTCAGAGCCCTTAAAAGAAAATCTTATAAATAGTCTACCCTCTGCTTTCTGCTTTTTTTCATTTCCTTTTTAAGCAAAGCAAGCAGAGATGGTGATGTCTGTCTGTCTGGGATCAGGTTAGGGAATGTATTCTTCCAGGGCGTGACAGAGCTGGGTTCAATTCCCATCTTTTCCTGAGGAAGTTTGTGTCTCCTGGGAGAAGGGCCAGGGATTTAAATAGTGAGCTTCCTGAAGTGGGATTCTCATTCTCTTCCCTCAGAACAATTTCTTCCTTGCAAAGAAGATTTGAAGCTGGAGGAGCATGGACAGACAGAGAAGGACCTGCGGATCTCTGCCTTAATGTAGAGAATTTCTTGTAGGAGATTGAAGTCCTGAGTTGACGTTACTGTTCCAAACACTGTTCATGGGTTTCCTTGAATGACTGTGCAATAAAATGGGGGAAACCTTCTCCTAGGAGGAAGGAAAGATCAGTTTTAATCTCCAGAAACAGAGGAGAGAGCTGAACTGTGTCTTGATACTTTGAATGGTTGCTTTCACAGCTGAGCAGCTGTGTAAGAAACAGAGTAAACCCAGCAATAGTGACCACACAACACTGTTTTTTTAACAGAAACAGAGATCCTTGTATTTTGGATGGTCAGTATGTTCAGAAAGCCTGTTAGTCAGGCAAGGTAGGCAGAAGGGTATTTGTTAGAAAAATACTTTTTGTGTTCTGTCTGGATCACTCTTGGGTAGGAAGTTTCTCTTCCACAATGAGCAAGGAAGGGGCTTCATACCGCAGGGTTAAGAAGTAAAATGTTTAATGCTTTTTTTCTTTTTTAAATATCAAAATATTAACTGAGGCTCTCAGTACTGTTATCTACAGTAGCAGGGGGAGCAGGAAGAGCCAGCAATGTGCTACCCACAGTCAACTCCTCTGTTTTGTCACTGATGTCATTCATCTGTTATCAGAGTGGGTGGACTTTGTAAGCTGGCCACAGTGCATTTTGAAAAGGCCATGTGGCTGTGTATAACTGTAGTGTATAAAGGAGATAAATGCTTGGCCTTCCACAATGTTGAGATGTTTTTCTTTTTTTTTTTTTTAATCAGCAAACTCTCATACCAGTATGTCTTGAACATAGAGAAGAGAACAAGAGAAGTTCTAGTCTGTGGTGCTTCATAATGCCTTACTAATGCTTCTTATTCTCTCATTTTTAAGAGAGTACTCCAAAAAAGGCAGGAAACAACTGCATGGGCTATTACAGGGTCACTGCTTTGCAAATAAAATGAGTTGTCTTTGTGTTGTCCAGATCTACAGGTGTTGCAAAGAGTAAATCAGGTAACTAGTGCTGCAGCCTCTGTCCTTGCTAATTGGCTCTTGCAGCAAAATTCTGCAATATACCTTCCTCCTGCCACGGAGAAAAGGAAAAGAGTAATAGTGTGACCACACATGCTGCTTCCATGGTATTTGCTTTCTTCCAGACAGAGCCTGATGCACCAGACCTTCATTCCTAGTAAAACTATGTGGCTGTGGTTTTTCTGAGAAATGTTTTGGAAAAAAAAAAATTATTCAAGTATAAATATTAACAAAGATTGCGGTAAGGCTGCCCTTCATAAAATGGCAATATGCCTATGGTAGGGAAAATAAAAGGCTTTTTTCCCTCCTCCTGCAGTCTGCCCAGCTCTAATGTTTTCTAATGCTTTCAGCGTGGTCCTGACGTGCCCCCTGCTTCTTGCAATCTCCTCATTTCTTTTCCCTGCTTGTATCAACTATAATGAACACTCAGAGAAGGAACAGAAGTTGCAGTCTGGCAGGTCAGTTTGTGAAAACAATTAGTGCTTTAGCGATTGGGGCTAGTCAGATGGCTTGTTTACAAGAACTTGCTGTTCTGCTGTTTAAATGTAGGATCCAAGTTTTCCTGTTTTCACCCTAAACAGCAGCAGGACTTAATGTCATCTACAGTGTTCATAAGGGTATTTGATCCTGTTGTTACACCATGGGTTTCGTGCTGTGTCTGCCACAGTTTCTTACAGCTGTTTACTGAGTTCACCAAGCACATCTTCTGGAGCATTTTGCAGAAACAATTTTCTGTGAAATGCTCTGGTGGTGATGGCCATGATTTCATCCATATCATCTGTTTGGGACACTGGTTATAGTATTTTCTTGATTTTTATTTTCTTTCCTCAGTGAACATTTCTATATGGCATTGTGTAATGTATTGTGTAATAAGAGTCCTTGGAGATTTACAGCTTTCACCTCCATTAATGATTAGAAGTTATCAAAATTATTCTAAAAAAGTGTAAGTTTGTCTTAAAGTGAGAATACTTTTCTGAGATTTCCCTTGGTAAATAAGTGCTTCACACTTGTGTCCTAAAGGTTTATGGTGCTTTTATACTTTTGTAGGTCTTTATAGACTGGAGCAACTTTATTTGCAATTTGTAAAAATAAGCTGCTTTTAGCTTTGATACGTGCATAATCTCCAACCTTTGGGATGTGCTGGGGAAATGCAGAAGACAGAATATTTGTTGAGGGGAAGTTTCATTCTTTGGAAAGGATTGTTCTCACAGACTTTCGAAAAATATGTGTAGATTTCAAGTTTACTGGACTGTTTCCTCCTTCTTTAAAAAAAAACTGAGTGAGGGGAAATTATATTGCAGCAATACCTTTATTCTTTCTTTTTTTACTTGGTGCAATTGAGAATGTATCACTAGAGAAGTATCTGTGCTTGGTGTAGTCCTGGTGTCTGAATGAAGTGGATCTGTGCAAAGGGATAAGAGTGTATTCTCAGTGCTGGTGAGATATGAAATCCTGTAAAAGTCCCACTTATGGTTTTGGTTGCTTCTATAAGGTCACAGTTTTCTCTGTTTGTAAGGGTTACTGTAGGAGGGTTTTGGCACCCTTCAAGTTTAGTATTTATTTAAAATATGATAAGGTCTGCATATAGACTTAATAGTGAGACAGCAGAGCTAAATCATGATTAAATCACATCACAGGGCTGTAATGTACTCCAAGTACAGAGCCATTGGGCAGTTCTCTCTTGTTTTTGGACCTTGGGTGTAGGTGCATCTACATGCCAATGCCCAGCACAGATTTACCAGGCTGGTTCAGCCCAGACTTGGGAAAATTAGGGAATTTTCAGGTACACTGAAAAAATCCTGTATTGATAATTTGGGCAGGGATGCTCATTATTTTTGCTGATGAAAATGAACCAGGAACATGTGTCCTCCGTAGATGCGGGGCTTTCATAAATAGGAATGACCTTCACTGATCGAAAGTGACATCAAAGTCCTCAAAATTTTTCAGCTGAAATTGATTTTAAAATGTGGTATAGTTGCAACTCTAGGGATATTAAAATGAGGAGAAGGGGTTTCCTCATTTAGTGTGCATGAAGCTGCCTGGGTTACTTCTCCCACTCACGTGCTCAGCAGTTGAGGATTCTGAGAGCTCAATCTACACAAGCCATTTCAGGAAAACCAAGGCAAAATGCGACTTTCTCTATAACTGTGAGTTGCATGAAGCGTTTTAAAAGTATATCTTAAGATTTGGGGCTTTAAGAGTTAATCAGTTTACTATCAGGCCTGTTTTGTCTGATAATTATCTGACTTGTATTGTGAGGCCTCACCTCAAGTACTGTGTCCAGTTTTGGGCCCCACAGTGTAAGAAGCATATAAAAATATCAGAACATGTCCAGAAGAGGGAAACAAGGATGGTGAAAGGACTAGAGGGAAAGACTTTTGAGGAACAGCTGAGGAGACAAGGTTTGTCCAGTTCGGAGAAGAGACTGAGGGGGTGACCTCATTGCTGACTGCATCTTCCTCATGATGGGAGCAGCAAGGGAGGTGCTGGCCTCTTCTCCCTGGTGACAGAACACGAGGGAAAAGCTGTGTCAGGGAATGTTGACGGTGGATATAAGAAAAAGTTCTCCATGGAAAGGTTAATCATGCACAAGAATGTGCTCCCCAGGGAAGGGGTCACGGCCCCAGTTGATGTTCATGAAGTGTTTGGCCAGTGCTCTTCAGATACACAGTTAAACTTCTAGGGTGTCCTGCATGGAGTCTGAAGTTGGACTCAATGATCCTCTTGGGTCCCTTCTAGCTTGATATATTCTATGTTTTTGTGACGACTTATTTAAAAAAAACCCCTAAAAGCCGCCTGAAATTAAGAGAATAAAGTGAGTTGGAGGAAAAATCAAATGTGTAGCCCTTAACCAATAAGATTAAATCTGGAACAAGTCACATGCAGGTAGAAATCTGCTGATTCTGGGGGTGTTCTCCAGCATCCTGCTTCTGTGTCATGGTTTCAGGTTCTGTTTTAGACCTCCTTGACAGAACAGCTTTTGCAGAGAGATGTGCTGTAGAAATGTGTAACAACATTGGCAGCATTTTTCAGGAAGGCTCTTTATAGATCTCAAGTGTCTCTTGGTAGGCTGCTTGGTAGGTCCACGTCTTGGAACAGGTCCATGCTTCCTATTTTCATCCTTCTGCAGCTGATACCTAGTGTCATTGTGAGAGATCATTTGGACTCACCAACCACTCCATTTACTTTCTTTAAGTAGATATGGATACATGTGTGTGTAGCCACAAATGTATGTATATATAAAAATGATGATGTGAACTATATATAGTGAGAGAATTGTTAACAACTGACCCCAGACATTTTTAATTTTATTGAAGAAATGTGCAATAGATACAAAAAATGCTCTCCTGTCTTCAGGTGGAACCAGAGTGCTTTCCAGTTGTGTGATTTTTGTGCTGAGATTTGCAGGAAGGGAGTATGTGGGATGTGATATTTCTGTACTTAATATTTTAATATATGGCTGTATTGAGAGGTTAAGGGGGTTTTTTTTATGTGTGTGTGTGGGTAGAAGGTTTGGTGTCTGAAAAGGGGGTGAGCGAGATGTGATTCATGTATTTTTTAATTAAAATAAATATTTCATTTTATAGCTTCATCCTGTACAATAGTTTCTCCACAGAGAATACAACAATAATGATGTATAAATTTCAGTATTTAAGTAAAATTATCTCATCCAAAGCACAAGCTTACTTCATTGTCTTAGTTGTACATTTATAAAGCAGTGAATTATTCATGCTTTTCCCTCAGATAAGTATTAGTGAATATTTTGGAATTCTAAAGAATTCTTTATACAGGTGATCTTGAAAAAATACATACTAGAAAAAGAAAGTCTTGGTACTCTGATATTTATTATGAAAGTAAATCCTGTTGAGACCCCGTTTAAATGCTGCTTTTGAGTGTTTATGCAGTAGCTCAGGAGAAGGAATAACTTCATTATATTGCTTCTGCAAAACTGGCTGATGACAGATTTTTATTGGGACAAGCTCTTTCTTTAGAATATATCATGTAAGAGTGTTTTCTTTGTTAATAGTGCGTGGAGTGGATGAACTTGAATAATAATTGGTTTTCCACTTTGCTCAGCAGCAGTTTTCGCTTACAGAGCTGAGCACTGAACTTTCTTCTTCTTTTTTTTTTTTTTTTTTTTTTGTGAAACATTGACTATTTCCCGGGGAGAGCTGGAAGGGATGTGCCGGGAACCCGGGCTGTGCTATGCCCAGCCATATGAGCTCTTCGTGTACATCACTCCGAACAGTTGGTACTGTTTTCCTTTAAGAACTGCCACAAGGTTCAGGACTGCACTGCATACTCTGAAAAAAAAAAAAAAAAAAAAAGAAAAAAAACAAAAAAAAAAATCCCTCCACCCCCTCCCGGTGTAGATGCCGCTGGTTCAGCAGCAGCCCCGGGCCGGGCATTGTTCGCTGTTGGAAGCGGGGCCGGGGCCGGACGCGCCCCGCTCGGCTCTGCCCTTGTTGCATTATTAATGGCACGATGTTTTCATGTTGCAGATGGCTGAGGGCTAGCAGGGCGCAGTCGGGACCATGATGGCTCAGTTTCCCGCAGCCGTGAATGGTGAGTAGCTCCGGGTTGCTCAGGTAGGGGTGGGAGGTTTGCAATTTTTTGTTTGTTTGTGTTTTTTGGTGCCCGCAGCAGAGTTTGGGTCACTGTGCTGCAGATCGCTGCCCGTACCCGAAGCCGGGGCTGTGAGGCTGGGAGGGGAACAGCATCACTGCAGTGTAATTTGGGCTACGGAGACGCCCGGAGTGGCTGACGATCTCGGATCATTTACAGGGCTGAGGAATGTGTGACTTGTAGTGCGAACACTGCCTGACTTCAAGCAGGGAATATGCTAAGTAATAGTTGATTAAACTTGCATACCTTTTCTGTTACGTAATTCAGCACAAAACGTGTTCCATTATTGTCCACGACGGTGTTTATTTTAAACGAAATATTTGAATGTGTGAAGCATTTGTGACACTGATGAAAACAATCAGTCCTTCTCAAAAAAAAAAAAAAAAAAGATAAAAAGAATTTTCCTCTTGATTGTGCTCCTTCCACTACAGAAACTTTTGAATTTGCTTCTTGGTGATTTCCTTTCGAAGGCATAAGAGAGTTGAAACCTTAAAATTGTTCTTGCACGTATGTAAGGGATGGAGCTCTTTAGTTTTAGAGGAACCTTATTTGTGAAGGCACGATTTGCAAAGACCTGCTAAGAAATTTGACATTTGCATGTTTTTGTTTACAGAGCTGGCCAAAATGAAAATACAAGTATAGAAACAATGTTTTGTACTTCAGATACTCCTGATAAGGAGTATTTGTCCTGATAAAAATAGAAAAATAGATCCAGGAGTGAGTATTTATCTATGAAGGTTACTGCAGGGCTGGGAGGTCTCTAACTAATTTAGGAAATTGTCACTGCTAAGATAAATTGGGAGAGGGTTTTTGGGTTGTTTTTTTCTTTTCTTTCTCAGAACAACATTCAGATTTCAAATTAAACCTTTGTTTTACATACCTCTTTCACGTGAGCATAAGACATTTTGTAAAAAAAATAAATCTGTGTAATCAACATATTTTTTTCGTACAGTCAGCTGCAGTTTGTTCTAGACTTTGTTTCACAGACCTTACAGTAAAAGCCAAGTAGAAGGAGCCAATATATAATCGGGGAAATCCTATATACCAGATTATTTTTTTCACTTAATTGGACATAATGGATTTTTTTTTTTTTTCATGGCCACATGGTTTTTGCTTACAATTTAAAATAAACAGTCAGAAGCTCTCTTTGGGGGAGATACAGGTTTATGTTCTTGGCTGTCTCTGTGGCTGATGTATGCTTAAGTTATTTGATGTCTTTTTGGTTTGGCTTTTTTCTCCTTGGTTCTGTTGGAGGGTTCCAAGTGTGTTGTCAGTGCTGACCACATACATTGCTCTCAGAAGCCTTAGTTTGGGAGTGATCCTTGATCTGAAATCCCTTGGGCAGTACTGTCTGCCACTCTCAAAAGGAGTGGTGCCAGAGGATGCTGCCTTTCGCCTCTCAGAATTTCACTTTGTTGGAAGGCACAGTAAGAGAGAGAGCACGAGGAAGAGAGACATCAGGCAATAGTTAAACTCTTGCTCCTCACAGAGTAGTTTGGGTGACTGTGTCAGCTGTGTGTAGTCTTGCAGTCATATTTCTTATCAGAACTGGTGAAATTTCAAACAAGTCAGGTGTTTTAAACAATAGTTTTAATGGGATTTCTAGGTAAATACTGAGCAACCTTTGCTGTTGAAGTTGTTCTCTTTGTTCCTCTTCCCTGCTACTTAACCACTTACAAGCACTGCTGTGGTGGTTGCGTTCACAGTAGTTCATCTGCATTTGCCACTTATTGCAGGAAACCTCTAATTATGTTGTTAGACCTTGGTAGTGAGTTGAAGCATGAGATGAAGAATGAGGTTATGTGTGAGGCAACCAAGCCATTAGGCACTGCTGCAGCCTGGGAGCACTGGCTGCCTGCCTCACCTTTGTATTAGCACATCATTGACCCTTCCCTTTTGTATCCTGCTGGGGGAAATGGTGGGTTCCTTCTGTGGGAAAAAACCTCTTATTCTTGTCAAGGTACAGCATAGCTAGCTTTTCATTCATGAGCAGTGTAATGTGTGAAGTAGTTTCCGTTTCAGAGTTATTTTTGGCCCTCAGTGTTACAGAAAAGTGAGTGGATGGCATGGAGCAGGTGTGTGTATGAGTGTGTGATTATGTGACACGGAGTGAGACTCTCAGACTCTCACACAATGACATAGCTGAAAAGCAAGTTCAAATGACGATACTCAGTCTCAAACAAGTACTAGTGGGAGATGCTACCACACTTTATTTACCAGCCTAAGCAGAGAAAGCAACTCTGCATAGGATCCTGAGAAGGAAGGGGAACTGAGCTGTGTGTGTAGTTCCAGTGGAGAGACTCAGCTTCATTGAGGCACCGTCAGAATGTACCTTGGCTGAGCAGGGTCCTGAGCCTGTCCAGCCTCAGCATGTGGCTGATGGCCAAACTGTGCTGTACTGAGAGCTGGCATGTTCTTCTGTGGCCACATGTAAACATTGTGTGCTCTAGAGGCACCTGCTGTTGATAGACTTTCTTTTAAAGTCATGAAGGGACACAGTGCCCAGAAAGGAACTCCCTTTGACTCTCCACTGCTGTCCAAGGTGACCTTTGTGGGTGCCTCACTAACAAGCTGAAATTCAAAGAGGAAAAGCAGGACTAAAACAGTGGGCGTTGATTTTTCTGGAACTCAGGGCAGACCTGATGGTTTTTACAAATTTATATCCCATGCAAAATGTAAAGGTTATGGTGACATTTTATATGAACAGGCAAGGGTGAGCAACATGTTTCTTATATATAGTCTGCCAATTACAGCACCAGATGGATAACAGACATTTATCTGTGTGGAGTCCAGTTCTGTCAAAGAGCCACTCCAGGCATATCCTCCCCAGTCTGCAAACAAGATTGAGGATTCCCTACTGAGGGTTTAGTTCTGTCCTGTAACTTCCTGAATATTGATCATTATTCCTGTGAAAATTACAATGCAAACCCAGTTTACGGTAATTGATTCTTCTTACAAACAGCTCTCCATCTGGACAAAGCTTGCTTAGGAATTCATCCTAAGTCTTGGAAAAGCTTTTGGAAATGGCATTTAGTTACACTAAATAACAACTTCAGCAATTGCGTTTTTGAAGAAAGAGTTAATATACTAACTACAAAAGACACTTAAAAGGATAAAGGCTTTAATAGGTTAAAATGTACTTCCATCTAATTTGTCTCAGTGATTGCTGGCTTTGTCACAGGAAGAAGTAGCCTTCACTGCCATGGGATGTGTTCTTTCCAGCTGGAGGGGAGTTGCAAGATGTTTCTTTTCCAACCCTCCTTCCTTCTTCTGTAGGCTAGATTTGTTCAGAGTTTGATATCCATGCTGATGGATCTCGGTTTGGGGAGATTTAATCTTCAGGGACCAGCTGGAACAAGGAAAGCAGTATTTGCTGATCAGTATCTTTCACACTGTTTACTTAAGTACCATTGGAATTTTTGGGCTGTGCATTTTTTTGTTTATGTTTTTATTTGCCATTTCTCTTCCCTTCTACCACCTGTTTCCTTTCGATATAAATTTTCTGTGGTCCAGCAGGAAAATCTCTGATAAACTGAGGTGTAGAAAGTAATAGTTATAACTCATTTCACGTGCTTCTAAACCTTCACAAGTAAAACTGAATTTTGTGCTGCTGTGAATAGAATTTTGTGTCCTCACACTTAGGTGTGTTGGTGACTAAAGTAGACACGGAGGGGTTCTGTGAGGTGTTGTTTCCAGTGGTGTCATGGGTAAAACACTCACCAACAGGTTTTGCTGCGCCTTCTCTTTAGAAAAGTCAGTCTCAAGCTTTGCAGTCTGAATTTTTTTTTAATTAGGAGCAACCCTGGTCATCAGAGTTCAATTAGAAGCTGCTTGAGTGCAACCTGACTCTTCACCTTGTGTGCACTGTACATGTGGAAACTGTAGACTTGAATATCAACAAGCGTAGATAAAGATACAAAGCTGAATTAGACCTTGCAAAACAACTACCAGAACTTGTTCTCCCATCTAAAAGTAGGAAAAGGAAATAAATTATAAGACAAGAGCAAATATTTTCTCTGTCTTTATTTATGAATTAATCCTTCCTTTCAGTGAGGGCAGTGGTGTCAGTTGATTCAGAGCAAAATTCATATGCTTAAGTCAGAGGGGTGTTTATCTTGCACTATCACACCCTGCAAAAAATTAGATTTCCAGTGTGTTTGCCATATTATATGTTTTCTTTAATCTTGTAAGATTAAAGAAAACAGAAGTAGCTCTGTAGGGTTTCAGAATACAAGGTGTCTTATTTGTATTTAATTGTGAGGATAATACAATTCACACTGAAGATGTAAGAGGAAATGTTAGAAGGAAAAAGTAGTTAGACATGGAGGTAAATTTTAAATGGAATAAATGGAATTAGGTTTTAACAAGGAAAGGTTTGTGGAAGGCGCTTTGTGCCTTCTTCAATACCTGAGTTCCATAGAAAAAGTGTAACAGATCCCATGGTTGGATTTCATTAGAGAATTAACTGGCTAAAAGGGAAAGAAAATGCAAGTTTTAGACCAGAATGCTGTAGTCATGTTATTCTTCATGGATTTTATCATGATGCCAGTCTTAATGATTATTTATGGCAAGATGATCAGTAAAAAGCAAACGTATGCTGGTTAAATTGGAAAATGACAAACTCTGGAGTAATTTTCCAGCCACAATTACACAGTATGGGCGGCATATCTTTGGTTAAATTTCATCACATTTCTGCTGTGCTGACTTCAAATAGCTTTTTAGCCATACCATTATGGGCTAGAAGAATTTTTGCTATATGCTGGGAACTCAGCAGTTGGCTGTGACTAACGAGGAGGACAACCGGATGTATTAGAGGATCACGTAGTAATTACGTGATTTGGGGGACAGGAAATGCATCCTAAAATGTGGTGGATGAAATAAGGGGTGCTGTGTGCTATTGCTTCAGGCACTGGTGAGACATCTTGTGGGTTAGAGGGTAGAATTTGGGTTATCTGCTGAAGAGAGGGGGGAAAAAAACCCAGGAAGTGAAATAGATACAGAGCTGGGCTTTAGTGTAATTAGTTAAGTGCTGAGAAAGAATAAAGGGATTGCCTTTGTTAACCTGCCCAGATAAAAGCTTACTGTTTAGTTGGGTTTTAATTTCAATTTCATTGCATTTCATATGCAATTTCATTGCATATTCAGTAAATAAATTTGCTCTTTACTTGTTTTTACTAGTAAAAACAACATTAAGGAAGGAAACTAACTTGTCTTTGAGTACAGTGTTAGCATAAGGGTAAATAGAGATGAACCAGCTGTTGATGCAGTTGGTCTGGAAATGGGAATGGTTCTGTCAGCAGTGACATTCTGGACCATGGTCAAGGAGGAAATCTGATTGCCTTAAGGCAGAACTTGCATTTTTAGGAAGGAATTAATGTATTAGAGTTTCTAGGAGAAGCAGCAGTCTGCACATGGTGACCTTGGAAGTCCCTTTCAATCCTATGCTCCTAAAATGTAATGAAGAATTAGATAATAATGAAGATTAGTGTTAGATCTTGAGCTGTTAACTTACTCTAAGCCTATAGCTTTGTCTTGCTAAGATTTCATTTTGTTAGTATCATATGTTAGCTTTTATAAGGTAAGTCTACACTGAGTGGGAAAGCCAGGATGGTTTTTATCTGGAATACTAATACTATAATGCAAGCTGCTTTCTTCATTTTGGATGTCAGAGAGACTTCCTGGTGTTTTTTCTTCAAAGCATATAAAAACCTAAACAAAAAACTCAAGAAGATCTACAAATATTTTCTCAAAATGGAGCAGAAGGCTGAAGGCTTAGCTGAAAAGACTCAGAAACATAAATCTACCACGTGGCCAAGTTTCAAAGGTCTTTGACTGTTAAAATGTTCATTTCCTTGAAGGTTTAACTCCCAAGTTTGTGAAATACACTACTCTGATAAGCCACTTCATGTGGTTGTTGCAGTTTAGGTTGATGAGCATTGTGTGAAGTGGCACCATCTTAACATCTACTAAATTCCAAATCATCTGTGATCATCGCTTTGAACAGGCCATAGATGATACTAATCAGTATTGGCAGAATGAGTTCAGGTTTAGCCCACTAATTATAATGGCAAGAATAAACACATTTTTCAGGCATTGTGGTCTGTCAAATATATTTATATAATGCCCTATTACTTTAATTAGGAATCTTGTGTGTTCAGGCTTTCCACTGCATCGGTTCTTTTGGACATCTGTTGTTTTTCTGACAATGGGACAGTAGCCTTAAATCATCACTGAGAGAGCTAGAAGGGGTGAAACCCTGGAGAGCTGAAAGAATGTCAGTGTCCATGGGAATAGCATTCCTGTTGGGTATCTTCAGAGTAGATATTTTAGCAATCTAAAAACATTTGTGCTTTAGTTGGATGTGAAGTTCTTTGTATGCAAGTCTCAAGAACAGGTAAGATTAACTGAATATCAAGAACTTTTACTGCTCTTTTACTGCTTCTTATTGAAGTAATTTGTTTAAAAGTTTTTTATATATGTATATATAAATAATAATTGGCATATTTTAAGTTATGCACTGACATTTTGCCCCGCACTTCTTCTCATAACCATGATTTAGCATTGAACCATGATCTCTGCAGAACAGTTTTTCTTTAGGAAACATCTTTCCTGAAAAGTCCAGGTTTCACTGTTATGGAACTCTGCACCTGTTACAGTGTGCGTTGATACTTGTATAACAGTACTGAAAAGGGTACACTTATATTTTCTTACCAGCTACAAGTGAAATTTGTTGTGCAACAAATAATAGTGCTTCCACAGCTCTGTGTTTCACGGGAAAGCTTCAGGCTTGGGGAAACAAAATGTACAGGTGTGAGTTAATGTATAAACTGTTTCTAATGGAGATGATGCAGGTTGGAAGGCCAACAGAGTCTCTCCTCTTACTTCTCATGTTCTCTGTATTCAGATTGGATTAAGAAATACACAGACAGTCCTTTTTAACCTGACCTGAAGATAGTGTTCACTAAGCTCGCTTTTCTGGAAATTATCCACTCTGTTGTTGCCAGAATCTGTTACACAAAAGGATCTGGAATTAAACACAAAGTAAGGATACCTGTGAAAAAGGTAGCCAAAGAGAGGTTGTGGCTCCTATGCTAAGGAAGACTAAATGGGTGAGAGTTTTTTAGTTTAGTTTAGAGATAGCTAAGGATAATTTAGGTTTTTTTTAGAGACAGCTAAAAACATGTAAAGCCATAACAGTATAGAAAATGCTAAGAAGGGAAGGAATATTCACTGGTTTTTTTCATAGCTGAAAAGCAACACAATACCTAGTGAAATGATTGTGTTTAAGGCTAACAGAAGAAAATGGGTTTGTTTGTTGGTTGGATTGTTTGTTTGTTTCACACAATGAACAACTCACAACTCATTTTAAGGACTTACTGTCTTTGAGGTGTTTTGGAAACAGTACATGGAATCAAAACTTGAGGAGGAAAGATCTGTGCCATGGCTATTAAATGGTTGCTGGTTTTTTTTTGTTCCCCCCCTTTGGGAGCTTTTTTGGCTCAAGAAGCTTACTAAATTGGTGGTTTCTGGCAATCAAGAAACTGTAACAGCCGTAATACCCAGGGAAGAATTATCTTCCAAATTCTAGCCCGTAAATGTCCCTATGAGCCACTGGCAAGGCAGGATTAGGGACTATGATATAAACTGATACCAACAGTTGTATGAATATAAATTAAACCTTTTTTAATCTATTATATTTCAAAGCAAACCCCCATGCATGCCAGGAAAGTAATATTGTATATGTGCTGGATATAGTTGGCAGGTTCTGCTAAGTAGTAGTTTACCCTTCTAAGGAGTATTGTTTAAGCAAATTCTCTTACTCTTTCTTCTGTTTCCTTTGTGTTTCCTTCCAGTTTTCCCTCTATTTTTTCTTTCTGCCAGGACTAGAAGTTACAAAGAGGAGGGTAACAAGAGCGATTAAAGATACAGAACAGCTTCCATGTGTGGATTAATTGTATTGACTAGGACATTTCAGCTTGGAAAAGAAAGGGTGGGGATGGTGGAAACAGTAGATGTCACCTTCCCGAGGTCATCCATTATTTTTCAGGCAAGGAAATGTAATTACTCCCTGATAACACAAGGATCAACCAGTATCAGATGAAAGTACCATTGGCAGATATCAATCATACAGAGCACTTTGCACAGTGTCAAATAAACAATCAAAGCTGTAGGAAGCTGTGGAAGACAAAAGGTCTTGGATCGCTTAAATGATTAGAGATAGGTGGATTTTCCTTCTACTGGCGAGGCACTAGCTCTGGTTCAGGAGCTGCACTGGGGCTATCCTGAGGAGATATCCTAGAGCAGCACCACCACATGCTTGGCTCAGCCTGTCACTCTGTGCTGGGATCTCAGCTGGGGAAATACTCAGTCTCTGCTGGAAGGACTGTTACTGTGTTTCATTTCCTGAATTATCTCCTATTTTCATTTTATTCCAAGATCATTCAGGAAATGCCTCTTCATTTTTTTCTTCTCTCCCACCCTTCCTGTGTAATTTTTTGGGTTGTTCTTTTTTTTGTTCATCTGTTATCCTCTTCTCTTTCAAGTCTGTATCCCAGTTCTCCATTGTAAGTACAAACCATCAGCCTTCCTCCTGGTCCCAGACTTCCTCCTCAAGTCTGAGGACCCGGAAATGTGGTTTTTACTCCAAGGGCCAGATAGTGACAAGAACTACAAAAATTACTAGAAAGGACCTGATATTCCTGAAACAGAATTCTGTTCTGATTTTGTCAGTGTATGTCTTCGTAGGAGAATCACTTCCTTTACTGCACCTAATTTCAAGGTTCATTTTGCATCCTCTTGCCTGATATTTTTACTGCCTGCATTTCTCCTGGTGCAGAAAGATTTATTGGCTGCCACAGATGGAAACTCACCTGAATCTTATTAGTTTTGCTGCACTCCACAGAGATTTGCTAGACAATAATTAAACAAATTGTCCTTTTGTAAATTTTTAATTAAATCATAGGGTTGTTTTGTGAATGCTGGTGAGCAGCAGCAGCATAAAACATCAGTTCCCAGGATTAGAAGTGTTTTGTCTAAGCTCTGGTGGTCTTTTTCCACAAACATGGTGCCTAAAAATTTTTTATTTTCCTCATGGAAAAGGCTTTGATACATACAGGTTGACGAGTTTCCTCAAAGAAGCTTCTGACTTGTCCTTAACTGAAGGGTGAGCATCTCTTCCATCTTCTGTGTCAGGCTGGGAAGGAAGGCCATGGAGTCTGTCAGCTGGAAGTTTGCTCACCTTAAAAGCAAATGGAGGCAGGTCTTAAAGCTGGAGAATTTAGCAAAGTATGATTATATTATGCAGCGATAATATTGCTTACTTGACCTTTTCATATCTTCCATTGGAAAGACTCTTGCTGATGTGACTTCTTTCTTCCCTTCTTTCCATTTCTAATATCCATCCAAAAGTATGAATTGCAGGTTTAGGGAAAGGACCATTCCCCTGTGCTGGGCACTGGTGAGGTCACACCTCAAATCCTGTGTCCTGTTCTGGGCCCCTCAATCCAGGAAGGACATTGAGGGGCTGGAGTGTGTCCAGAGAAGGCAACGGAGCCGAGGAGGGGTCTGGAGCACAAGTCTGATGAGGAGCAGCTGAGGGAGCTGGGGGTGCTCAGCCTGGAGAAAAGGAGGCTCAGGTGGGATCTTCTGGCTCTCCACAACTCCCTGACAGGAGGCGGCAGCCAGGTGAGGGTTGGGCTCTTTTCACAAGTAACAAATGACAGGACAAAGTGAAATGGCTTTAAGTTGTACCAGGGGAGATTTAGATTGAATATTAGAAAAAATTTCTTTACTGAAAGGGTTGTCAAGCATTAGAACAGGCTGCCCAGGGCAGTGGTGGAGTCACCATCTGTGAAGGCATTTAAAAGATGTATAAATGTGGCACTGAGGGCCATGGTTTAGTGATGGGCTTGGCAGTGCTGAGTTAATGGCTGGACTTGATGGTCTCAAAGTAAATGATTCTGTGGTTCTGTGATTCTGGGCACAGACAGAGCTGTCATTGGATAGAAGAATGGGCTTGTTTCATGTGCTGCATCAGTGTAACTCAGCAACTACAGCTGGTTTCACTGTCATTGTTTCTCCAGAGTTAGGCAGAAAATAATTTTATATTAATTGCTGGTATTGAATCTAGATCTGGCAAAGGCTTAGGTTACGCCCAGCTCTGTGTGCCAACTTTTCCATGTAAGGAAAGGCAAAGTTAATTAACTTTTAAGAATAAAACATGAGTTTACCAACATTGTGTGTTACAGTGATGGCACTTTTTGATGAGAAGTAGGGAAGCTTGCTTCATTAAAACTTAAAAAAACCCAATTGACTAAATTGTCAATAATTTTACAGAAAACTAGTGTAAAAGGTAGCATGTTAATTTGCAGTTCAGAGTACTGTCAAGTTTATACAGATTTCTAGTGCACATTTCCTGATGTACTTTTACATTAGTGGAGATTTAACAAAACTTTAAACTCATTTTTTTTGTTTGTTTGGGTTTTTTTCAGTATTTTGCTTCCTTGGTCTGGATTTTGTTTTTTTAGTGCTTCAGTGGAATTGGCAATAATTTAATTAAGAATGATCTTCTGAAAATGGATAGCCTTAATGAGCTAAAAGATTCTGTGATATTTATAAAGCGTAGAAATACTATCCTACTGTTATAAATTGATAGTTTGAGTGCTTTGGAATAGCCAAGTGTGCTGTAGAGTTCAGAAAAGAATTTGATCTATACTGTTAGCATGGATTACACTATTATGTATCTCTAAATTGTTTTAGGGATTATACTCCTTCTAAAAGCAAGGATTATGTTTTCTACATTGAGATCACTGCATGGCACGGAGTGTTCTGTGTTCTAACGTTCCTCCTCTAGGGAGGGATTTTGTGTATTAAAGTGGTGGCTGCCAGTGACAAGATCACTAGGCAGAATTCTGCACCACAGGAGCAGGTGTATAGTATAAACAAGCTCAATATTTGATTTTAGTGAACTGCTCAACCTGAGGGTTCCCAATATACCAAATATCTGGAAATTCTGTACATAATGTAAAGAATATTAATTGTACCCTGAAATGTAATGTGGCTGCTGTTGCTTTGTCCACATTTCTGTAAGTTTGCTGTTCAATTAAACAAGCTTTTCTTCCCCAAATCTTGAAGCCTTGCATCTGCCTGACACTACTTAACAACCTGTCTTCAGGTACGAGTTACTTTTTGATAACGCGTCAGAGATGCTTGAAAATCTTTAAAAATTCTCTTGGCTTCAATGGGCACAATTCTTGTAATTTAGTGAAATTACAAAATTGAAGGAGAATCATGTTTCCCTGTGTCTAACATGCTTTAGCTACAGATTTTTCCTTTTAACTATGTGCACACTAAAAGAAGTTGCTGAAGTTACAGTTAAGCATAGAGATAGATACCCTTTTCCTCTGGCAGCTGCCTTGGTGTGTTGCTTAATAAAAATGAGAGCCTCTGTGGAGCATTTCTGGTAGGACAAGTAATTGGGGATTAATGTATGTATTGTGAAAGGAGATTGCATGTGGTTCCTGCCATGGCCTGAGATTGTGGGAGCTGGGAATAGCAGGTGCAATCCTCAAGGAAGAGCAGATGATGCTTTGGGATGGACCCAAAGCCACCACAGTAGTAGTTCGTAACACATTAGCACACGTAAATAAGGATAAATGCTGATTATTAGTCATTTTTCTCCTGTGTGTGATATATAGAATCAACAGCAAAAGAGGGAAGCAAATATTGAACATAGCAATAACACTGATAAAGAATCTCAAATTCAGACTAATGGTAAAACGTTTTGTGTATTTTCAGACTCCTGGAGTGTTTACTCACCACTGAGGAAAAATTAGAAGCCTGATTCAACATCTGGGAGCGTTAAATCCAATCTGTAATAAATACTTCTGTGGCAAACTTATCTGTAATCACAGAAAGACTGGAATTATTAGATTTATCCCAATATGTCCTAGACCAGACAACTCTCTGGAGGCTTCTAATAGGAGACTGTAATGTGATTGCTGGTTGCATTAAGGAAAACCCCTTTTTACACAGCTTGAGGCACGTTGCTGCATGTCTGTGCTGAAATTTCTCCATCTTTAAACACAGGGGTAAATATTTATTTAGGGTCATTATGAAGCTTCATGCTAGTTTTTTTGATAGTTGCAGAGGTGGTGGTATAATCCTCATTACTTATACGTACAAGGAATGTTCTTTCAATTTAGGTTTATTATCTCTGTGGGGTTAATTAACTTTGTAGGTCATAGGAGCATAGTTTTTATTAGAGAAAAACAAGCAATGCCTGTGAGTGAGAAACAAAGACATTCTGGAGAATGTGAGAAATGTCTTACGGTTTTTCCTTATCACTAATCCTACTGTTCTCACTATAGCTACCCTTTGCCTTTGGGCAGTACTAACTGGTGGCAGAGGTCTTACAGAGCATTTTCAAGTCTATTTACTTTTCTTCTAGGACTGCACTTTCTTTTCTCCCCTCTTTTTCAATGGTAATTTACCCTTTTAGGGAAAGAACAGTGTTTTTTTCCCTTTTGATGCTGGCAGCCCATCAAAGCACGTCCTTTATTTTATTCAGAAGGTTATCTGTCTGATGCAGTGTTGTAAAGACATTTCTGGAGCTTTCCTGAAATGCTGTAATCCTGCCATAAACAGACCCCCCTACTCTCACCTAGAAAGGAGTCTTTTATTTAAAATGAGCTTAAGGGAACTGAAGATGTCTAATCAACAGCAAACAGCATAGTCGCTTGTTTCCAACACTAGAAAACTGTGAGTGCTGCCACATTGAATTACAGAACTACCTGTTACATGAAGGTGAGGTCAGTCTGTATTTTGTCATCTTCAGAGAAGTCTTGAGAGTTAAGGTCAAAGCACGTTTAGCTTTGGGTGTTTGGGTCTTTGTCATCCCACATGGACTTCCTACATGGGCAGACTCCACATGTGACATTGAACTCTTGAATGTGTTGTGGAGTTTTGGAGTGGGCAAGTAAAGGAGCTTTCCCTGTTGGTTTTCTGTTTTGGAGTAGGGAATCTGCAGAGACGTTTCTGGACCTCAAGTCCAGGTTTCCAATATTGGATATCGAGAACAATTGCCAGTGCTGGCATTTGTTCAGTCTTCTCTGAAAGTACCAGCCTTCTCTAGGAAAGAAAGTTTGACCTCTGTCTTCCAAAAGTCTTACTAAGATAGATGTGGTTTTTCATAAGCAGAAAGAGCAAGTGAAGACTGTAGTTACTCTGTTCTAGGGAAAGTCTTTGTGGAGAAAATCTCTCAAGTTCAGCATTTCTTGAGTTTTGATTCCTGAAAATGCAGGGTAGTCAAATACAGTGTTGGCTTCATGTATGAAGTTGTAGGATTCTTAAGTAACCTATTTTGAAGAATAATGAATTACTGAGATATCTTCTTGTCAGAGAGACTGTACTGTTTTTCCCCTCAAAAATTTTACCAGCTACAGTTGGGAAAAATGATTTAGATCTTGAAAATGTCCAGGACATTTAAGCTGAGTTGGAAAAGTAATAATGTACTATTCATTGTCTGCAGCAAAGCCTATCATGGGAGCATGTAGTAACAACTGTATTTTGATTTCTGGTGGGGACCTGATCTGTAAAAGTATTGTAGTTCACTGCTGCTTGGAGAGCCAGAGGTTCAGCACAGCTCCATCAAGGAGATTCCTGCCTCTTGCCCGTCCTGTGGTCAGAGAGGTCTGTGAAGAGCAGACACCTGCAGTTTGGTTTGTGATTCATGCATGACTTGCCATGAGTGAGGACTGAGACAGTGTGATGCAAAATCCATTGGATCTGCTTTATGGGCAAGACATTTCTCAGCCCTGAGAAACTGAAGACGTGTTAGTGCAAAAAATGGCTGAGCTAAGTCAGATAAGTTTAGATGATACACCTTGGATGGCAGATGTTTGAGTCTTCCTGCAGTTTTGCCCTTCCCAGGAAAGGAGTATCTCCCCTTCATCACAGTTCAGCATGCCCAGAATGTGGTTGTGTGTAAACCAGGCAGTGTAACTCTTCTCAGCAGTTGCACTGAGTGTCCATTTTTACCACTTGTGGTAGTTTTGGGAAGCAGTCACAATATTTGTGAGGATTGTAGCGTGGTTTGATGGTGATGGCACAGGAGAACTGAGTTTCAGACTAATTTTGTCTGTGTTTTTGTGATGGTCTTGGTTGTACTATATAGGTAAACACAACAATTACTTTGGAGAATGGTGTCGTGATGTGCTTTGTGGCATTGCCAAGACCTTGTGAGTCCCGTTGTTCAAAGTGTTTATTTCAGATAGACTGGTATGGTATTTCCACATGGTATTTTGAGAAATCTTAATATGAGCTTTTCTGTACACAGATTTTACTTTTCTTAATTGTGTCACCAGGGGTACCTTCAAAAGAGCCGTGAGAACCTGGTTAAGCTAAATATAAGCACTCACAGTGGTTCAACCTTCCCTCTTGTGCTGTGCTCTTTATCTTGTTTCTATGGCATATGGGGTGGGAGTTGAAAAAAACAGTGAATCCTTTAAATAATAAGTGTAGCTGGGGTTTGACTGCTTTCACTGTGGATCCCTACCAGAAGCACTGGGTTTTTGTTTTTGTTATTGTGTTTTTGTTTTTTTTATTTTAGACAAATACTTTCATTGTCCAACAGTTATTAACCTCTGTTCAGAAAACAATGACCTGTTCTAGTTCAGGCTGCAGATGGCAGACACTCTCTCAAGTGATGTTAGGGTAAAACTTAATTTTCTAGGACTTTGTTTAGTTACAGACAAGCACTAAAATTCCACTGTGAGAGCTGTGCTGACTTAAAGATGTGCTGTTCTCTAGATCCTAATTCCTGCTATGGATATTTATATTTTTAAAAATCTATATTTTTATATCTTGGATTTTAAGACTTACTGCATTTTCTTCCATGCCTGTAAAGAAACCAGCAGAGAGCATATCTTTATGGAATTAATCACCAGAAAAAAAAACCATTTTCAGTCTCTGTCCTTAGGGAAAGGGAGAATCTGAAATTGTTCTTACTGTTAAAAATAAATTATTAGCAGATTGGTGGTTTTGGGATATATATTCAGTTGCCTTAAACATTCCCACAACGTACTTTTGATAATGTGTGTTTATAGTTACCACTATTCCATGGCAGCTGCTTGCACTGACTCACTAGGACTGTGGAAGGCTGTAGAAGCACTTGTTGATATCATAATGTGGTTTTAGTCAAAGATTTCTTTTTTTAAATGAAATTTATACTTGCAAGAAACTTGGGCTTGTTCAGCCTGCAGAAGAGAAGGCTCCAGGGAGTCCTTTTTGTGGCTTTTCAGTACTTACAGGAGGCCTGTAAGAAAGATGGGGAACAACACTCTAGCAGGACCTATTGAGATAGGAGAAGGGGTGGTGGTTTTAAATTAAAAGATTGTAGATTTAAATAGATGTAAGGTAGAATTTTTTTACGAGGTTGGTGAGGCCCTGGCACAGGTTGCCCAGAGAAGCTGTGGCTGCCCCATCCCTGGAAGTGCTCAAGGCCAAGTTGCATGGGGCTCTGAACAACCTGGTCTAGTTGAAGACGTTCCTGCTCATTGCAGGGGTGTTGGACTAAATCACAGAATCACAGGCATGGAACAGAAAGGATCTTAAAGATGTAGTTCCAGAGGTAAAAGTGTGCAAAATATCAAGTATGCAAAAAATAGTGATGTTCTTGGGTGTGTTAAGGAAGGCAAAAATGAGAATGAAGGGTGAATGTGGATCTTGAATCACTTGTTGTATGAGATTTTAATCATCATCCAGCTACAGGTGTGAATCTGGTGGTTTGCTGACCTGCAAGGTTTTGACACATTTGAGACAATGCTGTATAGAACTTTAAATCTCATGGTTGGAGAGGAAATACAATTTACCAGATAGTAAAACAACTCTTTGAATACAGAAGTATGTTAGATTTTCAAGATTGATCGCCATGTTCTTGCTTAATCTGTGACATATAAATAAGAAACTGTGCATATATAAACAAAAGTTGCCTTACAAGGTAAACTGGATTCTCTAGAGGGGCTATGGTGATGGTCATAACTCCAGTCAAGCAATTGTTACTGTGTTTTTATCACTTTGCAGCCACTGACCATGTGAATGTATTGTGATGGTCTGAATCCTTTTGTCGTCGATTTTAAAAAGCCAAGGAATGCTGCAGCTACTTGCTTCAAAAGATGTTCAAAGAGGAATATTTGATAGAAGGAAAATGTAATGTTGTTAATATTTTGTTTTCCAAAAATGAAGAAAATGGTCAATTTCTCTGAAGTTGCTGCTGGCAGCTTTAGGAGCATTTCTTCATCTTGTTGAGATAATTTCTATAACCATAACCACATCATGCGCTTTCCATTCATATCTTAAAATTAGCACTTTAAAGAAATCTAAGTGCTGCTCTAGTTTTTGCCGTTGGGCGTAAGTTGTCCTGATTTGTGTCTTACAGTAATACTCACAGTGCCCATTGACTTCTAGGCATCTGATTTAGATTTATTTAACTTTATTATCAGTATCCAATCTAGATTTATTTGTACTCATTTAATCAGAAGAAAAAAAATGGGGAGGGGGGATGTTCTTGAAGTGCAATTTCACATGTAACCTGCAAGAAGACTCCTTCATTGAGGCCACACTGAAAAAAAAAGTATATCTCCAAGACAGGGAAGCAAAACTCCAAATTCAAGTGTGTAGAGGTTGTATCCTAATGCCCTCACATCTTTTCTGTCATACATCTCCCTAGTGAGTTCCTGTTGCGTTTTGGTCTTTTTAACCATTTTATTTCTCTGCTAAAGAAGCAAGGGTAAAGAGTTAAATCTGTACACATGCAAGGAGAAATAAAGTTTTAACAGGATCTTCTTAAGAGGAAACATTAAGTCTTTTTTGGAAAATGTATTTGTTTATGTAGATAAACACAGATGAGAGATGATTAGCATCATTACTGTGTCTGTATTGGCAAGTATATCAGCTCACAGTCCCTTCACTTTGTTGTTATTCTTTGAAAAACAGTGCATAAACCTCTTGAAATTTTGGAGGTTCAAAGCTTTGAAATAAGGTTTATGTAGGAAGAGGAAGCATTTTATAGTAACTTTCTGTCAAACTGCTGTGGCTTTTAAAGCAAGTTGTTAATCTCTTATTAGAAGAATTATTTATTCCCTTGACTGTCTTTTAGTGAGCAATACAAACACTTGAACAGATTAACAGTTCTTTGGAAGTAGTAATACTCAGCAGAATGTAATTTTAGAAGTGTTTTTCATGTAATAACCTTGTAATGCTGTTTTGAGTGGTTCCATTCAGAATTTTGGCTAACTCTTGCATTCATTGATTTGAAAAATTAAATATTTGTTAAGAACTTCCCAACTAAAACTTCCTCCTACTTAAGAAACAAACCCAATTATTTCTGGCAAGCTGCTTTTCCTGCAAAGGATGCACACCTTGATCTTTTGTGCAGCATGTTGCAGCATTTCTGAAAGTCCATCTGGTTCTGCCTGGTATTACCAGCACAGCTCTGTAAACACAGTTATTCCATGTAATTTCTTGTTCCTACTCTCAGGCTGTAATATTTTATACTTCATAAAGTATTGAAAAATGTGCAGTGGAGATTGGATACTGTTTAAAAAAAAAACCAGCCCAAAATGTCACTCCTTTGTCAGACAAAACCAATTTATTTTTGTTAGCAGTCCCAGTTTTGGTTTTAGAGCATTGGCAAGACAAGTGTAAGCCTTTTCGGCAGCTGGAGGCGGGTAACCCTGTGCCTGAGAACCGGGGTGACACCGAATGCCATTTGTTCATCTGTGAGCCAGGGGAGTGTTTGGCTCCCACAGTGGCTGGTGAGACACATCCTGCCCGGGCTGCAAACAATCAGCAGTGACAGGAAGCTGCTCTGCACCAGCTTTGAAGGACGACAGAGCTTGTTTGAAAGCTGAGGGTGAAGCAGTCTGGCTGGGGGATTGTCTCAGCTCGGCTTGCACATCTGGGAAGAAGGTTTGTGTTGCACAACGTCCTTGCCAAACTGGTAGGAGCTGGGTGTGTCCACATCTAACTTTGTCTCTTGAGAAAGCCAAGCTTTTATTTTGCAAGTGACGTGCTTTATTTTTGAACGTTTTCAATCCATTTGGTTGTTCACTGTTTATTTTTTTTTTCCAGGAGGGCCAAACATATGGGCCATCACCTCCGAAGAGCGGGCCAAGCATGACAAGCAGTTTGATAGCCTTAAACCCACGGGAGGTTACATTACAGGTTGGTCTGAGGTTCCGCATTACACATTAACTTCTGTGTGCACATACCTATCTCTGTAAAACAGTTTGAGAACTGCATCCTATTTCTAGCCCTTTGTTGTGTGACTAATAACCATATTCTTCAGGCAAACAGCCACAGGTTATTTGTAAACTTAACAAGCTTTCCTGTAAAGTCTTGCAGGGAACGCTGTTCTATTTAACCCTATTACTTCTGCAGCCACCAGCTGTGTGCTGCCATTCTGCCTAGTTTCAAAAACCAGAGAATATCAGGTGAAATCTGTGCTCAGATGGAAGGCTGCCAGGGAGCACTTACAGTAGCTGTTGTGGCAAGTGACACCAGACACACCATAAGTGGCTCTCCTCAGTCTGAGGAGAGAATGCTGTGCTGTTAGAAATCTTTCTTTGGGAGGAGAAGGCAGGGAGAGGGATGCTGACAGCTTCTCCTTGTTAGCAGCTGCTTGAAATTTATTACCCGTTGGGCCTTCAGCAGGTTCTGGGTGGACTAATGGCATTTTGCAGGGGCCTGCTGTCAGTTCCAGTTGCATTCAGCTGCTTCTCCTCTGAAACAATTGGGTCACGTTGCTATACACCTCAGAATTTGCAGGTTTTAAATTTAAAATCTGCTTGTGATATCAAGAAAGACTCAAGTTCACTGGTGAAGATGTCTTAATTTAAGAATTTTTTGTGGGTGGGTGGGCGCTAAAGACCAGCCCTGATAGCTCCTACCTGCCCAGCTGTCTATTAATGCCTTGTCTAGTTGCTCCACTGGCCCTGCTTTTCCTAGTTTGGGGCTGGAAGGGACTGAGGAGAGAGTGGGAAGTTGTCTGTTTGGAACATGCACATCTTCTGGCTAAGTGGCACCTAACTCCTGCTTTGGCCAAACAGCACTGGGAGGTTGGTGTTTACCTCCAGCTGAAAAATATGCAGTCCCAGGGACTACCCTTAGGCCACATCTGGGCTCTTACCTGCACCTACATCTGCAGGCTTTGTTATTTATTGGCAAATGCTTGAAATAAAAGGTTGTGTATGAATGTAAGGGAAGAAAGAGCTGAAAGAATAACCTGAAGCCTTAGCTTTGAGCATCTGTAATTCACTCTGAGATAGGCATAAACACCCCTGTCACTGTTTTGTTATGTGTACCAATTGGTGTGGAACTTGGTGTGAGATTGCACAACAGTTCCCATTCCCTCTCTGAAATAGTGAAACAGTAGGTGTTCTCTGACAGAACAGAATAATATTTAGAATACGGTATTTTCCTGTTTTTTCTAGGGACACAATACTGGTTCAAGTTAGATGGGATAGAGGAGAAGGAAAGAAACAGCTTGCTCATCCTTTCCTGCATAAGTAATTGGGGCTGGACTAAATTTTCAGTCATTCTTTAATTCGTGCACTTTTAAGATGTGGGCAGCTGTTGATTTGTGAGCTGTTAAAGTTTTTAGAGCTATCTGAAATCACTTCTCAGAGCAAAGATTGAGAAGTACAGAATACATGGGTATCTGACAATCACTGTCACCAGTGTTAAGAGCTGGGAAAAAAACCCTGGAAAGCTTGGCATCCAGCATGGGGATTTCTTTTGAAAACCTGATCCCCCAAGAGAGTGCTGAGCTCTTCAAAAATCTGTCTCTGGTATAAAAGTCTGTCTTTTTTCCCTTGTTTATCACAGGTGATCAAGCACGTACCTTTTTTTTGCAATCAGGTCTACCATCTTCAATCCTTGCTGAAATATGGTACGGTATTCTTTACTGTTTGTTTTTGTTTTTTAAGACAGGAGATGCATAGCATTCAAATACCACTTTTGGTGTGTTGTGTTGTTTCACAGAGGCTTTCAGCAGTCAAGGTAGAAAGCGTTGTCTGAATCATTGTTTTAATTTTATTAATTTTAGAGGAAGGATTCAGCCCATATGTGTACCAACAATTAATTAAAACCTAGTAATTTTTCATCTTTCTTATGATGTTATTTCAAATTGGATCATGCTGAACACAGTCTTTTTAAACTATATTAAGGGCTTGAAATTCACATAAAGTAGAAGACAAGAAAAAAATCTACAGTCACAGAAAAAGTTAGTAGAAGGACAGTTATGATACGTGAGATACCAAACATTGCTGTAATACAGGAATGTGCTGTTCCTTGCAGCATATATGTGGTGAGTGCAACACTTGAAACATTTTCTTCTCTGTAACCCCTCAGTCCTTACTAGAATCCTGTGCTCATTCTGGGCTACTTGGCTGTTACCAAGACATACATGTGCTAAAAGACACATACTTGAGGCTCATAATAATTAAGAACAACTTTAAGAAAAAGTATTAAAGAAAATAACTGAATGCAAGTTAGTTTTTCCTTCAGACACATAGAATCACAGAATTGTTAAGGTTAGGAAAGACATCAAGTCCAACCAGCACCACCACCATGTTCACCATTAAACCAGACACCTCAGTGCCTAGAAGAGAGGGGCAAGGAGATTTTTCTGTGGGGCCTTGGGGTTTTATACTGAACAGTAAGAGAAGCAAAGGAAAAATGTAGCTTAACATTGTCTGATTTTTTTTTCTCCTAATTTTATTTACATTCTAGTGCTTGGTCCTTGCATGCTTATTAATAAAATTTCATATTATCTGTCTGACCAGAAATTTTGAGGTTATATATGCACTGTTGCATATATTTCCTGTTGTAATTAAGTTTATTTGGAAAAGTGTCAAAAGAAGACCGTGTGGATATCAGGCTTAGGAAACCGCACCACACTGTGACTTAATGAAGTTTTCATAGCAGAGTATAGTGCCTTTAGCAGGTTTCTGCATCCTCCTACATCCTGTTCCAGATTCTTGAATTAATTCCTTACCTTACCAAGGATTAATTTAAAATAATTATTCTGGCTGGGAGCATAGAGAAAAGCATAGCAGAGCCTTGCAGCAGAAGCAACAAGTGTATCCATTGGGCAGGAGACTTCTGCTTTCCCAAATGTTTTCCTGCTTTCTCAGGAATTAAGTGTTTAATATACAGCAACTTCAAAACTGAACTCTCCAGAAGATGAAAAAGTGGGTACTCAAACTTCTGATCGTATGAATGTAGTCAAAAGTAGAAAATTTACTTTGCAGTAAGTTTCTTGTTTTCCTGTGCAAAACCAGTAAATAAATCTGATAGGAAAGCTTCTCAGTAATTAAAAGTTAAATTTCCATTTCTTCTCTAATTTTATTTTGTTTTAAGGACTCTCTCGGACCTGAACAAGGATGGAAAAATGGATCAACTGGAGTTCTCTATAGCCATGAAACTCATCAAGCTGAAGTTGCAAGGACAGCACTTGCCTTCAGTTCTCCCTCCTGTCATGAAACAAACTCCAGTATTTTCACCTCTAATGTCAGCTCGCTTTGGTACTTATGAATATATAATTACTTAGTGTTCAGAGGTAAAAAACCACAGTTAATTGCAGCCACGTAAAAGCATTAATCTGACCATGAAAGTTTAGTGAATCAGTGTGAAAAATGAAAAAAGGATATTCTGATTAAGGAAATTCACCAGGTCACTTCCTTGATGTTTTTGATAATTTGATTCTTTGAAGATTTTTAATAAAGAAAAGCTTTTATCAAATTTTGACGAGAAGGCCATTCACGTCTGCCATCTGAGTTGCAGGCTCTCATTTTGTACTGGTGGTCTTTTTTTGTCTCCCTCCTACTCGGTCACCTATTTATACTTGGAGGTTTTAAGGTTAAATTTAGTCAAAGGTCAGAGTTTTGGTAGAACAGCTATTTTACATATTTTTTCAAAATGAATCAGATTGTCTATTTTGGTTATATGATTAACTGAATAGAATTACTTTGACTTTTTTTCTTTCTGATGGTGTTTGGGGATTCAATGCAACTTGTTATTGTGTTGTTTTGTAGCACAAAATATCCATAATGACTTCAGCTGGATTACAAAATGAGTGCACACTTCTGTGCTGAAATTAAATGTATGCATATATTAATTACATACATGATTTAAAATGTCTGCCCATCACCAAATCTCCTATGTTTGGGTACAAGGGCATGCATTTACAGGGAGCTGTGGTTGGCATACAGTTACCTCTATAACTTTCCATCATCTCACCAGCACTGTTGTCTTCCACAAGATGCAGCCAGTAATTCAAGTGCCCTAATTTGCCTTAGGCAACTGCCTCTAGAAACTCTGTGCTAAGCATGGGTCCTTAATAAGGACTTTTCACCCCTTCTTCTTCCCCTTCTTCAAGGCTGATACTTGGAAGATAATTAGTTCAGAAACATCCTCAGCTTTTCCCTGTAGAGGATTGTCACAGCTTTTGAGGTTGTAATTCTCTCTCAGGGGCCAGGCTTGTTGAAGAACTAGGTATAGCTGCAATTACAGAAAACCAGATCTTATTCTGTTGTGAAAATAGTAGCTAAACCTACCTTGAGAATGAATTTGCTTGTCAAGATTTTTCTTTTTAAATTCCTGTTCTTCAGTGTATTTCCCCCTGTGAGCTGTCTTGCCTAAATTTAGAGAAAAAGTAAATATTGTACATGAGCATCTATTTTTAACTCATTGTATTCCAGACACCAGTTGCTTTGTGTAGTTTCTGCCTCACATAAGGAACCTGATTTCTTGCTGAAGCCTCTGCAATGTTAAACCATGCATTATTGGATTTTGCTCTAGGAATGGGTAGTATGCCAAATCTGTCCATGCCAACGTCTATGTCTGCGATCACACCATTAGCTCCCATGTCTCTGACCTCCATGACTTCCATTCCTCCTTTGGTTATCTCTGCTCCCCTGGTGCCTTCTGTCAGTACCTCCTCGTTGCCAAATGGAACATCCAGCCTTCTGCAGCCTTTGTCCGTACCTTTCTCCTCAAGTAAGTATTGCACAGTCCAGTACTTGCTTTCAGAATTGTGAATCTTATTTTCCCTATGGCTGATTTCAGACAGGAATGCTGACACATGCATGAGAGTTAAAACCAACAAACAAAAAAAACCCAACGAAAAAACCCCAACAGAAAACTGTACAAATGGTTTTTCTCCAAAGTTCATTTTTTAGTTCTGCTCTAACTAGTTAATCATAACAGGAAGACACTGATTAGCTTTTTTTACTTCTGTCAAAGTGAATGTTGATGATGAAGCATTATCTTATACCCAGTTGCTTTACAGTTCCGGGGTTAATTTTTTGTTTCTGTTTGTTCCAGCGCTGCCTCATACTGGTTCTTTAGGCCCCATGGCAGGAGGATTTGGTGGTTCCAGTATGCAGAAGGCACAGTCACTAATTGATTTAGGATCTAGCAGGTATGGAAGTTAAGTTTAGAATGGTTGTATTTTACACTTAAGTAGCATACCTTCCAAAACTTATGGAGCATTTCTGTTCTCAAAGTATATTTGTAAAAAATTAGTCTATTTAATATGACCTACCGAGTCTGAAAATAGGTTTTTTGATATGCACAGTAAATAATATTTTCAGTAAATCTGACAAAATATCCAAAGTAGGTGAGGGGATCAGATGAGCAATGCCAAAAAGAAGGGAATGTACCTCATTACTAAATAGAAACAAACCTTACCAATTGGTTATAAAAGCAATGTTTATGCATTATGTGCTCATTCATTATAGAGGGCACCATGTAATCAGCAGGCATGTAAGAATAGGATTTGTTATCAATATTTATGTGGGGATTTGTTTTATGAATAATAGAAGATTATGAGTCTTTATAATCAGCTGCCCTGGTTCACTGATTTTAGAGCTTTGCCATAGACTAAAGTGAGGGACTAGGCTTATCTGTCCAATTGGTCCTCCAGGGGTGTCTCCCAAAAGATGGTCCTGAGGGCACCTCCACCCCAGCTCAGTTCCATAAGTGACTCAGAGGCTCTTGTACCTCCCTGCTGCCTGTTCAGGGCACGTGGGGTGCATGATCTGGGCTCCTCACACACCTGATGTCAGCAGATGTCCTGTAAGATGACTGTTGGCATGGTATGTGCCTGGGATCATCTTTTTTTGTGGTTGGTTGTTTTTTTTTTAATTGGAAAACTTTCTTCTGCTGGTGCTGTAGCTTTACAAAGGAGCCCTTCTCCAGTGTCATTGTTGGCAGCATTTTCACCATCATGTTGTCTCATTCCATGCAGGAGATGTCAATCCAGCATTGTGCTGGAGAGGCTTTGTTTCTACCAGCATTCTGTATTGCCTTGGATAACACTTCAAATAGTTTTTTTACTTGACAGAGCAGGGGATTACCTTAAACAGGGCAGGCTGGACTCACCTGAGTTTGTCTGATTTTCAGAGATGGGACACTGAAAATGCTGGCAGTTTAGACGAAAGCTTTATGGGTATATCTAAACACTCCACCAGCACTATTCTGCAGAAACTGACTGAGTTGGAAAAGCTCCACTCAGCGTGTCATTATCACTAACAGAAAGAAGAGGCAGAGGTGGAATATGGTGGCTAAAATAGCTTTAGAAGTTGCTTTTGGTTATGAGTTCATCAGATCCATTTTTATTCTCATGGTTATTCATTTACATGCCTCTTAAAGTTACTTAAACAATGACCCAACACTCTTAGGAAAGTTGAGGTGTTTTCCTGTGGTTTCCTATGCTATTATATTGCAGTGGTAGAACGATCAATTATGCGCATAAGGAGCACATAATATGATACCAAATATAATATGATACCAAAGGAGCAGGATTTTCAATTCAACATGTTGTTTCCTTACAGCTATGTCCCTACTTTCACTGTAAAATTCCATATTTGTGATGAAATTATTTATAGCAAGTTAGCAGAGGTAAAACTTTGTGGAAGTTGTTTCATGTTGTTTCATGTTATTTCCATCATCATGGAAGATGCTATATGTCTTCTGTTCCAATGCCTCTTTATTAAGCCAAGTGATTTAGAGTTGCTTTCTTTATCTCTTTTTCTCTTTTGGTTTTCTTTTAATGTTTGGTTGGTTGGTTTGGTTTGGTTTTTTTGCTTTGTTTTTGTTCTGTTTTGTTTTGAAATTATATTGCAGTTCAAATTCTTCCTCTAGTGCATCACTAGCTGGGAATTCACCAAAGATTATGTCCTCAGACTGGGCAGTTCCTCAGGCCTCCAGATTAAAATACAGACAGAAATTTAACAGTCTTGATAAAAGTATGAGTGGATATTTGTCAGGTGAGTATGATGTCGGGTATGGACTGGGAAAACCAGAGTGTTTCCTGCCTGTGAACATCACAGGCTGAGGGATGTAATCCCAACTTGGGATTTGACTTGCATATGAAGTAAAAGCTGAAGTGCTGGTGTTCAGACCTGTGCGGGAGAGAGTGGGTTTCAGCCAGCCAAGAAATGGAAATAAGCATCAGTTCATTGATTTGGGCTTTGTGTTAGACCTGGAGGAGCCAAATACACTGGAGAAGCTACAGCAGCTGTTGCAGGGAAGGGGAGAAGCCTGGAGTGGTGGGATCTGACTAGAGAAGCCTGAGAACCACAAGGCTCTGGAGTTCAGCTCTGTAAAGTCAGCAGGCATTTCTCAAGCATCACTCTTTGGACTGAGACTCTTTCTTGTGAAAATGGGGGACATTCACCATAATTTTTGTGCCATGTGCTCCTGTATTAGTCAATGCTCAGATACTTGGGCTTTTATCTTTTGAAAAAAAGCAGCTTTGGAAAGACACTGCAGAACCGTTGCCATTGCTTGGAATTTTTCCAAAGTAATTTAAGAGAGTTGTTCCTTGATTTCCAGTGACAGCTGCGCTGGGCCACAGCATTATGGTGGCTTCAAAAGGCTTCACACAAAGTTAAAACAAGAGGAGAGTTTTACAAAAGTTCTTATAAAACTGGATTCCTCAGTGTAATGCAGAGAGTAGAGAACTGGCCAAGCAGTCAGTAGGTGTAAAGTCAATATGTGTGTCTTGTGTGTCTTAGTTAGATTTCCCATTTTGAATAAGCACTCTGCCTCAGTTCCCTTGCCTACAAAAAAGGAGGACAATTTTTTCTTTCAAGAAAGGCACTCAGTGCTTTTTATCTTGTTCAGTCGATCTTGGACTGAAGGTTTCCTCGACCTGCCCAGAAATGTATCTGGTTCTTTGCTACCAAGGAAAGCTCTCCAGGTGATAGCTCAAAGTTTAGGCAAACAGTCAGCTGTGCTTTTGTGACAGCTGTGGGGATTACCATAAATACCCATTTTTCATGTCAGCTTTTCTGTTAGGTGCTCTAAGTGAAAAAAGGTACACAAGAATACTTACATCTTCATTGTGTTCAGGTTGTAATGCCTGCTGTTAAGTTTGAAAGTAAAACCAACTGATAAAAATGGATTAGATTAATATTAAAAATAAATATGGCCCAGTTCATGACGCATTTTTTGCCTTGTGAATCTTTGACTGAAGTGTTTATTTTAATAAAAATCTTTTACACTTTCACTAAGGATTTCAAGCAAGGAATGCCCTTCTGCAATCAAATCTTTCACAGACTCAGCTGGCTACTATTTGGTGAGTTTAGTTACTAATTCAATGTCTTTATGGTGTTAAGAGAGGAAATGTACTTCAGTAAATAAGAAATGATAGAGAGACACCATGGATCTAAAATCATAAAAAGAAACTGAGCTGCTAGTTAAACTAAGTTTGTTCACTAGTTACATTTCTAAAAGACACCTTGAGATAATATAATTTTTCACTCTGTGTATGTTTGTTGAACTCCATATAATAGAAGAGATGCTGACTTCAATTTCTGATTCAGGGATGCACTTGCTGAGTTGAGATGAGGGCTCGTTCCTTTCAAAAGTAGGATTCTGAAATCTAGGTTGTTAGTTTTAAAGTATGGAGGAAGATTAAAAATTAAGTAACCCTTCAGGTTTTTTGAGTTTTACTGCAGTTTCCATAAATATATCTGCATATTATGTGTCTGTTAAGACTTGCCTTCATTGTGCTGATGAAAATGGTGAGAGTTGTCTGAAGGTTTGAATGATCTGCCCTGCTAGATAGGACAGTTTATGTTACACCTTCAGACATAACTCAGATGTTATACACGAGATTTAGTGGCCCAGCAGAATTCACAACAGCTTTACATCTCCTCTTGAGTTCCCTTTCTTCTTCCTCTATCCCAGGACAGTCATTTGTGTCTTTAGAAGCAGCAGCAAAGCTCAGCTGGTTAGGTTTCATGTTGTGAAGATAAACGTGGAGTGTGGGGCTGTATTGTTCCTCTCTGGAGTCTGGGGGAATAAATCAGGTGTGCAGTGGCTCTTTTCCTTCTGGGTGTGTATCCCGAAGTTATCAGTAGCCAGTGCAAGGAGCTCTGTGTACCCCTGTAGAGAGAAATAACAGCCCAAATTTCAGTTTTGCCCTGAGAAATTACCAGTATTTCTACTAGGTGCTTGTTAATGGTAATTGCTGAAATAATGGTGCTGTTACGTGTGAAGAGTGCTGGTATGTGAACATAACACAATTTCATCATGTCCTGCTTTTGTTTTTCGCTGTGGTATGTGTGTGTGATGTGTTTTTTGTGTTTGGTTTGTTGTTTCCTTTTTGTTTTTCATAGGGTTTTTTTTAAACTGCTTTTTTAATGAACCATGTTTTTAATAAGCATTTTGCTTACATGCAGTCTGAGGACACATTTCAGCATTTGTGTCTCTATAGACAGTTCTTTGAGAGAGGCTCCTGCTTTCTTGCTTTTCACTGGTTTCACACACACACACCCCACCAGCCCCTCAGTTTGTGGGAAACATTTTGTAGGCTGATATGATCTCCTTCTCCTCAGAGGGGGTAGGTGATCCTTTTCCTACCCACTGCGAGGTACTCTGGACCAGCTCATGTCTTCCCTGCACTGTCAAGGAGACACAAGGGGAAAAAAAAATTCTATGCAAAGCTTCCTCTTGTAGAATTTGATGTAATTTTGTGTAATGTTTTCTTTGGCTTTAAAAAAAATAATTGAGTAAGTGGTTTCTAGCATTTTGAGCTGGCTAAGAACAGTCTTGGATTCACTTTCCAGCTCTTCTATTTGTGATGCAATAAAGCAAGAGATACCTCTTGTCATTTTCTGTCCGTTTTTCAGTATTTTATGGAAATGTAAGAGAATTGGGATTGTTCAGGCTGGAGAAGAGAAAGCTTCAGTGAAGCTGAAGAGAAAGCTTCACTTGAAAAGCAGCCTACAAGAAAGATGGAGAGAGACTATTTATAAGGGCCTTGAGTGACAAGACAAGGCTTCAAACTGAAAGAGAGTAGATTTAGATTGGATATTAGGCAGAAATTCTTTACTGTCAGGGTGGTGAGGCCCTGGCACAGGTTGTCCAGAGAAGCTGTGACTGCCCCATCCCTGGAAGGGTTCGAGGCCACGCTGGATGGGGCTCTGAGCAACCTGGGATAGTGGGAGGTGTCCCTGCCCGTGGCAGGGGGGGTTGGAACTGGATGATGTTTAAGGTCTCTTCCAACCCAAACCATTCCATGATTCTGTGATCTGAATAACAGTACATGATTAAACCAAATAATATCTCCTTTCATCAATTATTTATGTTACTAACTGTAAGTATTTTTAACCAAAACGTTTCACAGGAATCATCAGTTTTAAAAATGATTTTTCCACAGTGCCTTGTTTCAGCGGTAATTTGTGAGTGATTGTGATGTTTGGTTCTAATTGGTGCTGCTGTTGAACCCCTGCAGGTCCCTGGCTGATATAGATGGAGATGGGCAGCTGAAGGCTGATGAGTTTGTGTTGGCCATGCACCTCACGGACATGGCCAAAGCCGGGCAGCCACTGCCCCTGACTCTGCCCCTCGAGCTCGTGCCACCTTCTTTCAGGTAATCACTGAGGGCAGTGAAATGTAATCTATTTAACACAACTGTGCTATTTCTCTAACAATGGTGGGGTGGGTTTTTTTTCCCTCCAGGAGTGGAAAATATACTGAAAATATAAATGGAAGTCTGCCATCTTACCAACCTGTGCAAGAGGAGGAGCCACAGAAAAAACAGCCAGGTAAAAAATAGGGTTCATGTTCTTAATGTATGGGGCTGTTTTTGAAGGGCACTGAAACCTTTAGAAAGTGGAAGAAATAATCAAAGCCATGGAGAGCTTCATTTCAGGAGCTAGATCCCTTTTAACTTGGATGGTACGAAGGTTGTTAAGTGGATATAGTCAGCCTGTTATATCTAATAGAATTGAGAAGGCAGAGACAGTGGCTATTTTTAGCTGTAGGAAAGGAAAAGTGTGGTGATTAATAATGTATTCTGGAAAATAAACCCTTCATGGCCAGATACTGTTGTGCTACTGCAAATTTTTTTTCATTTGAAAGTTCCTGGCATTACTGGACATTCTGAAAGTAGAGGGTCCAAGGTAGTTCAGTTCTCTGAAAACTGGAAGCAATTTGAACATAACATAAATTCTGTTACTGACAATGTTACAGATACACTGCAAGACAGGACTTGCCTCTCTTTTTGGAAGGGTGGTTGCTGGGGCCTAAACCATTCCTTTGTGTCTCTTTATCCTTGTGTGCAGTAATTGAGCTTGATCCTGTTTTGGTGTCTGATAGTTTTAACTCCAGGAACTCTTACAGGGAACACCCTTAAAAACTAAGCTTTTTATCTATGTGTTAATGTTTCCTGCACATTGGAAAACCTTTGTGACAGCAGACAGTCTTCTCCCAGCTTATAAAAGCTGTTCTTTTATGTTTTCCTCTAGCATTCTTTCCTCTTTCATTCTTTAGAGTTAGAGGCTTTCCTGTAACATTCAAGTCATTTTTGTGGTCATTTTTAAACTGGAACTTTTTCTCTCCACACACACACACATCTCCCCCCCCTCCGCCACCCTTGGAATATACTTAGGAAAATTTAGAGGTATTTTTGAACAGAAAAATATTACTTTAACAAATGCAAGATTCTTACATCATCCATGACTGAACAACCTGAGCTTGCCAAGAAGTATCTATCTTTAGTGGCATAACTGAGGTCCTTGCTTGAGAGAAATGTTTTGCACAGGGCAGAAATAACAACGTTTCCTTATTTTAGTGACATTTGAGGACAAAAGGAAAGCCAACTATGAGAGGGGAAATATGGAGCTGGAAAAACGCCGACAGGTCCTGCTGGAGCAGCAGCAGAGAGAGGCTGAAAGAAAGGCTCAGAAAGAACGGGAAGAACAGGAGCGAAGAGAGAGGGAACGCCAGGAGCAGGAACGGAAGAGGCAACTGGAAATGGAAAGGCAGCTGGAGAGACAACGAGAGCTGGAGAGACAAAGGGAAGAAGAAAGGAGGAAAGAAATAGAAAGGCGGGAGGTTGTTTTCTTAACATTATTTTTTAATGCTCTAAGGAATACATATGTGCATACTGCATCCAGGTTTTGAGTGCTGGCTTTGGTTCTGTCTCCTGGCCTGGCGGATACCAGGTTGTCTTAGAGAACAGCACTTGTGTCTGTTGTAAATGTTGGTATAGGTTAAAGATTTTCAGATACTTCATAGGACAAATGAGATTTTCTTGGGCATATTTCTTGCATTTTTGCAAAAATTGTATTCCAAACAAGACTGTACTGAATTCAGAATTGATAACATTTTGAGAGCTGAACTCGAGACAAATTTGCTTCTACTTGGTGTCTCAGTGCATGCATCACACTTCCATATTTTATGTAGTTCTGTGAAATACTCAAAGGAGGTTACGAGCAATATCTGTCAATGTGCTGTTTTATGGGCAATAGTCCAAGCTGCAGAAGCCTTCTGAATTATGAAGCTTTTTTCATCCAGAGTCAGGAGTGTGGCACGAACAATCTTGTAGGATCACTTCATGCATTCTTTGATGCTGTAGTGTGTAACAGCGCTTTAGAGAAGACATTATGTTGTGTTGCTGTTGTGCTGTTTAGAAATAGAGCACATTATATTCAATCATGGGCTCTGAGATCTGCATCTCCACTATACTTTAAGGTAATGTAACTTTTCCCCAGGCAGCAAAGCAGGAGCTCGAGCGCCAGCGACGACTGGAATGGGAGAGAATCCGTCGCCAAGAACTTCTTAATCAGCGTAACAGGGAACAAGAAGAAATTGTCAAGTTGACCTCTAAAAAGAAGAGCCTTAATCTTGAATTAGAAGCCTTGGTAAGACAGGAATTTCACTACACATGCTGAAATACAGTATTTTAAATTATACAAATATTAATACCTGAATTAATGGCCCACTAGGAGTTCCACTCTGTTTTGGATGACGAATCTGAAGCAGGTATTTTGGGTTGTTTTAGAGAACTGGTTGTGAACTAACCTGCCCACAGGTTTAGCAAAGGGATTTTTGCCATATGTGGTGTAATCTGTCTCTGCTTTCTTTGCAGACCGACAAACATAAGCAGATCTCAGGCAGGTTGCAGGATATTCGTAGCAAAAAGCAAATGCGAAAAACTGAGCTGGAGGCTTTGGACAGGAAATATGACCAAGGAATCATGGAAGTCAAGCAACTACAGCAACAGCTTGAGGTGTGCAACTTTGTTAAGCTTATAGTTTTCCTTTACCATATTCTGTGTTTCCATAATGCTAATAATGTTAATAATGCATCCCCATAGGGAGGAATATGAAGTCAGTTGGGTTGCAGTGGAGAGAGGAAATAGGCAAGACTGTCAGCATTGCAGAGGCCTTTAGTTTTGTGTGTGCTGTTAAAGAAATGATTATAGGTACTGAAATGAGCTAAGAGTTAAATAACAGTGGTGAAAACCTCAGCTATTCTTTTGTGGACCGATAATAGAGACTTCTCTTTAATTTTGAATTCTTTCAAGGCTTCAGACTCAGATTTTTATGAGGAATGTTGTCCTGTGTTCAGACCAAGCTGATGTTTAGGTTGGATTACCTTGCTGCTCTTTTATCTTTTGTTTTGCTCTATTTGAGTAACAAGACATGAATTATTTCTAATCAGTTGACTACCATAAATTATCCTCTGCTGTGTTTTTATGTGATGCTTCTGCTTGTCAGGGAAACTTCTTTTCATGTTGTTACTGTTTTATGTTAGGCTTGGGGCCGTCACCTTAAATGGTCTTGTGATAATATTTACACTTTTAGCATGTTTGTTGAATATTTTTCCAGCTGTGTTAATGGTTTGGGGTCAAAAGCTTTCAGTTGTAATATTATTTCTAGTAAGAGTATAGAAGTAATTTTTTTCTTTATCCAGTAGTGATAACTTGCATCCATGTTTCATTAACATGAGTTGAAGTTATGTTTGAAAATTCACCCAGTTTTACTGATTCATAAACAATATTTAAAATTTGTTATGTTCTCTTCAACATCTACAGGATTATCAGAATAAACTAATCTATTTGGTTCCTGAAAAGCAGTTGTTAAGTGAAAGGATAAAAAATGCTCAACTTGAAAACACTCAGAGTAAGTGGCTGCACATGAGTTCTGTTCTTGATTGCATTGCTGATTTCTCATCCCCTGTAATCAAGGCTGAAGGGTACAGAGGTGTTAATAACACCTTCACTTTTACATCTTTCCAGTTAGTGCCATTGGCTCATCTGCATTCCGTTCTCTCCTTCATGTTCCAAATAAGGGGCAAACAAACATATTTTGGCAAGAAAGCTCAGATTTTGCTTAAAACTTTATTAATACAGACTATGTACGTCACAGATATTATTACAATTTGTCCTTTTTTTGGTAGTGTAAACTCAAGGATGTTCATTTATGTGAAGTTTACATTGGTCTTTACTTCAAATTACACTGGAAGTCTCTATCTAGAGAAGCTTGGTATGAATTGGTCTGATAAAAAAGAAAAAACAACTTGCAAATTAATCTGTATGTATTGCATGGAATGCCTGTGTGCCTCAGTTCAGTGTTGGGGATATTTCTTCTTCTTGTTGTATATGAATAGAAAGGTAAATCAAGGATTTTTGTGAGGAAGGAGGTTTGGATTGTGTATATATTAACAAAATAACAAACAATGATTAAAAACTGGGAAAAAAAATTGAAAAAAAACCCCAGAAACACTTGTAAAATTGCTTGTCTTTCCTTATGCAGGTACAGGAGTCAATTCAGTGCACAGGAAGTACCAAGAAAAGGAAGAATTATGCCAAAGACTTAAGGAACAACTAGATGCCCTTGAGAAGGAAACTGCTTCTAAACTTGCTGAAATGGATGAATTTAACAGTCAGCTTAAGGTACTTGCATTATTCAAATATCCTACGGCTGTAGGCACTGTATTTTATTTCTTCATCCAGTCATAAAGATTGGTGCCACTTTCACCAGGCTTCCAAAAAGTTTTCCTCAACTTCAGTGTCAAATAAGAATTGCCAAAAGTCTTGGAGTAAATAATACAATAAATATGCACTTAAACCTATTGCTAATGTACTAAAATATGAGTCTGTTGCTAACTGTTGCTTTGCATGACTCAACTATTGCTCACTCTCACCTTTTTTTCTTCTAGAACTTATTTTGAATTAGGATTAGTTTTTCAAGCCCTTGCACATTCTGTTCTTACAATATGAGGTCATATTTGCTGCTATTTTTGAATTGTGTACTGAACACTTGACTTTTATTGATAGACCTACATAGTTTCATAGTACACTGTGCAAGGTCTGGTAGCACATTTGGGTATGATCCTAAAAGTAAATGTAGGCCACTTATTTGTTCACATTCGTTAATCTGTTGTAAGCTAAGACTTGTTGGCCACAGGCTCTGAATTTTTGTTTCTGAGGCAGCTCTTGGCTTGACTGAAAACTCAGGCAGCTCTCACAGGGTAGCACGCATCCATTTAACTTTATTTGCCAGGTTACTCCAAGTGGCACTGATGGGAACTTTTTCCTTAAGTAATGGATTGATGCTCGGCCAGCACGAGGGCTCTGTACGCTCCAATAAAAAAAAGCCACAAAAATTTGTAAATATGTAAGGAATTTATTTTCGTTTTAAAAGTGGCTTCATGCAACGGGCATTTTCAGTTATTTGTTTATTGCATGGCTTGCTGTGTTCAGTGGCTGCATCCACAATTCAGTCTTCCCTAAAATATGTTTTTCAAAATATAGTGCAAAGATTAATTGGCTTTTTATCTACCTTATCTTACAGTGTGAGAATATGGATGATTCTGTTCTTCAGTGCCTTTTGTCTCTGCTAAGCTGTCTCAACAACCTCTTCCTCTTACTTAAGGTTATTTTCTAATCTTTGGCTTTTTTGTTTTTTAATTATTTCGCAATTTTTCTCTGCTTACCCTTTCTGTTTGGATTTACAACTTCTATTAAATACATTTTCCTAAAAGAAAATCAATAGGTTGTTTTTCTTTCTGCTAGCTTTTACATCCTCTTAAAGACTTAATATTCTTACCTGCTTCAAAATCCAAACTGCAGAATACTGAGAGCAAAATACTGACTTTTTATTTCTTGATGGACTGTTCTCTAAGTTGTTTCACCCAAATATTTTTCTTGTTAGTTAAGGTAGCATGAGCCAAAAAAGTAGTCTCAGATGGAAACAATGTCTTCTCCCACTTTTCCGTCTGTTGCTCTGTACCTGTATCCATCCGGCCTAAGCTGTGAGTCAGGTATATGAGTTCTTGTCCAAGTTTAAAAGTCTAGAAGTAGCATCAGAGTGCAGAGTATGGTATAGCAAACACAGTGTTGTCAAACCTCCAGATTAACCCAGTACTAAAACCTACTTGCTGTCTCTCAACACTACTTTTGTCTGCTGATGTCAGAAATACTTTTAGAATAATTTATGAGGAAAAGAAAATCAGAATTACCTAACTGAGCTTTTCATTTTGCTTTGCATGAGGGTTTTTCTGTCCTTAAAGATATGAGAGTTGTTCTAATGTAAATTTGCTTCCATAGTTCTCCTGAAATTCTGTGCAAAATAAGAAGGAAAAATATTCCCAGCTGAATATATTTGAGAAAAAATTGTAGTCAATTGCTTGATTTAATTTGTTGCTACAGAGACTTTCAGTGACACAGCAATCTTGTTATCTTGCCTTTGTCATATAAATTGCACCATATCTCTTAGGCAACATGATTATTGGTAGAAGTGCATATTCTAGTGGGAATGATTCATTCTTAATTGCTTTATTTGTATTTATGAGATCACATACAAAAAGTCAGGGTTTACCTTTTGCATTGCTCAGTATGTATCAGCAGGATTCCTAAGAAAAAAGACTGAAGTATTTTGCAACATGGTGAAGTACAATCTAAAGTAATTCTATTATTGTTGATGTTTTTCGTCCTGTAAATTTAATTATCCAAAAGATTCATGCTGATTTTTTGCTGAGAAAAAAAGGTTGTTATCAGAACAAGGTGGAATAGGAATTGAAGAATGTGTTCAAAAAGAAAAAGACTAAAATTGAGAAGTTTACAAGTACAGGAAAACTCCAGTCAGAGTTAGTGTCTTTAAGCTGTGGCTTCCCACAGTGGTAAGCCTGCTGGGTATTTTTGTAAAGTTTTTCTGATTTAAACGTGGGACTGATCACTCAGGAGGCATCAAGAGTGAGCATCCTACTGCAGGATGCATTCTCAGGTTGTGGTACAGTGTTGGCTTTCAGCTGAAATCTGCCTCCTTGTAGTTACTTAAAATACAATTCACTGCCTTCAGTGCCCTCAGTAATGTTGTGTTTGAACACTCAGTTTTGTATCTTCCCCTCTCCTCTGTCATATTTGGCGTTTCCAGCAGGTGTAGGACTAGAAGGGCTCTTTGAAAGCCCAAATTACATCACTGACTTTGCAAACCTGCCATCTCCTTTTATACTTCTGTTGATTTGACTTTCTTTGCAGTGACCTCCAAGGACTATTAATAACTTAATACTACTTTGGCCGTTTGTATTAAAACTTGGTTCAAAAAGCATTAAATGCCTGGATGCTTTTCTCAGAGATTGCCTTTGTTCCCTTTGATGTATTCCATTGTTCCCTCCCTAGGACCTGAGGGAAAGTTACAGCACACAGCAATTAGCCTTGGAGCAGCTCCACAGGATCAAACAGGACAAAATAAGAGAGGTACAAAAAAGAAGAGCTGAACTCGCACAGAAGAAGCGACTGGAAGATGAGGCTGCAAGGTAACCATGGCTGAGTGTATCAGTGCTGCAGTTCTTAAAACAAAATAATGCTGTGGTGACTTTTAAGATAAGGTATATTTTTTTAATGTAAAAATTCATCCTATTAGTTGCCTTAGAGGAAGCATTTTATGTGGTGTACCACTCATGTCAGAGGGTTTGAATTTTCTTTCCCCTTTCTGATCTGTTTTTATCTTCTTCTGTAAAAAAGCTTCTTCTCATACAGATTTTATGTATAAATAAACCAGTTAGTCACTTTAGCTATTGAGATTTTTAGCACCTTTAGTAGATAGTCCTCACACATTTAAAATTCCTCATATATTCTTCCTTGCTTTGGTGGCCTCCAAACATCTGACCCTTTTTCTTAAAAGTGCTTCTGACTGAGCAGTTGCCCTGTTTTTTGTCGTGTATATCCCATTGATACTTTCTTAAGGAAGAGCAGTGACTGCCTAATTCCTATGTTAATCTTCAAAGCTGGATGACTGAGCAACTGTTGAGTTTTAAATTTGGTTCCTTTTGTGGAAGGGCAGTGAAAAGGTGCAAATATATGTCTGAAAGGATCATCCATCTCTTCACTTACATGGTGCTGGTTTTGCTTGCCCAGCCTTGTAGCAAGACTCAAGCTTTTACTGTCCTCAGCTCTTGAGTTTCTCATTGTCTTGTTCCTGACTAATTTTGTTTGCTTTTGTTTTCTTTTGTTTGACTGATTAAGAAGTTCTTAGGGTTTGGTTGTGGCTGCCTTAGGATGCCATTGGATTTTGGTTTTTTCCTCTTTCTGTGCCTTGTCTCTTTGGTGTACTACTTTTGACTTCTTATTCAGAGTGTTTCATCTCTTTTAATTTGAGATGTTCAATGATGTATATTTAATTTGACTAAAGAAACAGAGCTAGTGACCTTGTAGTGTGGGTGATTCGTTGGCTGTGCCCATGACAGCGTTTTTCCATGCTTGATGAAGTTTCATAACATTTGTGGCAGCCTCCTTAAGAGAACCATGTGCCATATGTGTGGTGATAGCCTGTTAAGTTTTTGGTTGGACACAACTGTGTGATGGAGCAACAGCATCACTGCACAGCTCCTACTGGATCCTGCCATGTGCTTGGAAACAGTAAAATGCCCATCAGAGGAGTGGATGTCCCACAGGGAAAGGATGAAAAGGTCTCATGTAGACATGGTCCCTCCTGAGAAGATGGCCCAAAGGGTTAGGTCCTCTCTCTTCGGAAGAAAGGTCTTGACAGCTAAAATATTGTGTTGAACTGGATACTGACTTCTTTAGACAGCTGAGGCACAGAAAAACATCTGAATAATTTCAGAGAATACAGTCAGGTTTCCAGATCCTGTCTGCTGCAGTGTGGTCCTGGCAGGGATAAGCACATTGGATAGATTACAACTGCTGAAGGCAAAAATACCAAGCTGCCAAGATCAGTATGCAAAGGCTATTTTTATCTCTGTACCTGAGTGAAATTAATCTCTTTGAAAGTCATTGTTTCCAGTCAGGAGATTTTGATACTGCCTTGGTGGAGAGCTTAAATCTAGCTTGATTCAATTATCAGATCAGTTCTTGCTCATCAGGATGCAGGTGGACAGAAGTGCTCGTGAAGGCACTGAACAGATGATGAATTAAAATTCAAGAATTTTAATCCATTTGTTATTTTTATGTGGAACACACTGGCACTCATATTAAGCCATGGTCTGTGTCAGAGCTGATGACCCTGTGAGCAGAGTGATCAGCGTCATAAACTCAGTTTTGCTGAGAAGTGTCACTGATTACTGTAGGAACACAATCCATTCATTTTTATACCGATGTTCTCTTACCTCTCTCATTCCTTTCTTCCAGGAAAGCAAAACGGGAGAAGGAGAACCGATGGCAGGAAAATATCCGAAGGGAAGAGGAAGAGAAAAAGAAGAGACTGGAGGAAGAACGAATGCAGGAAAAAGTCCAAGAAAAGCTGAAAGCTGAAGAAGCAGCTGCCATGATGAGAGAAAGGGAAAACAAACAGCTTCTTGCAGAGGAGGAGAAAAATAGACAAGCCACAATCTTGAGGGAGGTGGAACAACAAAGGCAGAGGCAACTGGAAGAAGATAAAAGAAAGCAAGAACAAATAGCAAAAGAAGCTGAGGAGAGGCGCAAGCAGAACGAGGAGATAAAAAAGATAAAAGAAGCAACCAACTCTCAAGAGGTGGAGAAACACACTTCTAAAATAAACATAAATGAAAAGTTTGCAGATCTGTTGAAACCAACAGAGGGGAAAAGTCTTAAGCCACCCTGGAAAAATGAAGGTAATCTCAGTCTGTTAGATTTTGGGACTTTTGCTTTCCTGAGTGTTATTTCACTCTTCAAGTGTACTATTACTAATGTGACACTATGGCAGACTTATTGCCTAAGATATAATAAAAAAAAAACCCCAAACCAGCGATATTTCATGTCTTTTGTTAGTTATAAATGATCCTGTTAAGTTACTTCTGTCAGTTTTCAGCACCTGTGACTCTGACAACAGATCTTCCAGTGATCATGGTCAACAAATAGCAGTTGCTGGAAGCAGTAATATTTTAAGTTTTTCCTAAGGCTTGCTCTTTCTTTCATTAAAATAGAATGCTAATATGGAGGGGGTTTGTTCAGTGATGAGAGATGGGCAGTTAACGCTCAGCAAAGTGATTTATTAACAGTGAAATGTAGTTTATTTCTGCATTACTCAATGCCTCAGATGAAAAATACAAAGAACTGAATGACCAGACCTAACTCTAGCTGTGGGACCTGGAAAAATAGTGCTTTAACAGTATTTTTACTGAAGGCACGTTTGATTTCATCCTTCATTAGTTCTTGTCAGTTTTTATTAGCCACTTTTCTCACTGAGTTCAGCAAGGATCAAATTAGAACAGGGCTGAAAGATATTTGCACACTTCAGCTAAACCTTGTAAAACATTCCCTGTTAGCAGCATCAGCCACTGATTTGGAGAACAGAGAAGCAAAGAAAATAGAAATCGTGATATTTTGCTATTTTCAGTTTCTAAATAAAATCTTCACACATGCTGCCGAGCACTTATTGTTGCAACAGTGATCTTCTCAACTTGGAACATTATAGTGGTGTTCAATGGGGCTTTATTAAAGTACTGGCTTAGCCAGAGCACTGTGGCAAGGAGAGAGGAGAAGATAAAAATGTCATTTTTAAGGATGTCAAATGGAAACTGTCCCTGCCCATGGCAGAGTGGTGGAACTGGATGACCTTTAAGGTCTCTTCCAGCCCAACCCATTCTGTTTTTGTGAGTTTTTCACTGGAGAAGTCAATGCATTTTGTTGTCTCTGTTACATTTCCATGATTGATGTGTTAAACTGCTGCCCTGGTCATCTCCTCTGACACCTGCACAGTGTCTGGGGCAAGAACTGATATTCCTACCAGTTGCTTAGAATGATGGGGCTCCAACTGAGTGCTCATCTCCCAGCTGTGGCAGAGTGGTAACTGGTTTTCTTACCTTCCAGGCAATGCAGTTGGTGCTGCAGAGTCGAGGAATTCCATTGCCTTGGTAAATTACAGAGCTTTGTATCCGTTTGAGGCAAGGAACCACGATGAGATGAGCTTTAATACTGGAGATGTAATTCAGGTAAGATTTGCCATTAACATCTAACTTGCAAAAATTAACCCTTTCCTCCAGCCTTGAGATGCACAAAGCCTTAAGGTCAAAAGCATTACGTTGACATGTTTTAAGGTTTACTCAAATTTTAAATTGGATTGCTACTTTCTTTTATGGTTTTTTTTTTTTAAACAGGTGAAATTAGGATTAGTTCAGCCAAAATATTTCTCTGAGTTTTTCTCATCTTAGACATGTTGAGGATCTCCTTAAATATAAGAACAGTGAATGCTAAACATAAACTTTCTGAAATTAGTAGATCAGAAACGATGTAGTTGTTGCAGCTCATTGTACATGTACAAGTCGGCTTCTAAGTGTTTGCTTGAAATATGAGAATAGGAAATAGAGATATGAATTATTAATTAGTGGCATCTGAATTAAAATCAAATTAGTTATTTAACAAGTAGATGTGAATGGTTCTTTTGAGTCTTAATACTGTTTTCCAATGTATTCTTAACACAGATTTCTGCCTCTCTGAGCAACCTGGTCTAGTGGAAGGTGTCCTTTCCCCTAGCAGAGGGGGTGGAACTATGTGATCTTAAAGGTCCCTTTCAACCCAAACCATCCTCTGAATCTGTGATTCTCTTTTTGACTGTTCCTTTATCAATCCTCCCTCAGGCAGATACTTGCAGTAATTTATTCTGTGCCCATTCGTTGTCGCACTTTTCTGAATTTGCTGTCTATAATATTACAGCAGGACCATAAGATTGGAAATGCTTTGTGGCATCTCAGTTGAAATCTGTGTTATTTCATGTATATTAGTTGTTAGCACTTGTTTGAAAGTCTTTGCCTGCAGGTGAATGTGTGAAAACTGATTTACAACCGTGGTAATACAGTTTCTAATGTATGGTTCCTCCTCATTCAGACTGTAAGTGATACAAGTAGGTGATAAGGGAGAATTTATAAAGCAATGTGGTACAAAACATTAAAACACTTGACTCAATTAGCCTTCAGTTTGACAGTGTTAAAGCATTTATTTGCATTTTCATACCAGTGAACCATGGAAGAGGGAACAAGAGAAGGAGGTTTTGGTTTGACTTCCTTCTCCACTGTAATTGTGTCATTTGCTGCTGATAACTGATTTCAGAAATAGGCTAACAGCTGCCACCTCCTCCTCCTCCTCTTACATCCCAAACCCCAGCTAAGCTAACCAGCTGATAATATTTGATGGGCTGCTAATTTTTAGCCAGTTTTCACTAACTGGCTAATTTGCAGCATAATAGAAGCATCAGTGTTGCTGTGAGTGTTTAAGTGTGCTCTATGCTTAATCACATAGTAAATAACAGAATTTTCTGATGTGTTTTGGATGCAGTCAGCTGACAGAGTTAATTATATCTGTGAGCAGAACAGCAGCAGTTGTTTCCTGCTCTGCTGGGCTCACCAGCCCCTGCCTCTTGGCTGCACATTCAGCAGAATCCAGCACAATGCACTGTCATTTCTGGCAGGACAGAGTGGCTCAGATGCACTGCATGATCCCCGTGTGCACGTCTGGGGCCCGTCTGAAGGGGTGCAGGGTCCCTGAGGTCTGTCTGTACCTGTGTCTGAAACCAGTGCAGCTGCATCATCACAGGGCAAAATCAGCTCAGTTCTGCCAGGGCAGAGTGAAAATGCTGATCCTGGGGTGGGCACTGCCCCTTGTTCAGGTCAGAGAGCCAGCAGGTGCTGGCTGCCAGCTACCCTGCTTGTTTCATGCTGCCAATTCTGTTTTCTTTGTATTTCTCCTCCTGTCCGTAGGTTGATGAAAAAACCGTGGGAGAGCCTGGTTGGCTGTATGGGAGTTTTCAAGGACATTTTGGTTGGTTTCCGTGCAATTATGTAGAAAAAATACCAGAAGGAGAAAAAGCTTTATCTCCTAAGAAAGCCTTACTTCCTCCTACAGTATCTTTATCTACTACCTCAGCTGCTTCAGAGTGAGTTTTTGTTATGTTAGTGTTTAAATTGCTTTCTCTATATTTAGCTAGCACATAATGTGCTGTATAGTTTCGCTTGGTGTTTGTTTTTAAAATATAAAGGCAGAAAACTTATTGAAGAACCTTCTTAAAAGTCTTAGCTTGGAAATTTTAAGTATTTGATGGTTTGCTTTGCATTATATATAATATCAGTTTTATAGATGTTAAAAAAAAAAAGTTCTCTGCTTGAGGTACTTTCTAAATAAAAGTTGTAATTTGATAAATATGCTTTGTGTTCAATTTGCAGACCACTTTCACCAAGTAAATCTGCAGAAGAATCTGATTACCAAAACATCCCCTTTTCCAGCCTGAATGTTAACACAGCCTGGCAGCAGAAATCAGCTTTTACTCGCACTGTGTCCCCTGGGTCTGTTTCACCCGTTCATGGACAGGTACCTTGTGCAGAACTTGCTGTATTTCAGATTCATGCTAATGAAAATGATTTAAAGAAAAACCAAAACACCACACAACTTTGCTAATGCTGGGTGCACTGAACAGGCTGGAGGATAAAGAAGCTCATATAAATGTTCCACTCTAGTGTTCATTAATATAATTCCATATATTTCCAGGGACCACTGAGCAAGAAGACTCATCTTTCATAAATCTTAAATAATTTTCACCTATAATTAGACACAGAAGATAATTCTAACAAATAAGAAACTGAGTTGCATGCATGCATTGATGTAAACAAAGTTATTCAGCCATCACTTAGGAATGAAGTTGTTTAAACTTCAGTAAAAGATGCACCAGTGTTTGTTTTTAACAATTGCACCAGTCCAGGGCAGTGTGGTCAACCAATATCACTTCTGTCTTACAGGGGCAGCCTGTAGAGAACCTAAAAGCACAAGCACTTTGCTCTTGGACTGCAAAAAAAGATAACCACTTGAATTTTTCAAAGAATGACATCATCACTGTCCTGGAGCAGCAGGAGAACTGGTGGTTCGGAGAGGTACATGGAGGAAGGGGTTGGTTTCCAAAGTCCTATGTCAAGCTCTTACCTGGGAGTGAAAACAAGAAAGAGGAGTAAGTGTGACTTTTGTTGTTGTTTTATTCAGCAGTTTGCAAAAAGAGGTGGTTTAGAGTGCAAAATTCTTGCAGTGCTTGAATGTGAAGAACATAAATTACACTATGTAATTTTAGGCTTTTATTATTTCATTCTGGCAAGCCAAGTAATGTTGGGCTCACTGCTGTGTAACTATAGACAGTCTTGCTAGGCTGAGTGCTGTGAGACATCAGTGGTGTTTGATTATTCATCAAGTGCCAAGCTTTTTGTTCATTACCAAGTCACCTCTCTTGCAGTGCAGTTGCATTCTGCCTCTAAAGGTGCCAATTTTTAAGTGACCCAAAACTAATTGTCAGCTCAGCACATCTGACAGAAGTAGTGTGTTTTTCTTCACTTGAAAAGATCATTAGGCCTATTCTAATGATCCAGGGTAACTGTTCAGGTAACAACCCAAAGTCTGGTTACTGCTGGGATGGCTGCACCACTGTGTGTAAATTGTTCTATTCATGCATTCTGCTAAAAGTTCTCAGAAGTTCTTCAGAATAAGAGAATTTAGTCAAAATCTTTAATTAGCTTCTTTTGAATAACATAATTTGTGAATGTATCTCTTGCCCTTTGTCACATATTTTTTTAAGTGGTGTGCTCTTGGGTGCTATAAATATATTAAATATCAGTAATACTTGGCACTGTTTGATAGTCAGGGAAGTCTTTGCAGTTAATTCAGAGTCAAAACCAGCTCTGGTATAACCAAAGTGATCTAAGTTAGTCTCATGTAAATTGAGAGGTTTGCTCTTGATCAGCCTCTTAGTTACACAAAGCTTTTTTTTTTTCCCTCTTTCTGCAGACCAGAAGCTATTTATGCAGCTGTAAACAAAAGGCCTAATACCCAGAGTTACTCAGCAGGAGAGGGTAAGACAGCATGAAAAATGCCAGTTAATGCTACAGTCTGGTTCTGCTTAATGACACATAAATATACTTCAATTTGTGAGGAGTTCCTGAGCAGCACTTTGAGTGCTTGTCCAAAAGACACAGTGCAAATGTTCAGTTGTTGATGCAAGAGTTCTAAAATAGGAACTTAAGATTGTAAGTAATTCAGGTTGAGCATAGGCCTAGGGTTTTTTAAGACTTTTGCTTGAGCATGAATATATTTCTGATAACCCGTAAAGCAGAGTTCTCTTTCTGCTGTTTTCTACTGTATTATCTGTACTGTAAAGATATGAGAAAGGATTTTTAATCTCCTGAGTGTGGATCATTCTCTTATAATCAGTAAGGAGTAAGGAAAATGAAAATTAATGGAGAAAAATGTCTAATGTATCTCCATGCTTCCCCAATGATATTTTAATTGCACCTGTGTTTTTTTCATTACAAAGTTGCGTACCTGTAAGAGTAAATGGGTTTACAGTCAAGCGGGTGGACAGGTCAGTTCACAGACCTGTGAATGTATGATCCCTGTTAGGAACACACTGGTGAATGCTGATACCCCTTTATCTGCATCTGCTGTTCCTTCATGCCCATCTGAAGCTGTTCTTTCTTCTGTGTGCTCTTTGCACAGAGTACGTTGCCCTCTATTCGTACTCAAGCTCTGAGCCCGGTGACCTGACGTTCACAGAAGGTGAGGAGATCCTGGTGACCCAGAAGGAAGGGGAGTGGTGGACCGGGAGCATCGATAACAGAACTGGAATCTTCCCCTCCAATTATGTCAGACCAAAAGATCCGGATGTGAGTTCATATTCTGACAATTAACATCCAGTGTTTTCTCTCAGTTTTATTCTGCCGGCACCCAGCTCTTAGACAGGGATTTTGAGCAGAGGTTAATGTGCTTAACAGAAAAGAAAATCCTCAGTAGCTTGAGTGCTAAATCAGAGCTGTAGCCAGAGTCACACTGCCTCTCTCTCTGTACAGGATGGTGTTTTGTTAAATACGGGTTTAAAGTTAAAATCTCCATGTGCTTTTAGGGTAAACTGTACTGGTTTTATTGCTCATTAAAAGGTGGTTGTCGTTGTGTCTTTGTAGGCTTCTAGCTACGCTGGCAAAACTGGAACAGTAAATAAGAAACCCGGTAAGTGTGTGATAACTTTCTAACATTTAAGGCTGTTTATTAACTCCGAGCATTTAGGTTCATAGCAGTGTTTTAATGGTGGCTGATGTTCTTAGCTGGAAGTCATGTACCAGGATATTTCTGTGGATCCAGCTCTTACTGCAGTGAAAAAATAACAAATGCAATTACTGTTTTCTTTCCAGAAATCGCTCAGGTCACTACTGCCTACACTGCATCAGGAACTGAACAGCTCAGCCTCGCTCCAGGACAGCTGATACTTATTCTGAAGAAAAATGCCAGTGGATGGTGGCAAGGAGAGTTGCAGGTAGTGATTCAAGGAGAAATAATTGTGACTTCATGAATGGCAAGGAGATGCTCTTAGGTTTAATTCAAAAAAACAACTAAGTATAGAGTTATATAAAAGCTGGCCAGAAAGTTATTTCCGTCTTGTATAAACCAAAGGGGGAAAAAAGTGTGGTGGGGTTTTTTTGTTTGTTAGATTGGTCGCTTGGCTTTTTTAAACCTTGGGTTGCTGGGGGTTTTATGGTTTTTCTAGAGTGGATTTTCTTGGTCACATAAAATAGTAAAACTGTCGATTAACGTGCTTGGGAGGAGGAAGAGACAAGTTGACAGTTATTTAATTGGTTAGGATTTAATTGGGGAAACATTAAACTGTAAAGTTATTCTAATGAAAGAACGGGTGGGTTTGGAAGCTGGAGTTGGAAGATTGCTTAATGCAAAGGTGGCTGTTCCCACTTTTCTCCTTTCCCTACTTAGATTTAAGAAGAACGTCCTGTAAAAGGACCCTTAACCTCATTAGAGACTCTGGATATGATGCATAGGTGGAATATTCATAGAACAAATTTTCAGCCCTACAGTTGAGTTGTACTCTGAAATCTCACTTAAAAATTTTGGATGAACATATTTGCCAGAACATATTAGCGCGCACCTTTATCTGAATCACATTGTTTTATGCATTAGTCAGATTTTTATCTTTTGAAATTCATTTAGTAGCTTCTTGTCTTTTGTTGGCAAAACTCTGTGACCTATTTGCGTTTTTTTCAAGTCTAAGGACTATTTAGTTTTTTAGTTTTATTGTGCAATAACCATTATAAACGTTTACAGGCAAGAGGGAAAAAGAGACAGAAGGGATGGTTCCCTGCCAGCCATGTGAAGCTGCTGGGTCCAAGCAATGAAAGAACAACATCAGCTGCTCCCTCAGGTAAAAAAAAAAAAAAGACTTTGTATTTCATTTAGAATATTTCATGTAACTATTTCAACTGTTCATGTATCTGTGAGGGTCAGCATCCATCTTCTGGGCTTTTCAATTTTGCTCATTGCCCTGAAGAGCCATACTCCTCTCATCTGGAAACTCCGTGTTTCCAAGCGCTGGCAAAAATCTTAGAGACAGCTAGCAAACATTGGCAAACCACGTGGAATTACATGCACTGCTCCTTACAAAGAGGGAGACTAAGCAAATTTTCAGATTATTTCTAGGTTTTTCCATTTGAATGGTCGGGTACAAATGAGGTTATTTCAGAGAAAAGGAGATTTTTTTGCTTCTGCATGTTTAAATTGTGCTGTTCTCCACAGTTATGAGTTGCTTATACAACAATTTCTTGGGTTGGACGAAACTTCCCTGTGCCTAAAGCAGCAGCCCATGATTAGCTAATGCACATTTCCTCTTCCTCTGCCACGTTTTCCTCACAAGTGACTGCAAAAAGATAATCAAACTCACTCTCTTTTCAGCCAGTCAAAGAGAGAAGCATACTTGATTGTATTTTAAAGTGTTTAGAAGGCCAGTAGATGCAGTCCATTCATTATAAAAGTTCACAGATACATAAAGTTGAAATAAGAATTACTGGCTGGCTCAATTTTAAAAAAGTAAAAGAAAAGGGAAGACAATTCTATATCAAGATAAAACCATGTGACATTTTTCTTATGCAACAGTGCATGTGAAATGGTTTTCTTTCCTGTGGTTTTGTAAAACACTGAGAAAATGGTGATAATACTTGTATAAGTCCATTCTACTCTCTTTTCCTTCGCAGTGTGTCAAGTGATAGCCATGTACGATTACACGGCGAACAATGAGGATGAGCTCAGTTTCTCCAAGGGGCAGCTGATTAATGTGCTGAACAAAGATGATGCTGACTGGTGGCAAGGAGAAATCAATGGTGTGACAGGTCTCTTCCCCTCAAACTATGTGAAGATGACCACAGATTCCGATCCAAGTCAGCAGTGTAAGCAACCTCTATTTTCGATTAATTTTGTTACTTCATTTCAAAGGTGCATTGCTGTTCTTCTGCTTTGTGTTTGGAAATTGGAGTTCTAGGCATCAGCTGAATCGATTAGTACTTTAAATACTCTTTCTTTAAATACTTTGTTATAGTACAAGGTACTTTAAACCCTTTTCTAGTTAACCTACAAACAACCAGCACGTTACCAACCAGCCAGTGTGGGATAGCAAGAGTACTGTAGGGTGAGCTGAAAATACTGGATTTGACAGGAGTTCTCCTTCCAATAAAATGCTGATAACTAACATGGACTGGGAGGCAGTGCAGGCACACTGCAATTACAGAACTTGCTTGACTTTTGTAAAGTAAGGAAAAGTGTCTGCTGTAGTAATTTTAACACACTTACCAGTTCAGTAAAAATATCCATAAAAAGGATAGGAAGAAGATTGTGGCATTAGTAAGTGGTCTGTCCTATCCTAAATATGCTTGTCCTGGCTCCCAGCATTCCATCTGTCATCCAGTCCTGAGAAACAAGATATATATCAGGAGATAGGCTGAGGTGAAAATTACCAGCAGCCGGCTGAGAACTGAATGCTAAACTGTGCATCTGACAGTCAACATCTTCTCTGCCTTTTTTGCACATAAGCACAGTAAAGGCTTCTGGTGTCCCCTACACACACCCCATGCTTTTTGGCCCCTGTCCCCAGAGAAAATCCTTCTCCCAGAGAAATTTAGCACGATTTTTCCTCCCTCAGCTTGTCATCCTGTGATTAAACCAACTTTTACATCAGCCCAGTGGGTTTGGGAACATACCAAGATGCCAGAGTTGCTCCTTTGACACAACAGGCCTTGTCCCTTCACTTGCTCTTTTTCTCCAGGCATCGTTTGGAGTTCTCTTGGGATAAAGACACCCATCTGGAAGCCTGGCTGAGCCTCACTCTTATTAGCCTATAGCTACTGTGTAGGATCAGTCTGCACTTAAGACTTGATCAACATAGTCGTGTTCTTACAGAAAAATTCACAAACTCATAATGAAGGTACAGCTTGGGTTGGAAAGTTAAAATATTTTCCCTGGGTAGCTTGTTATGGTTCCTGGGCAAAAGAGAGTGTGCACCATTCTTGAGGTTTGCTTTTTAGCTAAATTACTTCTGTGCTCACATTTTTGGTACCACATTGTTCTGGCTTCTTTTTTTTTTTAAATGCCTCTGGCCAATATGGTTGAGATGTCAAAAACTTCTGCATTTAGATTGAACTTAACATTCTTTTGATTAGGCATAGCTAAATCATTAAAATGGTCCTTTGAAAGCTTTAATTTGTTTGCAAATCTCACTTTTGAAGAAACAGTATAGACTGCACCAGATGGGCTATAAAATTAAGATTCTGGCTGAGTATTAAAACTTAAGAATTTTCAGAAATGATAGAGGTAACAGTTTGTCACACCAGGTGTGTTACAATTTCACGTTATGTGGTTGAATGTGACAGGTGCAGGGTGATCACATAAACCACTGATTTTCAGCAAAAGCCGTGCTAATACCACGCTGTAATTGGAAACTTTCTGGATTATGAGTAAGTTTTTCTCATAGTTTGCTGATATGCCATTAAGTTTTCCCTCAGATTTTAGTGATGTGGAATAAGAGCATTTCCATCCACATCAAACTGGCTTTTGACAAAGGTTAATGATGTGCAGATGTGCACCAGGTCATCTGTACCTGGCCATTAAATTTTTGTCTAAGAACTACTCTACGAAACAGATCTACAAAATCCACCTACTGGTGCATGAAGAGTATGTTGAATTTATTTGGGTCTTTTAAAATTCTCGGAGTATTTCAACTAAGCAAAGTTATATGTCAGTTTTGTGCTGGGCTTTGCCACTCTGTTGTGATATAGGCATTTGGAAACTTAAGGAAAAATCCTGCCTCAAGCCCAGAGCCTGCACAAACCCAGCACGGCTCAGTAGCTCCAGCACAACACTGTGCAAATACCATTTCCCAGATTGCAGCTGGGCTGCTGCTGGTCAGTTGTGTGAGCAGTAAGCCACTGCTCTGTACCTCTCCTGTAACCAGAGGAACATTTAAATATGTCCTGAATGAACTTTCAAACTTCCTTGGGTTTCCTTACAATATTTTTGGATGTTGTTTAAACACAATACAGAAACTAGCATGAGCATTCTTGAGAAATCACTAAGGAATTGTCCCACAGAAATGTTGATGTGGCCCTCTACAGAACAGTTTTTAGATATGACAGAATATAATATTAAAAATGCATTGTTGTATTTTAAAGAATGGCTGATCTGAGTATTATAATGCCTCTGTTGAATAACAGCAGTTTTTCCCACTGATTTTTCTAGATCAAGTATGATGGTATTGGAAAGATAGATTTGGTTTACACAAATAGGTTTATGGCTTAGGAAAATTCTGGTTTTCCTTCAGATTTAAAGACCTTTGTACCTGGAGTCTTTTCTGGGAGTTATTAATTGTAGCTGTAATGGCCAGCTTCCCAAGCAAAGAAGGAACTGGGGTCAGGGAGATGTCCCTTCTCTTAAGTTGCTGCAATAGCTCTGTGAGCAGAACAAGATCACTTTTCCTCTTGAGATAGCTTCACATCTTTATGTAGGGTCACTGCAGGGAAAGAAAAATAAAAATAAAATTACTGCAGGGTCTTGTAGGTTTGACTGTTTGTCTCTTAAAACATGTGATGATTGCAGAACACCAAACAGTTGAGTTGTGCTCCTGGTGACTCTTGTGATGGTCAGACTTGCTCCTGTTTTAATGATGTTTTAATAGCCCTTATTTTAATGCTTGCACAAAAGCCATCATAACTAATAAATATGATACTCAGCAGGTTCCAAAATACAGACTTAAAATAAAGAATCAGTCTTCCGTTCTTCAGGTGCTTACACAACCATTCAGGGTCAGATCTTGTGTCTTGCCAGTACCTGTCTAGTGCCGTGTTCTCTTCCTGTTCTTTCCAAGGCGTGTGCAAGGGGGGTAGGCATGGTGCACTTAATACTTCACAGTTCTTCTCAGTGGCCTGGTCTGGAGATAATTTTGTTATTTTGGCCAGTCTTCATCTGCTTTGCACTTGGAAACTTGTTCTCTTATTATTTGTTGGCTTTTTCAGTGAGACACCATTTAAAGTTTGTCATCTTATCCATGGGACCAGTGTGAGCCTCATCCTTTTATTTTCTTTAGTTGAGATTTTCTCCCCTCAGGTAAATCTCAACCATTGCTCAAGGGTCAGGTCTGTTGTGTGTTACCAGGATCTGACAAGGACACATCTACGAGGTTGTCTTCCCATTCTTCCCAAGGGATGTTTAAGGTGGAGCAGGCAGGAGAGAAGTGTCAGGAGGGAAGACAGCTGCTCCAGCTATGTCTGCATACTTGGTTGCCGGATGTCTTCTGAACTTAGAGATCAGTTCATCCCTCAGAGGTGTTCTTGCTGAGGGCTGGACAGCTCAGCCAGGTGGACACACCTGTGCTCAGTGTGCTGAGAGGCTTCTGGTTCATCCTGAGGTGTCTCATCTCCATGAGACTCGCAGAGCTGAATGTTGTGCCAGTTCTTTCTACTCTAATCTACGTGTAGTGGCTGTTTTCTGCTCACTCTTTTTCCTTTCCATAGACCAGCACTGCTGCAGTTCCTCACACATCAGAGTTGGTTGTTCAGGTGCTCAGACCTGAGTTCCAGGTTGTTGTTTGTAGTAATATCTCTAGAGCCACCCCATTTTTGTCTTCCCAAAACTTTACTTGTAGATGTGACATGTTGGAGACATAAGGCAAGTCCTGAAACAAGGATCTGTATTTCCAGTTTATTTCCACGTGCAAAAGATCTTTGGTAATTCCTGTCCACACTGTCTGGTGGATGAAGCTGACTCACTTTCAGGGGTGTTCATAGTGAAAAAACAACTTCTGAACTGACATGCTCGTGGCTGGTGCATTTCTGTATCTGTGTATGGACAACACATTTTGAAGTTCTCTTGTTCTTGCCAAGTAACTTCTCTTTGTGGAGTAACAGTTCATGGTAGCAGTGGCTTTGAGGTGTTGCCTGTTGCAGTTCCACATTAATATTTTAACACACAAAGATTAATGATTTATTCTAAGATTTTACTCAACAGCTCCAGAATTTTACCTCTTGTACCAAAGATCAAATATTAAATCAATCCCTTACTTCATAGTGACTTTGTATTTCTAAAACTATTTGGTGAATGTCAGTCAGGCTTAATAACACTTCCAGGCTGTAATCTTGGGATCTGGAATAGTCTCTGGATTGCCTACAAGGTGTGTCCCTCTTCAGACCATGTAGCCCTTGGATTCTGAGGGATGTGGTACATCCTGCTTCATGGACACATAAGACTAGAGACAAGGTTTTAATTTTTTTCAGGCTCAAACAGAATTGAACAGGTTAATTTTTATGTGCTGATATGAATAAATTCCAATGAGATTTTTCTTTACAAGTTTCGTTTTTATCTGATTTTCTATTGTCCCATTAGAAGTTTTTCAGGAGAAATTCTGGTTTTGTTGAAATCTCAGGGAATTTTGCCACTGCCGTTAAAAAAACCCTTAGGGCTTGACCTTGTGTTGAGTCTACATGACAGAAATTTTCCTTGGGAAGAAACTTTTTCTTTAAATGAATGAGCTGCAGGGGTTTTCAGAGTCAGCGATGGCTGGTCACAAGTACTTAAATCTGTGTGTTTGTACATATGAAACTGCAAGGGTGGAAGCTTGTGATGTCTGTTTTCAGAAAGTGGAATGTTCATCATTCCTTTCTGACCTTTTTGGTGTTGTTCTGTCTTTGTCCATAGAATTCATATGTTTCACTCTTCAAATTTATGTTCATTTTATCCTTCATTTTTTTTTTGTTTTTTTTAGGACCCAATGTTGTCTTCCAGTGTGAAAGCACCTCAGAGACCCACTATCCAAGTTTGACTAGCGTGGAGGCAGGGTGGCCAGCCCTGCTCACGTGTCTGACACAATCCTTTTGCTTCGTTTGAACGTTAGATCCAATCAAGAAATTAGGTTTTTGTGGGTGTTCTTCTAATCTACAGTTTCAGTTGATTTGTAAAAGCGGAAAGGATAGTGGGTCTTTGTGTGGCTTTCACTGCTGTTCATTCTTGTTTCCTTTAGTATTTCCTTTGGGATTGATAACTGTAGTCATTAGCATGCATATCAAGCTATCGTTTGCATGGTGGGATTGCAGACACACAAAGACCCACTATTTGCACAGTTTATCTGAGCTGTTTTGAACGGGCACTTGTGTTCTTTTAATGTTGTAATGTACATATTTTGCAGAATTAAGATGTTCATTGATTATTGTTCTAATGGACTTGATTTAATCTCCTACATATTGAGCTTTTAAAATTGGCGGCCTTCATGGCTCATCCAGAAACAAACCCTATCTGTCTGCTGCTGATGGTCACTGTGATTACAAATGTGCTACAAGATCTAAAGGTTAGATCTGGTGCAGTCCATCCAGCCCTTTAACACCCTTTTTAACAGGAGAAAGAACTATTAAACATAGAGTGGAGGATATCTTAATTTTTTTCTTCCTTCACAGTGGTACTACAGCAGGAATTCAGGTTGTTTTGGCTGGGTGTGTTCAATCCCTAAACAACCTCCTTCCTTTAAATTCTGATCATTCATATTTGCTTTCAGTTTTGGCAAACGTGCTTAGTTGCTGCAGTTAGCACTTGCACAGCCTCTGTGTGACCAGGCCCTTCCCCTGCCCCTTCTCGTCGTTAGAGTTCATGGTACTGAATTGTTTGTCTCTGGCTGTGCTCTGCAGTGACTTCTGCAGTACTGTCTGAAAGGTGCTGCTCTTCCTCCTGGTAAACAGAGCAGCAGCCTAATGCAGAGGTAACCTCGCTAAAGAGGTGTTGCCAGGAGAGAGACACTAAGAGACACCCAGAGTGAGGGCAGAGCAGTTGGGTTTAGGATAGAACTGTGCTCCTCAGCCCACAGTCCTGGCCTGTTGGAAACACTGTGTGGTATGGGCTGTCCATTTCTTATTATGTTTGGAGGGAAGGAGGAACTTGTAACCTTGATTCCCCTTTGAATAAAAGGATTAATTTGATTCTAGACTACTTCTCTGATTAAATAGTTCTGTGCTCTTGTAACAAGAGAGATCTCGTAGACACAGTATTTAATTTAGTTGGTTTCCTGAACTTGGTTATGAAACAGCAAAGGTCACTTATGCAATCAGAAATGTTTACAAAACAAACTGCTTGTTTACTATATAGACATATATATATATATATATATATGTAGGTGAATGTTGTGATGGTATTATCAGGAAAAGGTTAATCCAATTGCAGAGATTTAAAAGCCTTTCTCCAAAATCCAACGTTATGTATTTAATATCCGTGATCAAATAATGTATATGTGCCCTTTAGTTCAGAGATGTATCTTCTGTGCAATACGGACTACGCAATGTGCCTACAGAAAACTACAAATGGATTTTTATTCTGGCTGTATTTTGTCTGAACCAGTATTTTGTTATAGAATGAAATCATGTTGTTGTAGGCAAATAATGTGCTAGATAATCCTTTGAGTATTCCAGATTACTTGATTTTCTTCTGAAACCACATTTTAAGTGTTTCTACTAAAATACAGTACTCACCCAGAATTGCCTTCTCTGAATTTCTGTGTTGGAAAGCCTGTTTAATACAGACTGAAATGTGTTGTGCTGCACCAGTGGCATCGAGCAGTCACTGTAGTCTAAGAATTAGGTGATTTTCTAAATTATATAATTTCTAAAAGGCAGAAAGGCACTGTTAACCTGTGGGATTTGAGCCACATCGGCAATCAATGTTCAGTCAGTTTTCCTTGAATGCCAGATTAATACTAATTGTCCTTGCAAAATTAAAAACAACTTCACATCCTCACAGAGGTATTTGAGGACATAGTTATGTGGAATTTTCCAACACCAACTGGCATGTTACTGATTTTTTTTTTTTTTTTTTTTTTTTTTTTTTTTTTTTTTTTTTTTNNNTTTTTTTTTTTTTTTTTTACTGGTACGTTTTGGAGGTTATGGTACTGTTGGCAAAGTTCCACACAGGTGGCCCTGTGTTGCTGTGTAGGTATGAGCATTGATAATTATTGAAACAGCTGCTTCTAAGTCTGAACGGAAGAGTACTGAAGTGAAGCATTTTGTGCTTTCATAGCTACCTTTTCATGTTTCAATATTACCTGAGGATGCTCTAAATTCTCTTAAGTGTAATAACAAATATAATAATAATAAAAACACACCTTAATTATGCTGGTTGAGAGAGACTTAGTCCCTGCCTTCGGTATTTATCTCTACTGCAAAAGTCTGCCTAGCACAGCTCCAGCACAGTTGCCTGAGAGCTCTGCTCTCCTGCACAGTGGTGCAGAAAGAGTTGGGTACACACACCCGGTCATCCGAAGGAAAGACTATGCCAAGGATGTATTTACAGCAAGATTATTTTAAAATAATGTTCTGTATCAATGAAGCAGTGTGGCTATTGGAAGCTGGGTTTACATCAGACTTCTACTTTTAAAAATGCTACTCTTTTCTCTGGTTGTGTGCAATCCACCCCTTTGTTGATGAAAGCCCATAGAGTTGAGTTCAGCTGGTCATCCCAGACAGCTGAGTAAAATCACTCTTACTTCGGTGAAAAAGGTTGGCTGTGGAACTAAGGGCAAGGTGGAAAATACAGTTCTTTGCTGAACTCATGGTTCCCAGGCAAGAGCTGAGAGTCTAAATGTTGCTCAGAGCCACACAAGGTTAAAAAGTAAAACTGAAGCCAACATGGAAAGCAAAATATGCTGTTTGCTGTTGCCTGCAGTGTGGTACTTGCTAAATGTTGTTTCTTGTGGGCCAGCAGAGAATAGGGGCCCTGGTGTCACTGGGGGTGAGAACCAAACAGTGCTGTAACTGCGCAAGAACAGGTACCAAAACACTCTTTCTGTAACTGTCTGGTTTGCGTAATGGACTAACAACCTACGGAAGCCTGGTTTGACACAAGCGTAGTTCCTGATCCAGAGCCGGATCCACACAGCAAGGTCTTGTGCCACCGCTGGGACCAGTGGCAGGGCTGGGTGTGAGGAGTCCGTGGTGGCGAGGGCTGGGAGCACCCAGAGCGCTTTCCCCACGAGGTTAATGGTGCAGTCAGGAGAGCAGATGGCACAAAGCTCCATCAGAAATTTACACACTAATAACTGAAACGTCTCCCTCTGGTCACTGAACATTTCTGCCATCTCGAGGCTTTGTCAGATTGTATCCCTGTGTGATTCTCCTGGGCGGGGTTGGAAACACCTGTAAATAAGTCTGCTCGTAGGAATGCCGACAATCCTTGGCCTGCAGCGGGAGCTGCTGCAGGGTCGTGCTACTTCAGTGTAATGAACCAATAAAACTGCTGCGTTCTGGTGTGTGCTGCCTTAAAACCCCTTGTTGTCCTTCCCAAGCTTGAGTGTCACGTGTGGGGATGGTTGTTAAGACACGCGAATGCAGGCTGTGCTTAGCATGAGGCAATTGTTCACCCTTGGTTTTGAACAAAGTTGTAAGATAACTATGCAAATGTATTTTATTAAAGGGACACATGAAAGGATCTAGTTTGTCCGTTGTGGTTTTTTGTCCATCTGGGGAGGATTTTTTTCCCAGCCCAATAGCTTGGAATGAGTATTGTGTTACCTGCAATGGAGTGACTTGATTTTGCTTTTTATTGATTCATAAATTCCTCTATTGTAGCAGAATATCCTGAATTTACTGATTAGGGGAGACTGGATAAAAGTTTTTATTATTTTTCCCAGGGCCTGATGGAAACTGCCTTTTCCACAGTAGCAGATTTCTTGGATTAGTTCCTTTTGTGGGTTTCAGAGGCTGCTGACGGCTCCAGGAGTGACAGGAGTGTGTCCCAAGTGCGTTGGCCATGTGTGTGCCTGCAGAGCTTGTACCTGGCTGAGGTGGTGTCCCCTGATGCCATCAGCTGCTCTCTGGCTGTACTGAAGGGACTGTTCTAATGCCAGCCCACGGTCCTTAAGGGGAGATGTGGACTTTCTGTGGCAGCCTGGGAAAATAGAGGCAGGAAAAAAAGCCCAACCCTTACCTGTTTTTCCCAGCCATGTCAGCTGGCTTCAGAGTCAAACAAACAATTCAAACAAACAAACAAACAACCCCCTCCAAAAAAAAACCCCAATCCTAAACAAACCAAGATATTTCCTTTAAAAAAGCAATTTATATAGAATCATACAATCAGTAAGGTTGGAAAAGACCTCTAAGATCATCAAGTCATTGTTAATCCAGCACCATTAAACCACCTCCTGAAGTGCCATATCTGTATGTTTTTTGAACACTTCCAGGGATGGTGACTCCACCACTTCCCTGGACAGCCTGTTCCAATGCTTTATAACCCTTTCCATGAAGAAATTTTTCCTAATATTTAATCTGAACTTCTTGTCTACCCTTTGGTCACCCAAAGCAATTGGTGCCTTTGGTGTAGCTAGATCCTTCCAGATGAGTGCCTGAGCTCCTGCTGGAGGGTTGAGATGTCTTTCCAGAGCTGTCACTTCTAATGGCTTTTTTCCCCTGTCCATTGAGTGGAGACATTTGTTGGGGAAATAGTGATAGGTGTTATTCATCTGTCTTTCATTGGAGGATTTCCTTTCTGAAGAAACTGTCCCTCTTCCCCTTGAACATGCTCATACCTAAAACATGTCAGTAATTGGGAAGATTTTCTCCCCCAGCCCCCCATGTTTTTCAGGGACTTGAATCTCCTGCAGAGGAGAACATCTTTTGACTGTGAAACTCAATAGTTTTTCATGCAGGGATAGTTACGTTAGTAGGAAAAAATATTCCTTGTTAAGGTATATTTAGAAAGTATCATTTTAAATACAACTTTAGAGACTGGGATTTCCTGTTTATAAACTCTCCAGGTTGTTTTACCCTGACAGCTTCCTCAGCTCAGAGAGAAGGATTTAGCCCAGAAGGCACCACAGTCAGTGTAAGCATCTCTCTGTTGCTGTGCCCTGAGTTTCCAAGGTTCCAGACACCCCCTGCTTGCTCCAGTGAATGTTCTGGAGAGGGAGCTGGGCAGGCTGTGCCCCAGGCTGGCTGAATGCCTGGCATTGCCTGCTCTTGGGGGAGAGGCAGGCTGGCTTCCCCTCCAGAGGTCAGGTATCCCTCTTGGTGAGCAGAGCAGTTGAGTAGCTGCAATTCCCTGCTGCAGACACTCCCAGAAATCACACTGCTCTTCCTGAGCTGCCTGGGGAGCTTGGGATGAAGCTTCACCAGACAGAAGCCAAGCCAAGAGCTTTCTGCTGCCAAACAAGGCAGTTTTACTGCTTCCATGCACAGTCCTGGCTGTTAAACCAGCAGAAAACTGCTGTTTTCTTTTTCCCCCCTTGGGATTTGTTTGCTGCCAGCATGTGAGCGGGGAGTCAGATAAGTGCCAGAATTGATGCAAGGAAAGGAGGGAACAGCAATGTGGGAGGAGAAGGGGTAGAGATGTGGCTCCACCCTTTCTGCACCAGTGAGCCCATGGGTTGCTGTGGGAAAAACATTGGCAAATGCACTCCTTAGGCTGGTTTATTCTCTTTTTAGTTTTTTTTTTTTTTTCTTCAGACTCAAATGCCTGAATGCACCCTCTAAAATCAGATGTGGAGATTGCATAATGTTTTTTTGCCAGTATCATCAGACCTATCAAAATTGGGAGTGTTTTCACTAGTAAACACTAGTGTTTAAATAAAATTATACAAAATAGCACTCATCCCTTCATCTCAGAAGCTCACAGTCCAAATACAAGGTTAGCGCAGGAGCGAGTTAATGTAACTGCATTTTTGCATCTGATAACAAATTTATAAACTAAATCTATTTTAATGCATAAAAAGGCCCATTTCTCTTCCAGGCTTTGCCCCAACTTTCAGTGGTCAGCATGAGACAGACCCAAATCCCAGCATGTGGGTTGTTCCAGCAGCTGGGACATAAGCAAACAGGAGCTTTAGTCCCTCCCTGCTTCTGTCACAGGAGTGCACCTTGCAGTAGGAAAGGGAGCCACTGGCCAAAGCTGAGACTTCCAAATCTGGACAATTAACACCTGGTTACTGTGCAAGCCCTTGGATTGTCCTAAAATTTCATGTCTTAGTAACCAGGTGGGCTTAAGCTCAGTCCTGTACAGACTGAAGAGTGACACAAGAATCCAGAAGCAGCACAGTGGCCACAGACTGTCTCAATGGACTAAGACACCAAACTTTGCAGGAATCACTTTTATCTGTAACTTTACTCCTTTTTCCTCATCTAATTTTGGCCTGGTTGTAGCTTTGGGGATAACTAAGGCCAGAAGGAGCATTCTGTGTGATCAAAAGAACTGCAATCCTTCATCTCTTCTTAAAAAGTTGTGTTATTTCAAACCTTGCCAGAAAGCTTAAGGTCTGTGATCCTCCTTAGGGTGCAAAACAGAACTGAAAAGTCCTGATTTTCAGTCTAGCTGTTGTCTTTGCTGTTTTACTTCTTTGTGTTGTTCAGAGGGTTTCCTTGTTAGAATACTTGGCATTGTGTCCTAAAATTTCACTTGGCAAGAGTTTCTCTTTTGCTGACAGTTGCTCTTTCAGAGCACCTTGATGCCGGTGCAGCCAAAAGCTCAGGAGCCTGAGAGGTTCCCATTAGGCCACTGTCACATCAAGTTCAGCCTATGTTTAGTGTTTCTTGGTTTTCTTCCCCTCAAATGTATTACTAACTCGCCTTCCCATGAGCAGATCTATACCTTGGCAGTGAATGGTCACATCCTTGTGTGCCGAGAGTGTCAGGGTGACAAGGGAGACGCAGCCCTTCCTGCTTTGGGTCATTCTGCCTTTCAGAACTCCTGGAAACCTTCATAAAGTATTGTTCCTCTAGAACTGCCGGATCTAAGTGAGTCCCTGCGATGTCCTTTCTGCCATCCTGCGAAACCCACAGTTCACCTGCTCTTGCAATCTGATGCCATCACCCCCAGCAATAGATGGATATTCTCAAACACTCTGTAATTGTTCCTTTTTTTTTCCTTTTCCTTCACCCTGCTGCTTGGCAATACTCTGCTGTGTGACGGCTGACAGAGGGATCAGATTGACTTTCTGTGCTCTCCTTTACCCAGCTAAACATACTCACCACTCTGGTTTCGCCAGTTTTTGGTTCGGTTACTAAAGTTTGAACACTGTTGTCTTGTTTCTAACATCCAGTAGAGAGCGAGCCGTGTGAAGCTGCAGGGTCTGCATGTTCTGACAGAAACTTGGGGTTTGTGTCATTGACTGTCGGTGTGTTCCTGTGCATGATTTTGATTCTTCATACTTGACGCATAAAAGTAATAAAATATATTTCAGGCTCATTTTGAGAAAAAAAGAAGTTGTGCAGCTGTGAAGTTACACAACCACAATGTTACGTGTTACAGCTTTACAAATTTGTAGTGGTGGTTTGTATCATAAATTAATAACAAAGGCAGAGAACTTTAGAAATGGGGTGGGGATTAAAGGTGCAACGTCCTAAGTCAGGACCAGCCACATTTTTGATGACTTCATCTCACAAAAGACAACTTAGAATCATAGAATCATTAAGGTTGAAAAAGACCTTTAAGATCATCAAGTCCAAAAAGACATTGCTCAAGGTAAGAGAAAATCGCAGTTTCAAATCAATGTGGCAGAAGAAATGAGAAAAGCCATGAGACAAATGGAGTGGCAAGAAGTCAGGAACTCTTATTCTGCATCACAGTGCAAGAGGTGTTCAAAGAAATAAAAAGGTGACAGACTGAAAAGAAGGGAGGGGGCCGATTGCTACATCACTTGATTTTGAAACCCGCCGCTGCTGCAGAGAGGGTTTACCAGTGTCTGTACAGTCTGAGCCATAGGCAGCTGAATGCTGGTGCAATTTTGTTAATTTATCAGATTTGATGCCTTGAGTGGGATCTAAACTCCTGACTTACTTCCTGCAGGGTGTGCTGATCTCCAGAGCCTTGACACCATGCAGCCCATGGAAAGGAAAAGGCAGGGCTACATCCACGAGCTCATTCAGACGGAAGAAAGGTACATGGATGATCTGCAGCTCGTCGTAGAGGTGAGATGTCTTGGATGTGAAAATGCTTTTGAAAAAAGAACACCTCTGTCCTGCTGAATAAAAACAATAAAGGGATTCTTATGAAGTGTGAGACGATGGAGGAAGAAAGGTGTGTGGGCACCTCCCTTTCCAGCGAATGTTACATGTTACGTGGTTGCTCACCAGGCAAAAGCACCACTTAGCGAAACCCATCAGCTTACAAAGACGTTCCTGTTTTCCAAATTCTGTTCTTAGGTGTCTGGGCTCAGTAAAAGTTGATGGGCTGGGGCCAGGTGTCAGAGCTGCACAAAGCTGTAGAAGCACCATAAAAGCTTATCACGTGCCTTCTCCCCAGTTTTATTTCTGGAAGCCACCTCTCTGGGCAGGGCAGGTACAGGCCAGCACTAAGTGCTCGTGGGCATCCAACTTGACCTCTGTATAGAACAATGGTGTGGTGAAGTGTGGCAGATGTTAAACAGTCGAGTCACACGGCTCTGCTCCCCAGAGATGAGGTGCTGAGGGCCCCTGAGAGCAGCTGTGGTTCTGCACACAGGGTGACCCTGAATGCTCTGGGTCAGGGGAGAGGAGCAGTGCATGAGTGTAATTTGTGTAGTGATGTACTCTGAAATCACAGGAATGCTCTTCTGCTGAGCTGTCAGCCTGCAGGTCCCAGTGCTTGTCCTCGCTTTGCAAGTGCTGATGCCAATGTCAGAATGGGGTCACACGCCCAGGGGAGACAGCTGTCACAAGTACTAGTAAGGAATTGCTTTTAACTGCTGAGAAATTAGACACTGAGCATTTAAAAAAAATCACTGCTGGACTAAGCAAGAGGCTGACCTGTTTCTGTTCTCTGAAGAACTGCTCATTTTTTGGCTGCAGGTTTTCCAAAAACCAATGGCTGATTCAGGCTGTCTCACAGAAGGAGAAATGGGGCTGATCTTCGTTAACTGGAAGGAACTCATCATGTCAAATACAAAGTTACTGAAGTGAGTACCTACCTGCAGTCTTCCATTTTCCTTTTTATTATTCTGTTGTTCCTTTCCCCAGGAAGTTTGCTGGGTTTACAGTCAATATTCTGTCCTTGCTGATTATTTCCTGTGCATGGTTGCATTCAGAACAGCTAAATGCAGGCAGACTGCTTCAAAAGGGGTTGTAATAAGAAAGAGGGAGAAATAAACAGCAAGAACAGACGCACATTTGCTGTAATACCTTAAAAACAGACCCTACACAAAAGTATGTGCATGGGAGCTTTTCTTCCCAGTTTTCTGCAAAGCAACCTTTTATTCTCTAAAAATAATCTTTAGAAAGATACAGTGCCTAGTAATTCACTGAATGGGATGCTGGTTGAATGTAGAGATTGATGCTGATTGTCCCAGAAACCTCAAAGGAGAGTCCCAGTCCCCCAGACCCCATCAGGAAGATTGTTCAGCTCAGGGTGTTGTGTTGGCAGCTTCCTGGGGTTTCAGGCAGGACCCTGGCACACCCTGGAACTGCCTGTGCTGTGTAAGGAAATTCACCTCCCAGGTTTGTGTCCTTTCAGAGGTGGACCTGTAAGGGCTGTGATTTAGGCCTCGCAGGCTTGGCAGCAAAGTTGGATGGTGATTTCTTTCCTCATCTGCAGAGCCTTGCGGGTGCGTAAGAAAACCGGAGGTGAGAAGATGCCGGTGCAGATGATCGGAGACATCCTGGCAGCAGAGCTGTCCCACATGCAGGCCTACATTCGGTTCTGCAGCTGCCAGCTCAACGGAGCAGCCCTGCTGCAGCAGAAAACTGATGAAGATGCTGATTTCAAAGACTACTTAAAGGTATCTGATTCAGTAGCTTTTGTGCCTTCCTTCCTCAATGACAGGAGCCCATCTAACCAGCATCAACCAGATTAAAGCAACCCAGCAGAGTAAAATCTTGCAAAAATAGCTAAGCTTCCAAAGTGTATTTACACAGTGACCGTGGCTAGCACTGTGTGTGCTCTTTGAAAGTAACACTGTCTTTCGCTCTAGCTAATTTACTTAGGCCATAAAAGGAAAATTGCCAGAACAGTTGACATCAGGCATTTGTTTCTTTCATTGCTTTGTTCTTTTTCAACCTGAGCAGAGCTTGTGATGTCAAAATAAAAGCTGGAACAGTTTTGAATGTAAGGATTCTGCATGAACAATGACCCTGTGATTTATGCTGGCAAAGTGTCTGGGTGCAATGACACTGCCAGCTTTCCTATTTGTTCTAGATACAAGTAGCGTTTGCTTACTGAAAAAATCCAAGATCTCTTGGAATGCCTGGAAAAATGAATCTGATCAGAGAATTTTCAGTACTCAGTGCCAGTGATGCAACTGTTTTCTGATGACTAATGCAATGTCTCTGTTAAATCTCTGGGCTGCACCACAGAAACTTGCCTTGGACCCTCGCTGCAAAGGAATGCCCCTCTCCAGCTTCCTCCTGAAGCCCATGCAAAGGATAACGCGCTACCCTCTGCTCATAAAGAGTGTGAGTACCCCAAGTGAGGTTTTGTAGGTGAATGCTTTGAGTTTGATCACCATAGCAAAAGCCAAGATAAAGGCTTGTCCCTTTATGGGGATTTCTCTGACAAGCACCTGTGCTTACCTCTGTTTTTATCTTGCTTTCTCCCCTCTCTGATCCACACCAGATTCTAGAGAACACTCCAGAGAACCACCCGGATCACAGTAACCTCCGGCTCGCCCTGGAGCGTGCGGAGGAGTTGTGCTCCCAGGTGAACGAGGGCGTGCGTGAGAAGGAGAACTCAGACAGGCTGGAATGGATCCAGGCCCACGTCCAGTGTGAAGGCCTTGCTGAGGTACCTGCACTGATGCTCTGCAGGGCTGGGGCTTTTCAGAGTCATTTCAGCAAGGCTGGGGCCGGAGTGGGAATCCTTGCTCACATCCCTTATTGGAACATGATCCACTGCTGAGCTCTAGGAGGGAAGCTTTTATTGAATTCTACTCACAGCTATAATGTGATGAACCATTGTTTTTGCATGACTTTAGTGCCAGAGTGTAGTGGTTTGATACCAACCGGGCGGAAACACCAATTAAAGTGTAGTGGTTTTGAGTTCGCCAATCCAATTTAAGTGCGATAATTTAAATTTGGGCCTATTATTTAGGATATTTACTCTGTGAGATAAGGATTAAGAGAAGCAAAGCAGGCTCAAACTTTAAAGAATATAAAGAAAATTTTATTAACAGAACTAAAAGAAAAAAAAGAGAGAGAAAAAAGAACTAAATAATAAGAATTAGATTAAACCTTCAGAAAACCTCTCCTCCCCGCCCCCCCCAAACTTCTCTTTCAGATATTTCCCCAACTGCCAATGCAAAGACACAAAATCTGACGTTTCTCAGTCAGTTTACCACCTCTAGAATAACCTTTCTTCATTTCACTTAGAGAGCGGAGTCTCTCTTAGCCATACCATGGAGATTCTCCACAAGAGAACAGTTCTCTCGTGGCTTCAGCATCACAGTGAATCAGC
>VZTF01006149.1:3372326-3424075 GCA_013397755.1 Cnemophilus loriae
GTAAAAGGGAGCCAGACCCTGGCCCTCGTAGTGGGGGGAAGCAGGGGAGGGGAGCTCGGCCCGGCAGATGGTAAAAGGGGGCCAGGCCCGGCCCTCGGGGAGCCGGAGGAGAGGCGTGAGGGCCAGCCAGGCCGGCCCTAAGGCCTAGCCTGGCAAGAAACCCCCTCCCCGTCCCCTGTTACCTGTTGGAACGCCGGAAGCCAAAAAGGAAGTTCCCAGTGTCCAGCTCCTTAAATACTGTATCTCGCAGAGGGCGTACCTTAAATGTCATTGGCCCACGACACCCTGCCACTCCACAGGACCTGGCAGGGTGAAATTCACCTAGAAACCTGTCAACCCACGACACAGAGAAATCTTGATTTATCAGCTTAAAAACTGATACCATTTAGACCTTTAAACAGACAGAAATAACTCTTCTCTCTGAACTCCTGATCACTGGGCTAAGTCAGGTGTTACTACAGAGGATTTCACTTAGTGTGTGTTCCAGGGTTTTCCTTCAAGCAGGAAGGAAACAGAAGCCCTCAGTGCCAGATCCTCAAGGATATGTGGTGTTCAGGCTCCTGTACCTTTCAGGACAGCCTTCAAACTGAGGTGTGTGTGACAGTTCTCCACTGGCTGCATAAGGAACCAGGGCTTGACAGGCACAGAAGGTCTGTCCTGGTTCCATCACCTAATCATCTCTAAGAAGTGACCTGACTGTAGCCTGTGCAACCTTCTCTTAAACACAGCTTCTGGACAACACAGAAGTGGCCATGCAGTAAATGCTGCCATCTGGTCATCCCTCTGTGTGTTTTTGGCAAAGCTTAAATCTGCTCTGAGGTGGGAGTTGTGCTGTTGCCATGGCTGATCACAGAGCAGTTCCCTTCTCTTCATTTATAATGGAATTCATTAAACAAAAGAGAAGAGCATTTTGAGCAGCTTGATCAACCTCCAAGGTGAAGACGAGCAGGAGCTGATGTCTGCAGACTTGCTGCTGCTAATGAGTTTTGTCTCTTCCCAGCAACCTGTGTTCAACTCCCTCACAAACTGCTTGGGACCACGGAAGCTCCTGCACAGTGGGAAGCTGTACAAGGCCAAGAGCAGTAAGGAGCTGTATGGATTCCTTTTCAATGACTTCCTGCTGCTCACCTACATGGTTAAACAGTTTGTGTCTTCCGGATCCGATAAACTCTTCAGCCCCAAATCCAACTCCCAGTTCAAAATGTACAAAATGGTGAGTGAGTCAAGGTGCTCCATGGTCGTGTTGGTACAGTGGGTCCTGGCTTCTGATGAGAAGTGCTACTCTCCCACTGGGATTAGCTGTGTGGCCCCTTTTGCTGTCACATGGGCACATTCTGGCAGACAACTTGCACGAGTGCCATTGGCTTAGTGCCCAGAAAGGACAGACTTCTGTGTCTTGGTTTAACAAACACTTCCATCCACTTTGGGGGGAAAGGGCAGAAGTAGCATTATGCCTGAACAGCTGAGTGGGATGTTCAGAAGCAGGAGCCTTGACTTTAGTTCACACAGGTTCCTGCATCCACAAGAAAATTCCTGTCCTTCAGGAAACAGTAGAAGGTGTAAAATTTTAGTCTCTGTGCCCACACAGTGTGTGTTCTCAAGACCCTGAAACTGCAGACATAAGTTTAAGTATCAGGGCTGCTTTCCCACAGAGAACCTGAGATTCACGGATTTCCAAGCTCCACACTGCAGCTCTGCTTGCATAGTCCTGCCCATTTCAAAAGCTCTTTGCCTAGGAAAACAAAATGGGGTGAATCGCCAAAGTAATTTTTCTCCCAGCCCTTTCTTGCATCCTTTATGTGGTGATCTCCTTGTTTGTCCTGTGTTCTATGACTTTCATTTTCTCTACAGTAAAATAGTGTATTTAAAAGTGCTTATAGAGTTTCTGCCTGTTGTCACAGGGTGATGCTGCCACAGTGACGTTTGCTTTTCTTTCAGCCGGTTTTCCTCAATGAAGTCCTTGTGAAGCTGCCCACAGACCCTTCAAGTGATGAGCCAGTCTTTCACATATCACACATTGACAGAGTTTACACACTTAAAACTGACAACATTAACGAGCGGTGAGTAGCGAAAATACAAATCTGAGCTTAAACTTGTTCATTGATGCTGCAGGCTGTGTTTCCAGTGAGCAGACACGGAGCCTCTGAGCTCAGGAACAGAGCTGTCTCTTCGTCAGGAAATAAACTCACTTGACTCTCATTTTAATGAGAAGTTTTCTCTGATTTTGTTCTGCTTGTGTGGCAGCTCTTGCAGTGGCATCCAGCCACATCTGCTGCTCCTTGATGTTACAGTTGTATAGAAGAACAGTTTAGGGCTGCAAAATCCAGCATCTCATTGGACTCTTCCCCATTCCTGGGCAGTCTTTAATGTGACCCAGCAGTCTTTAATAAAACAGCAGCTCCACTTCCGTTTATTTAGGCTGATCTGGAATGTGGCGTAAGATTAAATCCAAAAACTCCATCGCTTTAGTCCACCACAACTGACTTGTGGTGCCTCTGAAACCCAAGGAGAGGGGAATGGGGAAAGAGAGTGGGGCAGAGTGATTGATACTGAAGATTCTGCTGCCTGTGGGATGACCCTGACTGTAGGGACTGCTCTTTGCAGGACTGCCTGGGTCCAGAAAATCAAAGCGGCATCAGAGCAGTACATTGAAACGGAGAAGAAGAAACGTGAAAAGGCTTATCAAGGTACCCACTGAGTTCTGTATTTCCCTCTCATCCACTTGGATACAGGGGCAGGGCATTTCCTGGAGGATGCCAGTGTCTCCTTCTTCAGATCTATTGCCAGTTCTTACAGTTTCAACCAATCCATTTATTTCTGGCTTCTTTGTTCCCAGCTCGTTCACAGAAATCCTCAGGAATAGGACGCTTGATGGTGCATGTGATTGAAGCAACAGAACTAAAGGCCTGTAAGCCCAATGGTAAGTGAGAGAAACAGTCTCAGAGCACTTTAATTCCTGTAACATTTACAAAGGCTTGCTGAGAGGAGTTGGTCATTTGGGAAACATTGTGGTTTGTCTATAGTTTCTGTATGAAATAGTCATTCTTTAGCTTCAGAGGACCGAGTGAAGAACCAGCTCTGTGCTGCTCTGGGATATAGGGATTGCCTGATCCACATCTTCTGGCAGCAGCATTGATGTGTGTCCAAGCAGGCTCCAGATGGAGGGGGGGCTTTCAGCACTGCAGAGGGGTTTCACTCCCTGTTCTGTGTCCAGGGAAGAGCAACCCGTACTGTGAGATCAGCATGGGCTCACAGAGCTACACTACCAGGACCCTGCAGGACACCCTGAACCCCAAGTGGAACTTCAACTGCCAGTTCTTCATCAAGGATCTGTATCAGGATGTCCTGTGTATCACCATGTTTGACAGGGATCAGTTCTCACCTGATGGTAAGTGTGAATATTTAGGAAAAGAATGCTTTTTTTGTGAGCTGGGGTACTCAGTTCCTCAGCAGCAGTTTCGAGAGCCTGTAGAGGTCTGACTGCTGCCTGAGAAATGTTGGGTGAAAACAGTGCCTCAGTACTCAGGAGGTTCAATAGCCTTCCAGAGCCAGTAACTCCAGGCAGTCAGACTTGATCCCAGTCTGGCTTTTTTATCAGACACAGAATTATTTTCTTGTCAGACTGAGGAGACAGACAAGTTGAAAGCAGAAGTTCTACTCACAATAGGTGCTCAAACATAAGGTCCTGGGTTATATTTGCACAGCAACAGCTTGATCATCTTTCTTATTGCTAGGAAACTGAGCACGTTTTTGGCAGTCAGTTGCTTCTCATATTCTCTAAAAGGTTAAGTGCTTTTTCAGGGCTCTGACACACAGTCAATTATTGCAAATTTGCAGGGAACTGCCTTGACCTGAGATGCCGTGTGTGTAACCATAGCTCAGTCTTTTCTGCTGTGAGCTAACGTGAGTTTGGCTGGCTGCTTCTCCCAGTTGGACAACTGAGTCTTGTTTTTCAGTCCATGGCAAACCTTTTAATGCACACACACACACAAAAAGATATCATATAAGAAATAGTCGCACAGAAGGTGTATGATTTCTGAATAGGACTGTAAACCTACTGGTGGCACTAACTGTTGGAGGTCATTGTTGTTGTGAAAAGCATGATATATAAGCATAATTAAAAGTTGGCTGAGCCAAAATATTTTTTATTGTCTTTGAGCACCTCAGCTGATTTGTAAACAGGTTCCATCACCTAACTCCGACCTGCCAGCTCTGAAACTGGAGAACACTTGAAACTGTGTTTCTGAAGGGTATTTTCTAAGAGTGTTTTTAAAGCCCTTAGCTCTAACTGTGACATCCTAATTCCATAGCATTGTTCTCTTCTAAAAAGGCCCTTTTTTGTTACTGCTGGCTGGTTTACACAGGGCTGGGGTCCAATCCAACTGGAAGCCTGGGAGCAGTGCTCTGGAACTGAGCATGTACCACACAGCATTGCATTAACCTGACTCACTCAGATTTTCTAAGGTTAACGTCTTTGCCTAATGAAATTTGTTATTCATTTGCCCAACAGATTTTTTGGGTCGCACTGAAGTTCCAGTAGCAAAAATCAGAACAGAACAAGAGAGCAAAGGCCCCACAACTAAACACTTACTGCTGCATGAAGTTCCAACAGGAGAAGTGTGGGTGCGCTTTGACCTGCAGCTCTTTGATCAGAAAACACTCCTCTAAGAACACTTTTTTTTTAATTTATGAAGGACAACTGAAGCTGACAGCCTGAACATAGATTCCTTGTCCCACGCTGGTTATTAAGCAAGAATTCCTGCTGCTTCTGTATTTTCTCTTAGTTCCTGGTTGCGCTTAGTTCCTTGCAGTGTTCGGAGTTGCTGTTGATCTATGCAAACACAAATGTTACTGTAAATACAGTACTATAGCTCAGTGCCTTTTTATTATGTTGGAATATGTTGGGTTTGGATGCCAATGTTTCAGGGCCATAAAAAGTATTACATAGAAATGTGGCACCAAGCTGTTTGTATATTTTACCACTTAGTCTGACAGACAGACTGAGGAATGGTTTAAGCTCAGCACTAGAATCATTCCATTTGAAATCTTAAAAGTGATATCCACTGGAATTTTCCCATCTCAGGATGATAGTTTTAATGGTTTAATGCTGAAGAAGCCTTAGCACTGGAGAAGTCTCCAATATATTGTATATTCTTTAAGAATCAAGTGTAGTTCTTTACTTGACTTTAGTTCTGCACTGGAATCAGTAACTGCTACTTGATTTTTCTTTCTGCTTCAGTTTGATTTATCATTCTCTGCTGAGACAATGCGGTTGTGAAGAATAACTAGAAAAAAATATTTTAAATACTGTGACCCACAACAATGTGGCAAAATACTCTTCAGCTCTTTGAGTTTTTTCCTAAATATAAGTTATTTGTGTACATTTCCTTGGTCTTGCAGACCTCCATGTGAATCTTGAAGCTTTGACATTGCCAACGTGTACATAGAGAGTAAAATATAAGTTTATTAATTTGTCTACAGATGTTTATTGATGCATAGTGATTTTAAAAAAGTATATTTTATTGTACAGGGGAATGTGAAATAATGAGAAAAACTTATAGGATTTGTTCAAGAAAGGTTTATTACAAGCTTAAAAGGTTTGCTCTGGGGAACTCTCACCCCAATATAAACCTGTAAAATGAACTGGTTGAAAGCAAAAACTTTCTCTTGGCACCAAATCAGGGATGGTTAAAAAAAAAAAAAAGAAAGTTTGTTTATAAATATTTGATACATTGTAACCATGTTACTGTCTCCTTAAACTGCTTTGTTGCAGAAGCACAGCATGCAGTTCTGAGCAGCCTGTGCCCTTGTTTTCCACGGGTGCAGAAATTCCTCCTGAAGTCTGGCAGTTTCCCACCCAGTCGCCATCTGTGCACCCTCCTGTTACTGAGTCAACCTCTGTTACTTTTAACAGTTTTCTGTGGTTCAGTATTTCTAATCCTAAATAAAACTCAAATCTTGGCAGCTCTTGAGAGATTGTGTCTGTACAGTAGGAGTTTGGAGGACAGAGAAAATTCTGTTTCCAGGCTTTGAGCGCAGAGCTGCTGAGCAGCCACACCAGCAGGGAGAGGGACTGGTTTGAGGACACTGGCAGCAGCTGCCACTCAGCACTGACTCTCCAAAAAGCACCCGATGTTTTGTACAACACCACTTCCCAGCTCCTCTCCCCTGCTTATTTCCTGCCTTCTCAAAACACCTGCTGTGTACGTTAGAAGTTTGATTTACTGTTTGGACAATGTCTCCAGGAGAGCACCGGCACTGTCTTTATTGAGCTCAGCCTAAGATAAAACTCCTAAAATAGCAGGTTTGGGCCTGTAGAGCATTGAACTGGAGCTGGCAAGAAGAGGAGCAGCATCTCAGACATTTCTTTGGCTGCTGGGTGACAACATCTCAGAACTACATGTTTAAGACAGTAAGTTTATTGCAGATTGCCCAAAGACCTGGCCTGCTCTCACTTGCTTTGGCAGTACATGTAACCTATTTTGTAAGGGGTACCTTTGACAGCTGTGCTTGCTGTTGTGGTCAGCTGGAGGACAGGTGACATCACTGGCTATCTCTGTCATTGTGCTGGTTGATGACTTTCATCCTTTAAAGAGAAGGAAAAACTGTTGCTATGCTTCTCTAAAGATCAGCTGAGCTGTCAGAGTATTTCCTTCTACAGAGCACACACTGAGCTTGCCTGGGAACTCTCCAACCCTCCTTAGACAGGACATCCCCCGTGCTGCCACAATGGATTTGAAATGAGGAGAACAAACCTCCCCCTGCCATTGCTACTGTGCCTCAAAAACTGGGCTTAGTATAGATCCAGACTGTGTTCCTGGTGAAAACCACATTCAAACACTCTTGGGCTTAAATGCAGTAGGAGCTAGTTAATAAAACTAGAATGTGCTCCTCTACAGCAGCCCCCCAGCAGCACATCAGCAACACGCTCTATTAACTTCCTGTTGGTCAAAGTGGGACTCCAAACCTCCTCACACCTTCCAGCAGTCTGTGCACATCTTCTGGAAGAATGGATCGTACTCTGATGGGTCATAATGGTCCAAAAACACATAGCCCTGTGGGAGAAGCAGGTACTAGGTCAGGTCTCAGAAGCTGTTGGTGATACAACAGTGAAAGCAGCCTGCCTGGGTGTGACAGAGCCAGGCACAGCATGAACACAGCTCCAGAGGTGGTGGAAAGAGAATTCCCAAATTTTCATACGCTGCACCTCAGAAAGAAAGTGACTGAAGTGTAACAGGAAAATTCCTCCATCCCTTTTAATTCATCACAGGCATAAATACATAATAAATGATTTCATGAAGGATCCAGAAATAATTACAGGCTAAAATGCTAACCTTAGCTAGGACAGTCAAGACAATGGAAATTTTGTTTATTGGAACATGTTTTTCCAGAGAAGGAAGCCCTGAGATTGGCTCAGGTGGTCAGAGCATGGTGCTAACAACACCAAGGTTGTAAGTTTGATCCCAGAACGGGCCACTCACTTAAGGGTTGGACTTGATGATACTTCTGGATCCCTTCCAACTCAAAATATTCTGTGATTTCAGCAAAACAGATATTAAAAAGAAAAGAAAAGAAAAAACAGGAGTGAGTGAGCTCTCACTAGCCACAGCCTTAAGCAGGTCACTGGTCTGCAAGATGCCAGCTCCAAGTCTGGGTTCATGAGCTGGCTTTTCCATCTATACACTGGAATAAAGACCTGAACCCACAGTTCATGGTCCAGGCCACAGCTCCATCTCATTAACAACCTTGCAACAGGAGAAGGAGAAGTCTGATAGCAGGGAAGAGAGAAAGAGAAAATGGACAAAAAGAAGGGAGGGAAGGAAAAACACACCCAGAATTAACCATATTAACTAATCCACACAGGTGTCTCATGTTCTGCGAAATTTATCATACGCTGCCACAGTTAATGCAAACTTAATGCAAATCAGTTGTCCTGTAACTATGAAGGGCCTCAGCCTGCTTTTCAGACTTGCTGGTGACAGACCTGACACCACAGAGCAAGGAGAAAAGGTGGAAGCTGATCACTGGCACTGGTGCTCCCCTTCAGGCAGAAGGACACATCCCAGTACATCAGCCATTGCTTCTGGAGGACACCCAGCAAATTCCTGACCTGGCCCAGCAGCCTGCAAGATGGACTGATGCAGACCCAGATATGTACAGTACATCCAACATACCCTAAATCCCAGGACTTCAGCAGAAGGACTGGTTCAGTTCTTTGTCATTCCATGCAATTTAAATGCATGGGTCTGTCACATCAGGTGTTTGAGAAAGAGATCATTTGGTCTCCTTAAAACAACACAGCTCTCATGACATTTTCATTTCTGGATGAGTAGCTTGTTTACAGTCTCATGACTCCACTGTGCAGTGGTTTCCACTGACAGCAAATGCCTGCTCTCAATAAAGTATCATTATTTTTGTGGCAGATTACATAACTGCTTTTATTTTTCTCTTTATTTCATTCCTGAGATGCAGAAAGTTTAGTCATGGGATCTGATACTGAAGAGTGGTGTGAAATTAAGAGCGAAACAAAGAAAACTAACAAGTATTTTCTACAGTGACTGCAACTGGCAATTTTGCAACTTTTGTGAATACCGATACACATGGAACTACAAAATCCATGAGTTGGGTTTATTACCAGCATGCAGACTTAAGAAAATTGTTTGTACTTCTCTTTTCCCAGATTTTTTCTTTTATGAAGCTTGATCAGCAGCATCCAAGGCCACAAAATTGTTCCACTCGTGCTCTGCCAACAGAGTGCTGTGCTGCTGTAGCTGAACTCCTGAGACATGAGAGTGCAACCCACTCCCTGCTCACTCAGCCTTTGGTTTCAGCTGGCAGAGCTGAAGGTTTTCCCACTAAATGGTCCAGCCCACAGAGGGAAACACACCTCAGCAGGGTATCTCATCACATTCAGACCCCAGCACGTGTTCACTGCACCAAGCAATGTTGCTGTTCATATGTGATGGTGAACTTACACAGCTGTAACATCACCATTACAGAAGTCCTTGGAAAAAGTAAGTTACAGGCAAGTATATCTGAACTCCAGGTTACTTGACGGACAGGAAATAAGAGCTAAACCCCTGATCTTGTCCACAGCCCTCTATGTGCAACCCTCTCCACGACAGAAATATGCTTCTCATTGATACCTTCTTTGTACAGTAGTTTAAATATTGAGATAATTGTTCTTGTCTCCTTTTCCGCACTTCTTCCTCTGACTGGCTGTCCATTTGGTTCTTTATTTTCTGCACAAATGGCTCTGAAACATCCTCAAGATATTTTTTGTACAGAATCTCCATCTTTCTCAGATCTAGGAAATCACTGTGCCTCAAATATCTGTCCACCTCCTAAGTCAGAAATGGAAAATAAAAACCATATAAACTACTGGCCGATGAAAGTAAAGATTCCACAGGTGAAGGTTTGCAGCTTGGCTGATCTGACTGCTCACTGCTCTGAGGCACCTGTGTTCCAGCCCTTCCTTCTGCTCCTCCCTCTCCACCACTTGCTTCCAAACTCACCCTTTCAAGAGCTCTGCCATTCAGACCCTTAATTTTTGAAGCTGTGGTGCAAGATTGGCAGAAAATTACTCACTTTTCCCCATCAGGTTATTGAGCTGAAATCACTGCAGAGCAGGGGGCTGCAAGCACGAGACTGTGCAAGAGAGGCAGCAGAAGACCTTCCCTGCAGCACTGGCAATCCGCTGTATTAGATCAGAGCAGCCCTCCTGCCCTTTGCTCACAGCACCACTGTCACCAATTATCCACACCCACAGAACAAATATTAGGTGGTAACAGGCAGTTCAAGTCGCCTGGGATTCATGCTGAGGGTTACTACTTCAGTCCTGTCCAGAGGAGACTGAAAAGATCAGAAGCTCGTAACTCTAAATTAGTTTTTCAAGAATACAGACAATTACCATTTTCTCATTAATCACTGATTATTAACTAAAAACACTGGCATGCAGGAAAGCACACAGCAAATGAGAAAAGAGGTACTACTTCTTACCCTCACAAAATTTTCTCTGTCCAAGATGCACTGAACAGAAGCAATGATGTCTCGGCTTTGATCAGGTGCTGCCTAACAAAACAGCAAAAAAACCCACATGAGGTAAAAGCAGGACTTAGAGTAGGAGTTAGATTTACTTTTGAATTCAAAATAATTACTGGTGTCGTGATTAAAGGCACATTATACCACAACCCAGCTGGCAAATCCTTGCAAGATTTGCTCTGGACAGTTGGGTTAAGTAGCAACAGAAGAGTGTCGGAAGAACTGGAATGTACATGCTCAGTCCATACACCTCCTTGGCTGCTCCTCACCATGACCAAACACCACTTGCTGCTCCTTGCCACTGTTTCTCACCTGTGCCAAACATGTGGCTCCTTAACTCCTGCACTCCAGACAAGGAGTACAGGCAATGCAGACCAAATCTATCATTTGGAGATGGAATGCATTTTATGCACAGAATGGAATATTAGCCTGCTACTCCCTGTGCTTAATACTGATATTTAATTCCAAGAGACAGTGTAGTTTTCAGTCACGTCTGCCTTGGCCCTGGTGACCAGCTCCACGCTCCTAAAGGTTTATCACACTGAGATGAGCAGGACATCATACATCAGAGCAAGCAAGGAAGAGACAAGTAGTATTAAAAAACCCACCAAAAACAAATGAGAAAGAGGAAATCTAAATTACTGGCATGCTTTCAGACCCTTTCATCTTACTACTTGAAACAACTGCTATGTTGTATTATGCCTGATTAATTTACTTCACATAATCACAGATCCTTTCTAAAGCCAGCATGGTAACAGCAGCACAAAGACATGGCCATTACTCCAGCTAAGAACCACCACTGGTGAACAGGAGGAGAATTTTCCTTCAGGATGATACATATTAGAATAGTCCTTAAGAATCGAAGGAGTTGGGTCTCCTTTGACTGAAGGAATTAAGTCTCTTCTCCCTGGAAAAGAGCAGGCCAAGGGCAGCCTCATCACAGTACTACTTACAGGGCAGCTACAAAGAGGATGGAGGCTCTCACTTCACCAGAAGCCACAAGAAGAAGACAAGGGGTAAGAGGTACAAGTTGCATTGGCAGAGGTTTCATCTCAATATAAGAAAGATATTTTTACAGTGCGATCAACCATTCACTGAACAACCTCCCCAGGGATGTGGTGGAGTCCCCATCACTGAAGGTTTTCAAGGTGCAATTGGACAGGGATAGATACTCTCATCTGGTGTCTCTTTCCCAAGAAAGGCTGGGCTAGATGATCTTCCAATGCCCCTTCCAGCCTGGGCTGTTCCATGAGTCCGTGATTCTAACTAGTCACAAGCTTGTTTCAGGTTTTATGGGACTTTTCCACACACCAAACTGCAAGTAATTCAATAGAGCTGCCTCAAAAGGATGCAAGAGCTCAATAAAACCCATTGAATCTGTTGCTACTTCCAGGGTTCTTTGTTCTCCTTCTCCATGACAAATATCTCTCAGATTTTACAGAACTGTGCAAATAACAATTTTTCACTCTTCCCTTCATAACTTCCATTTCATTCCTCCACTCACACCTTCACACAACAGAAGCCCTTTCTTCTGTGTTAGCCAATCTTTGGCAATATTTTTCTACCCAAAATGTCTGCTGCAATCAAAAGTACTGGCTGTGCCACTCTGCTGGTGCTGAGGAGAACCTCTGGATAAATGTAAAGAAAAGAAAAGGTCTGCATAAAAAGACAAGCTGCTTTACAAACGCCAGGTTCTCATCCAGGTTCCACAACCAAGCCACAAACTGGGATGGAATGGTAAGAAGTAATACAACTGCAATACCCATTTCTGAGTGTGCTGTGGAGGGACAGACTGAAGCACAAAGCTCCTGCTCAGGGCTCACAGATGAGTTCAGGCACATGCCAGGGAAGGCAGTCTGGGAGCACAGGCAGACCAGAAAACACTCTCCAGGATTTCAGCGGGATTTGGTAGCCAGTTCCAATACAGGACCCAAATACACACAAATACCCTGGGATCCCAGGTACAGATACTGCTTTCCTGTGTTCTTCACAGCAGAACCCACAGCTGAAGGAATGCTGGGGGTCACTCACCTTCTGAGGCTGTTGCCGACTGCGTTTTCTCACAGGTTTCCCATTTGCAAATCTCTGTAGCCAGGGACCCTTTGAGCTATTCACACTACCCATGGTTGAATTAGTCTGGGAAAAACAATAAAACTGTCAAAACCACATAAAACTATTGTATTAACAGCAAAAACTTTATTTTCTTACAATTCCTACCAATCAATGAAACAAATCTCTACAGGAATTCAAACTGCTGATAGCAGCAGCATTTTCCTGTCACAGTAAGTAAAACAGAGAGATGAAGTACCAGGTTCACAGTCAGATACTGCCTCTGGTGGGACTGTCTGTCCTCAGCTCCACAAACCATGGACAGTACATTTTGTTTCAAAGAACAAAATTGTGATCAACAAATTATTTGAAAGCGCCTGTCAGTTTTGGAAACATTTCAGAGTTATCAAATTTCACCTCCAGACTATTACTTCTTTCCCTTGTGCCTTTTTCAATCACATAAAAGTCCCTTTCAAGTAACTGCCACATCCCACTCCAGGGATGGCTACATCTTACTGGTTTTTAAAGTCAGTTCTACCAGATGAAGCTTATGCTGAAGTGCTAACTCAGCTCCAGCCAGAAAATTCCATCTCCTCTCTTGTATGTGCATCAGGATATCTGGACTGATTTATAACAAAGACAGTGCAACCACAGATGCAAAATGCCCTTTACAAGAACCTCCATTTAACCCCCTATTTATTTCACATTCACTGGAGACACACTGCTTCCAGGAAACAATGGATTCACAACATTACTTAGGTAAAGAGTGTTCCAAAGAAAAGCTTACTTCTGCAGAGATAATGACCACAAGTCTTCAGCCAGATCTTTCAGTTATAAAAAAAAATAAATCTGGTCTTCAATTAGTTTTTGCAATATCTAGTTAAAAGAATCTGCAAAACCTCTCTGAATCTGGTATTCATAAAACAACATTTCTCACACAAGTTAACATTTAAGAGTTTATTCTGTCCAATCCAACACTTTAGTGACAATATCTGACTCCCAGCTGACCTCTCTGGAGTGCAGATTCAAATTTCTTACCATCAGTTCAAGGTAAAGTCTGTAATCTACATCTTTATTTGTTTCATTTAATATTCCTCGCTCTTGTACACTGACAAAAACATCTGCTCGGATATTCCTACATCCCCACAAAAATGCTTTCCTGTCTTTTCTGACTGGAAGAGAAACCACAGGAAAGCGTATGTTGGAAGGGACCTCAGCAAGTCACCTAGTCCCAGTGCCAGCTTGAAGAAGAGCAAACCTCACAAACCCAATTTCTGATACAAAATTAACAGGCAAACAGCAAGGACTGAAGAGCATCCGGGTACCTGACGTGCTACAGATTTGGCATTACACAAATCCAACACACCTTCCTGTGAGGAATACAATACATCCCCCCTACATGCACAGGTGCCACAGGCTCCTGCGTCACGCCACCATTTACAGATTTCCTTCAACTCCAAGCAGGTTTGTTCTTCTGAGACAGGGATGCTGTAAATCACTGGACAAGCTTGACATGAGGAAAATATACATTTTAATATTTCTAAGCTTGTAAAACAAGTAAAACAAATAAAACCCCAACCATTAGCCTCCTTTCTATCTATTTTTAGTAGCTAGTATTAAGACTCCATCCATCTCACAAAGAAAGACTAAGCACAAAGCAAAGAAGGTGTTTGACCTCCTCAGAGAATTGGGACCCCAGGGGAGGCAGAACAGAGCAAACACAGAAAATCTGCCTCTGCAGCAATCTGCCTTCAGGAACCCACAAGTGGCAAAGACTAGCTGCAGATTTCCGCCTCACCAATCTTCATAACTCAAGCTGCTACTGAATCTTAATCCTTTCTTTTTCTGCTTTTTTTGGACTCTTGCTAGGAGATGCCAACCCTCCTCTCTGCAAAGGCAGGGCTCACTAATATGAGACAGCAGCTGTTTTGCAGGTCTTGAAACTAAAGGTTTAATCACAGCCTTAGACAGAAATAAAGGATTTCCAAAATCTGAGTGGATAAAACAAGAATTTAGTCAATCTAGCAGCTGCAGTCTGCAGAAGCCAAATCCCATGAGCAGGTTGGCTGTTCTGTATTAGGACATTTGTTTCACTGTGCCAGATCCCTGAAAGTGTCCAAGGCCAATCTCTGGATGAGGCTTGGAGCAACTTGGTCTAGGGGAAGCTGTCCCTGCCCATGGCAGGGAATTAAAACAAGATGATCTTAAAGGTCCCTTCCAATCCAAACCATTCTGTGGTGATTAAACCTGAGAATAACCGTGCCTAAAAACTCTTGCTAGATAAGCACACATCCTTCTGCGCCGTCAGCAGTGCAGCTCTGTATCAGTAAGTTTTAAAGACAGGTTTCTCTTCTTTCCACTGTAAAGGTTCTTCCCCAAATACCCACCCGCTAAAATTCACACCCTCAGTGCCCAAAAACAAGTCTTTGCAGCACCTTTGAGGAAACACATTTTAATCACTCTGTGACAAATATAAGCACCCTCACACATGCCTCAGTCCTCTCAAAATCCCGTTCAGCCACGTAGGCTAACGTGTCACTGCACGGATGTCACCCTGCACAAGCACAGCAGGCTGCCTTTACTGGTGCCTTGGTCCTCTCTGATTGCCTCAGACGCAAAGACAGAACGGTAAGAGAACCAGCCTCCAGGGCGAACAGGGCAGTTCTGTGAACAGAACCTTTTAGATTGTGAATGCTGAGCTAACAAATAACGCGTGTGGGCCCGCAGGGTCCTGGTTTGGCCCTACACTTCGGCGGCAGCGATGGGGCCAAGGCCGGCGAAAGGGAAAGGACGAGCCCCCTCCAGGCCCGGCTTGCTCCGCGCCCTGCCCGGTCCTGAGGCGGGTCGCGCAGGCCCCAGGGATGAGGCGGTGGGCAGCAAAGCTCCACTCCCACCACCGCCGTGCCGGAGTCCCTCACTGAGGACGATGAGCACAACCCCAGTAACTCCCAGAGGCGGCGGGTCAGGGCTGCAATAGAAGCCAAAGCCACCCCGCGCGGCCTCGCCCCGCTGAGGGGAAAATGGCGGCGCAGCGCGCCTCGGTCGCATCTCAGAGCAGTCACACCGCCCCTCCGCGACCTTCCAACGGAAAAAAACAGTCCCTCACCCATCACCCACAGCCCCTCGGGATGAGGAGACGCCGCCCGAGGGGACAGGGATCCGGCTACCCGTGGGGACAACGTCAACGGCACGGCAGCCCTGATCTGCAGCCGAAGAGAGGCGGGGCGGAGGCACGGCCGGATCCCTCCGGGCTCGGCCGCGCAGCGTCCCGCGCTGCCATGGCAACTCCAACGCGCGCGCTCCCGCCGGCACGGCTTCCCACCAATCAGAGAGGGAGCGGGCGCCGAGTGAGCCAATCAGGAGCGAGGACAGCTCCGCTGAGCCGACCCGAGCCGAACGGGGCCGAGCGGGGCCGAGCCGGCGCAGTGGGGCTCCCCGGTTTATCCAAAGTTCATTAAATCGTATTACAAGATTTCACACATCGCCCTGCAGTGCTGACCACGACACGAAATCTGAAACTGAAATCAGCCAGAGATACCATCAGATGAGGGAAATGTCAGGGCTTTTCCCCCCAGCAGTGCTGCACTGACACACAGGTCTCACAATAACTGAGTTCCACGCAGAGGGGGTGTTCCCTCGAGCCCTTTGCACTTTATTTTTTAAAATGCATTATTATGATTGATTTGTCAGCGCCCCAGGAAAGACGAGACCCTTGTGCCCGAGCAGCCTGCCAGTGCCCCGGAATGGGGATCCCCCTGCACAGCCCGCTGTACCCAGGGGGGGTCCATTAACCTGTCCAGGGACTTGTGACAGCCGCGTGTCAGAGTCAAATCCCTTATTTCACTCTGCAAAGAGAGACCCCCTCCTGGATCCCCCACGCTCTTAGTCTCTGTGAGAAACGCAGCTCACAGATGAAAATTTAAGAAGCTTATTTAAACAAAAGGGTTATGACAATCAGAGACCTCAAATGGGCGGTCTACCCGCACACAAAGTGAAGGCTGCAGCACTAACTACTCCTCTGGAGATATACAGACTTACAGGCACACCTCCTTCTGGGGTTGATACCTTTTATACCCAAGGCCTGTCGGGACTCGCCCCTCGGCCCAGCCCATTGAGGATGCTGTGGTTGGCCTGCCATTGCCTCGACCCATCTTGTTGGCTCCTTGGTCGGCCCGTTATCTTCTAAGGGCATCTGGTTGGTTTACTACTGGTCCATTCATGTTTGTTGGTTAATCCCCTTATGTTAATGAGGTTTACACCCACCTTCTAGAAAGTCCCTTTGTTCCCTAGCAACCGTTCACCATTTTAACATTTCAAACAATTAACATAGTTAACATATAACCATTCTAAACAATTAATACAACATACAACCATTAACGCAATTAACATATAATCATTCTTAACAATTAGGACAATTGAAATAATTGACACATAACCATTTTAGCAAGGCAAAGTAACAAACTCATGAACGTCAATGATACAATACTAATTAACGAACAATAAACTTCTATCCATATACGAAAGCCAACTTCACAGTTTATCATATGCGACAGTCTCTAAGTTATTCACTTTGTCATTTTTATCCACTGCTGGTGTCTGTCAGCGCCCTTGAAGGACTCATGCTGAGCAGTTTAAGGAATAACACACTTTATTAACAAATACACTGATCACAGAAGACTGTCACAGAGTTGGGGCAGAGATTGTCACTGACAGTGCACTGACTGCAAGAACAAGTTTGAAGGGATGCACAGACAGGCCCTGATCACCAGTGAAAGTCTGAGATAATCAATCAGCATGCACAGACAAGGGATCCTACCCAACAGGTTTGCCCACAGGGGAAACCAGGATCAGCCCATCCACCGACCCCAGAAGTTATGTGAAGTCTTTCCTGACTTCTCCCCCTCTTAACTCGCTGTTACACTATTTCTTTACCCTTAGGTGAAGCTTGAGTGACGCTAGTCACACATATTTCTGCTCCCGATTGGTGTAAAATTCCCTCACTTTGCTCTCAAAGATACAAGCATGTGGAAAATGCAGTTATCATCAGTATAAAGACAAGTCTCTGCATCGACCTTTGGCTTTAATGTGAGCAATCAAGAGCTTCCTGGGAAGTGACAGTAGAGGTAGAAACTCTGTGAACACAGAGCATAAAGCAGCAATAATAGCAGGGAGCACAGCACTCTACTAAATCCACTTGTTCTCTCAGCCTCAGAGCCCAGTGCCGGGGTACAGCCCAGCTGACTCGCAAGGGTGATTGCTAATTTCACATCTTTGATTTTTGGAACAAAGATGCCCTTTAAGTGGCATTTTGAAGGAGTCCTTTTTAACCACTGTGTGCTCAGTGATTCTGCCAGTAAAGCAGATGGATGTAGGTCCATTCTCTGGCCCTGAGACCTGCTGGAATGGAATATGCTGTGCCCATGCTATAACCCCAAAGCTGTGGCTGAACCAGGATGCCTGTTGGAAACACAGATTTAGGTTCAATACCAGGAATCAATATAAAAGTATTTTCTTTCTGCCTAATTCTGGAGAAACAATGCCAGTGAAACGACCTGTGGCTGCCAAGTTACTATCACTGATACAGCACATGAAAGAAGGCCATTCTTCTATCCAATGACAGCTCTGTCTGTACCCGGAATCACAGAATCAGAAAATCATTTAGGCTGGAAAAGACCTAAAGATCATCAAATCCAACCATCAACCCAGCACTGCCAAGCCCACCACTAAACCATGTCTTGTCACTGCCACCTTTAAATGTCTTTGAAATACCTCCAGGGATGGTGACTACACCACTGCCCTGGGCAGCCTGTTCCAGTGTTTCACAACCCTTTTGGTGAAGAAATTGTTCCTAATATACAATCTGTACCTCCCATTATGCAACTTGAGGTAATTTCATCTTGTTCTATCACTTGTCACTTGAGAGAAGAGCCTGACCCCCACCTGGCTGCCCCCTCCTGTCAGGGAGTTGTGGAGAGCCAGAAGGTCCCCCCTGAGCCTCCTTTTCTCCAGGCTGAGCTCCCCCAGCTCCCTCAGCTGCTCCTCATCAGACTTGTGCTCCTGACCCTTCCCCAGCTCCGTTGCCTTCTCCGGACACGCTCCAGCCCCTCAATGTCCTTCCTGAACTGAGGGGCCCAGAACAGGACACAGGATTTGAGGTGTGGCCTCACCAGTGCCCAGCACAGGGTCACTGCACTGGTCCTGCTGCCACACCATGGTTGGTACAGCCCAGGTTCCATTTGCCTTCTTGGCCCCCTGGGCACACCTGGCTCATGTTCAGCTGCTGTCACCAGCACCCACAGGTCCTTTTCCACTGGGCAGCTTTCCAGCCACTCTGGCCCAGCCTGCGGCACTGCAGGGGTTGTTGTGACCCAAGTGCAGGACCCGGCACTTGACCTGGTTGAACCTCAAACTGCTGACCTCAGCCCATCAATCCAGCCTGTCCAGATCCCTCTGCAGAGCCTTCCCACCCTCCAGCAGATCAACACTCAAGCCCAAATTGGTGCTGTCTGGGAACCTACTGAGCATGGACTTGGTCCCCTCATCCAAACCATCAATAAAGACATTAAACAGAGCTGGTCCCAGTGCTGAGCCTTGGGGAATGTTATTTATTAAATCTAACAGCTAGGCCTTCCCCTATAAGCTAACTTTGGACTAGCTCTATCTTATTATTTTCAGCAGGACTACACACAGAGCTGGAGCAGGTCCAAAAGGTGCCATTGTTTTACTTAGTCCCAAGTCCAGCTGGCTGGCTCAGTAATAAATTCAGGAGCCATATCATATTTGATGTGAGCTTTTTTTTTTCTGCTATGGGAGGAAGGCAGAAAGTGTAAAGCTGAAAGATTGCAAAAAATGCCAACACTTTCAAAATCCTGTAACAATATCCACACATTGTTTGTTCTTGTAAACAGTCATATTGTTCATAACTGGCCACTGTTCCTAGCAAAGACTAATACCAAGTTTTTCCAGGGCCAGATTTGCAGTAGGTATTCTCTGGAGTTTACTCTTGCTGTCCTGGATGATTTCTTCGTGAAAAAAAAAAAGTAACTTTTCTTTGCATGTTGCAAGAGATTTCTGAAAATTATTTAAAGTGCTCAGTGTTTATGCTTTAGAGCAGACAATACCTGATGAATATAGGTATGAGTATTTTTAATTTTCAAGAGAAACAGCACTGTCGTCATTCGAGTGCAATATAGTGTGAGGGTAATTTGATCTTGAAAAAAAGCATCTCCATTACAGCAACTCTGTATATGACTTCTATAATCGTTGATTTAGTTTTTTTTTATTTATGTCCTTGTGTTATTATAGCAGACTACTTTAGAGGGAAGGTTGCTGCATCAACAGATAACTTGGACTTCATCAACCTCAAGAGTGCTCATTAGGAAATAAAGTATAGAAGTTCAAAACTTCAAACAAGAAACTGCTGCTTTACAGCATTTCAGCTGCTGAGCTCCCTTCTGTTTTTTCAAGAAGACTTGCTGCTCATAAAAGGACTACCCTAAGACTGCCCTCTAAGTTTCTTAACTGAAGTGAAAGTGATGTCTTCAATATTTGGTTTAAGATGCTGTGCTTTATCTTTCTAATGCTGTCATTTAGCCTGTTTCCAGATAACATAAGTATTAATCTCACTAAGCAAAGTAAGTTCTCTAATGGCATTACAGCTACGCAGGGCACCACAGACTCAAGGGACAAAGGAAATTGCTACATTAACACATTTTCAGACTGTCCTGTACATCCTTGAGTAACAGAAAATATTTTTATCATGTGAATTTGCATTGTCAATGACTGCAATAGAAAGTTATTTTAAACTGCAGTGGATTGCAAAGTTCTCTGGGGACAGTGGAGGAGGAACAACGTCACTACTGGCACTGAGTCAGGCTGTGTGTACTATAGACCCGGCTTCATGATCTTTTCATCTTCAGAAACAAATCAATTAATAGCTCTTCAATTCACGTGAGAACAGAAGAATTTTTAGCTATACTTGATTCTAAATTTGTTCAGTTTCAAAGAAGAGTTCAAAAGCCTGAATCCAAAAATCTCATTATTACAGGAAAAAAATCCACAGAAAAATCCTACACACATGAGTTACCATTTTTAAATAGTCTGAAGTGTCAGTTTTGTTCTCTGACAGCTCAAACACTTAAGAGCTGGTGACCAGGACACAAAGAAAGGCATGATCTGATCCTTCTGCAAAGCTCAAGGAGGTATCATCAGGCTTTTAGAACAGTAATGATTCTGACTCCAAACCATCAGGTAGAAACACACGAGGTTTAAGGACGTGAACCAGCGAGCTCTGAACGCCGCTGTCCCCCAGAAACCGAGCCCAGCGCAGCCTCCCCAGCGCGTTTATGGCAGCAGGGCTGGCACAGCTCCCACACCCTCAGGGCCGGTGGAGTAAATCGAGTGTGAGACACTCAGAATTCTGAAATCACAGCATCTGCTCAGCTGGAGCACACCCCATCACACACACACTGGCACAGCCACGGGCACTAGGCCAAGCTTCCCCATGTGCTGGGGCAGCGGCCGATCTCTGCCGCACGGCCAAGCGGGACAGCAGATTTCTGTGCCAACCCCTGGAATAATCCAGGTCGTTAGTAGAAATAATGGTGAGCTGTGCAAATATTTCTGACTCCTCAATATCTGTCGCTCCGAAGTAGAACAATCTCGCCCTGTTCCTCCCACTGACCTGCAGGGGAGTAGCCGAGTGCAAGGGCAGAGCTGGGAGAGGAGGAACTGGGACCGGACTCTGTTCCCGAGGACATGCTGGGTTTGTTCCGGGGCACAGACTGTCCGTCCTTCTTTACAGGAAAAAGGTGAGCTCGGGAGTGTGCTCGGGAGCCACACAGCTTCTTAAAATTGTTGTTTTCGGCCACTGCTTGCAGATCTGAGAGCTTGAAATGGTCGGAATCTTGTGTTTCAGTTCCTGTAGTTTTCTGTGCATTTGAGAGTAATGTAAATATTCAGATCCTCTCGGGTTTTCGGATTTGTTTTGCCTGTTTTTTTTTTTTTTTTTTTACGTTTTTGTGGGCCTGCTTGTGGCAACGAAGACAATAAATCATAAAAAACCAGGTTCATGAACTCTGATGGAAGACGGACAAAAGCTTCTTCCACCTCTTGTTTTTAATTGACTAAATTTGGACTCTATTAAGACAGCAGAAACAATTGTTATGGGGTGGCATCAGGTGGGCTTCCCACTGATTTTTTTTGCTGATACAGGCAAATTTTGTGGGACTGAATTAAATGGTTGAAAACAACAAATAGACAGCCAGCCACAGAAAGAAAAGTCTTTAAATTGCATTTTATACAAATAATTGGAAGTGCTTATCCACCATAAAATAGCTGTAGAGCACCACCCTGTGGGGATTGACATCCCTGGGGTTTCAAGCTGTTTATCATTCCACATTTGCAGTCTTACCACAAATAATCAGGTATGCACTTAGCTTTTCCTGTGCAGAAATCAGTGGTTTTTACAGAGGGCAGGGTGGTCTGTCACTGAGTCCTGGTTACTTGAAGAGGCTTTGGCCTGCAGCCCATCCTGTGCTGCATTCAGTGCAGTACCAGCTCTCAGGAAGTAACGCAGCTGTTCCCGTTGTGATTCCCTCTCCTTCTCATCTCCTTCCACCCAGCACCCAGGGAGCACAGAAAAGACTGTTCCACATTTGATTTTACCAGGCAGGAGGAGGCTTGACGGCTCAACCCATCTCAACAGCTGCTGGTGCCAAAAGGATCCCAGGAATAGCATCTGAAGAGGTACCTGAAAGACTCCTGCAGCAGAGAGATTCTGTACCACAGCAAATCAGGCACACAGGAATCACCTCCTGAGGCGAGGGAAATAAACAGGAATTTTAAAAACCATTTTTTACCTTTCATTACTGAGATTTTTCACCACATTTTAAGTGTTTTTTCCATGGTTTTTTTTTTGTTTGTTTGTTTGGTTGTTTTTTTTTTTAGAGAAAATGTTTGCAGCCTATTTTGATTGCCCAGGAGGCCCAGAAAATCTCTATATGAAAGAAGTGATGAAACCAGACCCAGGAGAAGGAGAAGTTCTTTTGAAGGTCTCTGCCAGTGCTCTGAATAGGGCTGATTTACTCCAGGTACGTGTATGTTAAGCAGATTTGTGCACCTAAAAACAACACAGATTTTTCATGCCCCTCTGTGAAGTCTTGACAGATCTGATGAGCTAAAAGAGTTTAGACCTGGTGAGCATTTGGATGGGAGAGTTCATAGGGCTGAAAGAAGAGATGTTTGTTGATTCAGCAGATAAATGTTTTTATCTGAATTAGTGCAGTGCTGGGCTGGCGTGGAAAGGCAGCTGCCTTTCAACAAAACATGTAAAACTAAAGCTCCGGTCTTTCTAGATCTTAGACCCTTCTCTGGGTATTTGAGATGAACAGGAAATGTTCCAATGCCACAGTTCCAGTGGGAAAAAATTATTCAAATTCACATTCAAATTATTATTTTGAGCTGCAAGCCATGCTCTGCAAATGAAGACCATAGTACTTCCACAGCAGGGACTGGCCTGGATGAAGGGGACTCACAAATATTTCAACTTATTCCTATTTTAAGAATAAACTTAGGAAGAATAATACTTAGAAAGCAAGAAGTGTTTCCAGAGGATAGAAGATCCTCAAACTACTGCAACATTTGCACAGTGCAAAATCAGAATTAAACAAATAGGAATTTAGGCTGGAGACATGAATGAAATATTGCTGGTCATTACACTCATTGATGTTTGGCTTTTCCTTCCTTGCCTTCTCTTTTTTTTTTTCTTTTTTATTTTAGAGGAGAGGGAAGTACCCTCCCCCCAAAGGAGCAAGTGATATTTTAGGCCTAGAAGCAGCTGGGAGCGTGGCTGGGCTGGGTCCTGGCTGCTCGGGCCGGTGGAAGATCGGCGATGCAGGGATGGCTCTGCTCTCCGGGGGAGGCCAGGCACAATACGTGACGGTGCCCGAAGGTCTCCTGATGCCAATTCCCAAAGATATGACTTTCATTCAGGCTGCAGCCATTCCCGAAGCCTGGCTAACAGCATTTCAGCTGCTCCATTTTGTAGGTGAGAGGTGCATTTGCCCATTTATCCCACCAAAGCAGCTCATCTTCCTTTCTGTTACAAAATCCTCTCTTTGTTGCCTCCATCTGAATGTTGTTTGCCTTCAAAGAACGTTTTCTCTGTCACTTTGTTCCTGTGGGTCAGAATCCAGTATGCCACACATAAATCCTTGAATCTTGACCACCTCTCCCCAGGGCCAACCTACGGTGCTGATTGCATATTTACAAGGAAGGATATGGAAAGATGGTCAGATTTCTTTTCGTCTTTATTTCTCAGCTTGAATCACTGAATGGTTTGGGTTGAAAAGGATCTTAAAGATCATCTAGTTCCACTCCCCTGCCATGGACATGGACACCTTCCATTAAGCCTAAACCCTGTAATTATGCCCATGTTTTCCACACACCTGAAAACACATCTTACTTCTAAGGATCTGGCTTCACTGCATGCATGACCATATCATGAACTTTGTCACTAACTGCCTGTGGATCTACAGTAGGCAACATCTTGTACCTTGTTTAACAGAGATATTAATTGTAGGTAAAATCCACTCTGAGCTGATTTAAAACAGACAGAAGCCCACACTCTTCATTTTAAAAATATGCTGCCAAGGTAATAAACAGTAGCACTTGCCAGGGTTTTCCTCAGGCGAGAAATACCCTTCTTCTACACTCTTTAGCAGTAGCATCTAAAGGTCCAAAAGGAACAACAGTTCCAAACATAACTTCCCTGCAGACTTGCTTCGTGAAGTGTTGCTTCCTAGGGGTCAGTGGGAGCCTACTTGGTGCCTCACTTTCAGTAGCAATTGGTGGAACACAAATTAATGCAACCAAGAGATGGTAAAATGATTGGTAGAACTGATCCTTAATGTTACCCAGCATTTCTCGTATTTCTCCATTGCTGAGTGCCTGATTTCTCAGTATGAACATCCTCCAAGTGTGTCTTCTACTGATGGTATAAAAAGGCTGTGACTGCACTCACTTAAGCATCTTGGTCACAGATGCCCAGAACTGCACAGGGCCAAGACAAAGTCCTTCCACTGAGGCTGGTAAAATGATGTCCTGTCAGCACAGTGCGATCTCTGCTACTTCTGGATTTGTCTCTTTTATGAAGGCTATGAAAATGTCCAATTGTCCAAAGTCCAATCAAGGGCATCTCTTTCAACCTCCCCTTCAGTATCTTCCAGACTGCTCATGTTTTAATCCAAAGCTGATGCCCAAAGGGTGACCACTTTCCCTATGCCCTCCTCCAGGTAAAGTACAGGAGGGTGAGAGAGTGCTGATCCACGCTGGAGCCAGCGGGGTTGGCATGGCAGCCATTCAGCTGGTGGGACTGGCAAAGGCTATTCCCATTGTGACAGCAGGAACTCAGGAGAAACTGGAAGCAACAGCAAACGCTGGAGCAGCTGCAGGGTTCAACTACAAGACTGAAGACTTCAGTGAAAAGGTCCTGGAGTTCACCCAAGGTAAAAACCTCTCTGTGAAAGGGTGAATGAACCTCCCAATGTGTGGACACACACTCAGTTTCAGCTGTCACGTGGCGAGGGAGCAGACAGTAGCGACCCTGTAAGCACAACCTGATATCCTGTTCAGCCCAGAATGGGCTTTTCCTTAGTTTAATTGTGCTGTTTTCTGCATGGGCTCTCTTTGTCTGTGTTCATTTGGGGCATTAATATTCAGCCTTGTTATTGCTGCCTCCCCAAGGAACTGTGGGACCAAATCCTCGCATTTGGTGTTTGAATCATCACAGAATCATAGAATGGCCTGGGTTGGAAAGGACCTTAAAGATCATCCAGTTCCAACCCCCTGCCATGGGCGGGGACACCTTCCACTATGCCAGGTTGCTCTGAGCCCCATCCAACCTGGCCTTGAACATTTCCAGGGGTGGGGCAGCCACAGCTTCTCTGGGTAACCTGTGCCAAGGCCTCACCACATTTAATTCTTGAACTGTTAGAAAAATGTGGCTTTTCTAAGCATTTGTGGTGGTTTATGCCTGAGTTTGCTTATGGGTAACTGATGATTATTTTTTTGTGCCTGATTCTGTAATTCCTTACAAATCACTGTGCCAATTCCTAATTTCAGTAGAAAGATTTAAATAAGAATGGTAGGGTCAATTCTGTACCTATAAATAACAAGGTTTTAGTTTTGCCTGAAATTACCCTACCTTTAATGCAGCTTGACTTCATTGCTGAAATCTCTTCTGTTTCTACTTGAGGTTCTGGAGTAGACATTATTTTAGATTGTGTTGGTGCCTCACACTGGGAGAAGAATCTCAACTGTCTGAGTACAGATGGCCGGTGGATTATTTATGGACTGCTGAGTGGAGGTGAAGTCCATGGGGATTTGCTGGCAAGGCTGCTTTCCAAAAGAGCCAGCATCCACACGAGCCTGTTACGGTCCCGAGACAAGGAGGCAAGTAGTGGCTATAAGCAGTGTATGCAGTTTGATCTTAAAATTTATGATAGTTTTGAGAGCTTTATTTCAAAACCAGTGTTAAACATATTCTTGCTGAAAGAGCTCCACCTTGAACTGTTACTACATACTTCGGAAAATGTCACAAAATTAAGTTATAATGTCCTCTTTCTATTTTTATCAAATTCCTCCCTGAATGAGAGGAATGACATCCAGGACTTCTTACTGTGCTTCATGAGTACTTTAATTTAGATATTTGGCCCTAGAAGAAATAAAACTCCAGTGATCAGGCAACTTGATCAAGTCTGAGAAGGGGAAAATAAAAATCTCTATTAGGTCACTTTTCAAAGTAGAAACCAAGGCCATTTGGATGCCCAGTTACCAATGAAAACTCACTTTATGTGGAAAATTCTCAGGTATGACAGTAAAAGACCGGGAGTGCAGAGCCCTAGGGTAGATTCTATGCATGCTTTAAGACAGAATATTTACAAGAACTTTATCAGTTAAATGGTTCTGCACTGAGCTTACATCACTTGCTTTGTAAAATTTCATTCAATTAAGATGTAATAAATGTAAAAGCTTTCTTCTCGTTTGTAATTTAGACCTGTCAGGTGTTCATACTGCCCTGTCACTGTGAGAATGTCAGAAGGTGTCTCCTTGAGGGCTGTGTGCATTCTATACACCGTGCTCAGAGACACCTCGGTGAGTGAAATGACTGGAAATAACCTTGCAGGTGTTTTTTTTGCGCAGTACAAGGAGCGGCTGGTGAGAGCCTTCACAGAGGAGGTGCTGCCCCATTTTTGCGGAGGGATTTCCCCGCGTCTCCAGCCCCTCGTGGACAGCGTTTACCCCCTGCACGCCATCGCTGAGGCGCACAGGGCCATGGAGGAAAACAAGAACATCGGCAAAATCGTCATCGAAATTCCCGTTTGCTTCAAGAAAGGGCCGCTGCAGTAGCTGCTCTGGGACAGCCACTGCGGGGGCTGCACTGCAGCCATCCTGTCCCTCTGCTCCACACCGGGGCCGATTTGTGTGGGTGGCGAGGAGGGGGAAAGGATAAGGAAGCGTTTATTAAAGAGGTTCGTGTCGCAATCCTGACACCGCGGCTCGAACGTGTGGGGCCGGGACACGACCGGGACTGAGGCGGGAGGGGGCGGGGCCGGGCGGAGGAGGCGGGGCTTAAATAAGGGGCGGGGCCTAAATAAGGGCGGGGCGAAAGGCGGGGCCGGGGTCAGGGTCACGTGGGGAGGGCCGGCCAGGCTCGCGCGCTGCCGCTTCCCGCGCGGTGCACGCCGGGATAGATCCGGTTCCGTGAGGGGAGCGCGCGGGGCACGCCGGGATAGATCCGGGTCTCCCGCCCATCGCTCCCGGGCCCCGCCGCTGTCTCCGTTCCAGGCGCGGTCCTCGCCGCTGTCTCCGTTCCAGGCGCGGTCCCTGCCGCTGTCTCCGCTCCAGGCTTCTTCCCCGCCGGTGTTTCTGTCCCAGGCCGCGGCCCCCACCCACCGCCCGCCGCCATGGCGATGCAAGCAGCCAAACGAGCCAACGTGAGTGCGTTGCCCTGTCCCGTCTCTGCCGGGCTGCGCTCCGGCTTCGTCCCGCTCCAGGCACCCCGCTGCTCTGGCGGGAACGCGTCAGGGGGGTGGAACTGGGCGATATCTAAGGCCCCTTCCAGCCCCAGCCGTTCCGCGGTTCAGCGATTTAGCCCGTAGGGTGCTGGGTTTAAGGTCTGCAATACGTACCTTGGGTTTAACACACCTCCTGTCCTTCTCCCATCAGATCCGGCTCCCTCCGGAGGTCAACCGGATCCTGTACATCAGGAACCTGCCGTACAAAATCACGGCCGAGGAGATGTACGACATTTTTGGGAAGTACGGGCCCATCCGGCAGATCAGAGTGTGAGTATTTCCAGTTTCTTTGGACCGTGAAGGGTTTCACGTGCTCCAGTGCCAGTGGCAGCTGGGTTTCACAGCTGGAAAAGTTCAGTGCCCCGGAGCAGCGCCCCGAGGGCCAGAGGGGGCTGTGATGATGCTCGTAACGTGTGAATTTGTTAGAAAATGATTCTGCTGGGAGGTGCAGAGAAGGAGCTTAAATTTGAAATGAACTTGAGGAAGCTGATAAAATGTGAAAGACTCGTTTGCTTAAGAAAGTCCTGAATATAGCTGAGGTTTTACCTTGGCTTGGGGTAAAAATAGGAAAGGCAGAAGCTGAGCACAGTTTTCCTGTTTTATGAGTTTCTGGTAATTAACCAGTGGGAAAACAGGGATGCTGCTCTTTCTGGACCTGTGAACTAGAAACGAATACCAGCAGCAACCCCTGTGTGCCACAGACAGGATGTCCTTGGGCCATACCCGATCTGGATAGTGGAGATGTGGCTGTGCCTTTGGTTCTAAAATGGAGATTGTACAAGTCTGCAGCAACTGTGAGGTTCTTCTGGTTAGTTCGAATGCTGAAGACCTGAGCTTTGATCATCGTAGGAGGGTTGGTGTCGGAAGGGACCTCAAAGATCATCTCGTTCCGACCCCCTGCAATAGGCAGGGACACCTTCCACTAGACCAGGTTGCTCTGAGCCCCATCCAACCTGTCCTTGAACCCTTCTAGGGATGGAGCATCCACAGCTTCTCAGGGTGACCTGTTTGAGTGTTTGTTGTGTAGAGTAAAGTGAGTTTTACAGAGTTGCTCTCAGTAAGCAAAGGACACCAAGGGGACACGTGCTGCTGGTGCCATGCTGGGATGTGCCACCAGACAGACCCTTCTTGAGGAAGGAAGGGCAGTGGATGTGACAGGAGAAGTGGCTGAGGGAACAAGGGGCAGTGTAAACACTGCCTAGCTAAATAGGTGGAATTCTTTGCTAATGACCATAAAGGAGAGCCAATACTTAAGTTTTCTGAAAACATGTGGGCTGGAACAGCACAATGGTGGGACGCAATTAGGATGTATCAGGGGCTTTCCACTGGAGTGATGCACTGGTGTGTGCATCCAGCAGTTTGTTCAGAACTACTAATTCATGTCATTTCCTGCAGAAGTCCCAACATCATCAGTGCCATGTAAGCCCCTTTGTAAAGGCTTTTGTGCTTTGTGCAGTTTTTATCTCATTCTCCTCCTCACTTTTGCATAGATCCCAGTGTGGATATGTGTGATACCATTTGTCCTCGGGAGTTCTCAGAAGCACCTTGGAGACAGTTGTTCTGATTATTAAGTCTCTATAGCTGTCTTTTAGTCGAGACCTTTGGGATCTGTAAACTCTGCAGCCCCTCTGGGCTCATTACTGTGACGTGCCCAGACATGTGTCCCATCCTCAGGCAAAGGCCATGGAATTGGTGCTCCCGTGGGTGATGGCTGTGCCTCGGCCGTGGGCTCGCACCAGCGGGGCTGCTCTGCCTCTCTTAAATTGACTTTGTGATATGCCAGGAGCCCTGTTCCATCCTAGGGACACATCTGATCCAGACAGCCACTAACTGACAGCCAGGTCTTGTAATATTAAATAAAATCTAATTGCTATAATAAAGACTTAAATTACTTCCAGACATATGACAGCCCTGACAAAAGCTTCTGATAGTTGTTGTGGAGAGGTGCCTTTCCCTGATGGAGCAAAACACAGCACATTTTCCTGTTGTCTCTGGCTCTGAACTGTTTGGTGTGGAAAGCAGGGATGCAGTTTAATACCTAGAAAAAATAACAAATTGGTTTTTTTAGTGAAGTTGCACTAGTTCAGCTAATCTCAGTCACTGTGAAATAAATAAACTATTTCTTGTTTATTTTATGTAACGTTGAATCTGCCCTTGCTCTGCAGTGGAAATACCCCAGAGACCAGAGGAACAGCCTACGTGGTCTATGAGGACATCTTCGATGCCAAGAACGCCTGTGACCACCTGTCGGGGTTCAACGTGTGCAACAGATACCTCGTGGTTCTGTACTACAACGCAAACAGGGTACGTGCACCTGGGCTGGGGAAGTCACCTCCGAACAGAGCTGTCACAAAAAAACAACCCCAACATCAGTTTGTAAAGACAATTGCTTAGGTATTTTTAAGAAATAAATCCAAACTGTTAGAGGGAGTGAATGGGATACATGTTCAGTTTCGTGTTTACTTGGTGATTTGTGTGCAAACAAAGTATGTTTGGACTATGGGTATGAAAAAAGTGTTTGTGGGGAGTGTACTCCAGAGAGGAGGGTGCAGAGGCCCCACAGTTGCACAGCTGCAGCAGGAGGTGAGATCTTGTTTATGGGTAAAAAGTCTCCAGTTCTCAATGCCCTCCCTGTCACTGATGGCATCCAGGGCCCTGTGACATCCTCCAAGAATCAAACAATGCTCTGTGTGTGTGCTAGTGAGGGAGTTCACAGTGATGTTGGTTGCAGATACTGGGAAATAACTCGTCATAAGATGAGAGACTTTTTTTGTCTTCTTACATCTTTATTTTCCTAATTACAGGCATTCCAAAAGATGGACACAAAGAAGAAAGAAGAACAGCTTAAGCTTCTCAAGGAAAAATATGGCATTAACACAGACCCACCAAAATAAACTGATCTTTTTTGGAAAACTCTTTTCAAGCCCTGCCATTGAGTTCTTGGCCTAAACATAGGAATTCCTAACAAAGTGTAGTTTTTTCTCTTACAAATTTGATAAGCTGCAATATGAGTCTCTATATCTTCAGATTAGAATTAAATAAATTCACAACATGGGGAGATCTGCTTTAAGATTAAATCCCCCAAGGCACCGTGGCTTCTCTGTGCTGAGGGTGACCTGGTGCACTGACCTGTTTCTAGCAGGAGCTTTCAAGAAGAGACCGAGCAGGTTCTGTGTTTGACTGAATAAAGCAAGCCCAAGCCCATGTTTGTAACAAAGTTTCTTTCACAAACTGTAGAAGATGAATGGCTTTTAAAAGGATCCAGCTGATCCAGGGACTCCAGCCCAAGTACCTTGTTCGCAGTGATGGTGCCAGCTCTGATCAGCTGCAGTGAAACAACCCAGCTCTCACGCTACTTTGTTGTGTGTCCCAGGTTTGGACTGAGGACTTGGTGTGAATTGAAGAACACGTGACCAAAATGAGACAGTAGATGAAGGTTTTCATTTTGATACCTGTAGTGTGATTGTTTTCTGCTTGGCATGGTTGAACTGTAACACATTTTCTGTACAAACATTTTTAGGTGTAGCATCTGGTGGAGGAAAAACAAATTTACATTTTTTGGCTCTTTCTTCAGTATTCATGTGCTGTGTATAAAAGTAAGCGTGATCCAGAGTGTGCATAACCTGTATCTTTTGGAATTGGGAAAGAACAACCTCTGCCTGTGTTCTGAACCAGCTGGAAGTTGTGTGAACGTGGGTAGTACTCTGCAATGGGAGGATTTATTTGTATGGGTGTGATGTTAACAACTCCCAGCCAGTGCAGAACCAGGGCAGATGCAAACATACTTTGCCTGAGATTTGTAATTCAGTTTTGGTTTTCAGTGCATTGTACTGTTACAGAGGAATGCTCCCATTTTCTGAAATTACTTTTTTGTTGGAATCTGTCACTTCAGGAACAACCCTGTGTCCATTTGGTAAAAAAATAAATGTGTGCATATTTTGCTTTTTTTCATTAAGGCTTGCTTCAGGCTGTGCTCCTCCTGCATGTAAGCTGTGCTGTTAGAAGGGAGTCATTCCGCACCCGAGTGTTTGATGCAGGCAGCAGCTGTGGCACGTCCGTCTCTGTGGGTACAGGGATATCCATGTGTGTCCCGAGTGATGGGCTGGTGCCCAGCTGTGGGAACAGTGCCCGGATCTCACCTGGAGGAGATCTCTGGCAGCTGCCCTATGCTGTGCACCTCGTTTGGCAGCTGTGAGGCTCACAGCATTACTCACATTTACTAGCTGGAACCAATGACAAACTCAACACCTGTCGTTTTGCACTGAATGGTGCTGTTTTCTTCATTCCTCAAAGAAGCTTTTACAAAGTAATAAATCAGATGCTACAATGAAAAGGTCAGTAATGGCTCATGAATAATGAGCTCCCAAGCTGGCTCTAGGGGGAGACAGCTTTGGGTGGGTGCTTGAAGTCCCATCCTGTGCCTGACCCCGGAGCATCCCATAGGAGCAGATCTGTCCTGCCTTCCCTTGCACACAGATACTGGGGATGTGAGCCAGAGCCACGCTTAGTGTGTGCTTAGTGCGTGATTCCTCCATCCCTGCATCCCTCCCTTCAAACTGATACTGTTTTTGCAGCAAGAAGCCTTGCAGGCCGCAGTTACCCCGGCTGAGGTCGGGCACAGGCACTGGGAGATCTGGAGCCGGGAAGCTGGGTTAGGTGAGCAGTCCCTCCATGGCCAGCCTGGCTTCCAGGTCTTGCCCATGAGATTAACACAAACTGAGCATTCTCAGGCAAGAATCAGATTGCATTAAAAATGTTTAAATTAATTAAATCTTCTGAGGGATTTGCTTCTGTGTGAGCATCTATAGCTTTTCAAGGGTTACAAACTGCTCTGCTCCCAAATATGTATCTTTTATATATATAAATATATATATATGTGCCATGTATATACGTACACATCCAAGTACAGAACACTTGGATAACCGAAATCATTTGCACCAACTGCTGGGCATTGAGAAGGCTCCTTGCTGTAGCAGGAACTGGAGGTGCTTGTTGCCATGCTGGATTTATGGTTCTAATAAATAATGAACACTGATAATAAATACCAGAGTGCCAATAATGGTGCTGCATGCTGCCAGCCTTGTTTTAAATCATATGCAAATATCACATTGCTTCTGTCAATAGCAGAGAGCATGGTGCTTGCACTGCAGTGTCTGTTTTGATGAGGATTTGATGCTGTTTGAAAAACATATATAAAAAGCAATTCTTTAGGGTAATAAGATTAATAAAAATTCCTTCAATGAATCCTCAAGATCAGCAGCTTTTGATTTCTCTGAGAGCTCAGCTGCCGCCTTTCATTAAATATTCCATTTCATAGTTTTTCTTCCAGTGCCTGTTCAGGGCTTTCAATGTCCCTGCACATGTAAAATGAAATAATAATTTGTACCTGCAAGACAGGGGGAATGGAAATGGAATGCCCGGAGGACTGTTTTGATGAGATCTGCTCAAGATTTTGTTTGAAATGTAATATCAAAGAACAGGGAAATGAGTTCAGCTCATGAATGGCAGAGGGGCAGCAAATAAAACAGATGTTACCAGCCTCACACTCTGCATCTGTGCTGGTTTTGTGTGTGCTCACTTCCCGTTTAATTTTTCAGGAAGTAGGGCATGAAATTAAGACTGGAAGGTCATTTTTTTTCCATTGATGCTGTTTAGAAATTAGTAACAAGAGCATATCTGATTACACAGGCAATGACAGTATATTTTTTCCAATCTATTACATAGGGGTAATAATTATATGTAGTGTTGATCGATGATACAATTAAATAAATTAACGCATTTGCAGTCGAATAAAGAGCTGAAGATTACATTTCCTTGAAGACTTAATTTCCCTAAGTATCACAAAGCACAATTAGTTTTCCTTTCAGATTTTTTTCTTTCTAATGAAATTGGCATGAAGAATGTAATAATCCCTGTTTCCAACCAAGGTCTCCGCAGAGAGGAGGCGATGAGGGAGAGCTTCATCAGCCAGCTGTAATAAGGATTTTACAGAGTGGGTAACGGCTGGTTTGTGTTGTGAGGGCAGAAGGGAAGAGCACAGCGGCAGCTCTGCAGATAGAGGTGATAAGATCGAGTACCATCAGCTCCTGGAGCCCAGCAGGAACGTGGTTTCCCTGGTAAGAAACCCGCAGGAGCAGAAGGGCAGAGCCATGCCCTGCCTGTTGCCTCAGACGCAGCAGAAGCTCCCGAACAGCAAGGCCAAGAGGGGATGGAGGGAGCACGGGGCCATTCCAGGGTCACTCACACAATCCTTGGCATCGCCATTCGCTGTTGGGGCATTCAGGAAAGGGCCCAAAGCAGGTGCTGGTCTCTGGTGAGACCTCACCTGCAGTGCTGCATCCAGCTCTGGGGTTCCCAGCACAGGGAGGACGTGGACTTGTCGGAGTGAGTCCAGAGGTGGGACACCAGGATGATCAGAGGGATGAAGCGCCTCTCCCATGAGGAAAGGCTGGCAGAATTGGGATTGTTCAGCCTGGGGAAGACAAGCTTTGGGGTGACCTAATTGTGGCCTTCCAGTACCTGAAGGATGCTGACAAGAAAGATGCAGAGAGACTATTTTACAAGGACTTGGAATGACAGGACAAGGGGGAATGGCTTCAAACTAGCAGAAGGCAGGGTTAGATCACAGATTAGGAAAAAATGCTTTACTGTGAGGGGTGGTGAGACACTGGCACAGGTTCCCCACAGAGGTTGTGGATGTTCCATCCCTGGGAGTGTTCAAGGCCAGGCTGGATAGGGCTTTGAATGACCTGGTTTAATGGAAGGTGTCTCAACCCATGGCAGGAGGTTGGAACGAGATGATCTTTAAGGTCCCTTCCAACCCAAACCATTCTGTGATTCTATCATACTTTGGGTTTTTTCTTTTTTTTTTTTTTTCATAAGCAATTAACTTAAACTGGGCCATTGATTGGAACAGCTTAGACCAATGCGCTGAATCAAACTGTGTTTGACAGGCACAGCAGAGCCACACCACCTTTAACCAACACTTTAGGAGGTGCAATCTGTGACCCAATGTTGAAAGGAAGGCCATCGACAGAGGCCGGGGCAGTGGCAAAGGAGAGCAGGACCTTTTCAAATGATTTGGGAAAGCAGGTGGACATCAGATCTGGACAGATCCAATTACCAATTTTTTACCAGGAAATCAGCCTGCCCTCAATAAAAGAACTGTTAAGGAGGTGTAACCCAGCTGCTGCAGTGACCTGAGATTTCCACTAAAAAAAAGGTTCTGAAAATCCCTTCATTTCTTTATGGAAAGCAGAGTGAGAAAAAAAATCTACTCCACTCAGCGTATAAAAACCTGTAAGATATGGATTTATGGGTTTAATTATTAACAAGCTGAAATAAATGCAGCTCTGTGGGTAAAATGAACATCTGGAGAGAGAAGACCACGAGCCATGGTCCCTGGCCAGATCACCAGTCTTGCTTCTCTGTGCTCATTCCCTCTCCCATCTCCAGGAGCTGTCACCTGGGGTCATCTCTGTAGCTTTGCTGTCTGACTGCTCTTGCTGGGAGTGTTCTCTTTATACAGATACAGAAACACCCCAACTGTTTGAAATATTCCCATCTAAACATCCATTAGTAGAAGACCATGCAAATAGTTTATAGGTAAGTTAAATAAAAGTAACGTCATGACCCAGTGATGCCCTGGTTTTCTACAGCAAAGAGGAAAAATGAGCCTAATGGAAAGAAATCAGACTTAGACAAGGCAAAATAACAGCACAGAGAAAGCTTCACTGATCAGGTCCTGCTCCCAAATCCAGGTAAATGACAACCTACACATCTTCCTGTCTCCAGAGGAGAAACCAGCGTTTCATTAATTCATATCAGCAGCAAATGAAATAAATATTGCTGAGTCTCAAGTGCCAGAGGTCCAGTGCACATAGTCAGTTTGCAGGCTTTGTAAACAGCAGCAGGTGATGCAGCCTAAAAACCCCAGAGTGTTCAGTGGCCATATCATCCCACAGTTCAGATTTCTTTTGAAAAGTGGATGCACATAATGCTGCTCTTTTCTAGCTTTGCTCAGCTCCAGTAGAAAATGCTACACTAGTTTTACTGTTGTAAAGGCACAGAATTAGACCAGCACTGCATGTCTTTGACAAGCAGCACTTTTTCCACCTCTTCAGCAGCCAAATTTTGGCCAGAGTTGAGGGGCCATAGAGGCAGGGGAAACGGAGAGTCAGGAAAACTGTCCCAGTACCCCTTCTAATAGAAGCAGTGCATGGAGTTACACGTATTTCATATAAGAGGAATAACTAACAAAAAATGGGTTGGTGATTGAAGAACTTCTTGTACAGCAAAGAGCATCCCAGTAGCCCGAAGAGAAAAACAGAACGAGAAACTGTAAAGTATCAAGATTTTATTGTTTTATATATATACTTATAATTCTTAAATGAGACAGTATTTTTTAAAACAGCAGCAAGCAGAACGTACAAGTTGAGAAAAGTGGCAGCGCAGGTAACTCTGTTTGGCTAATGCCCGTTCATGTACAAGGCGTACATTGGATTTTTTTTTTTTGAGCACCTTTTGTGGATTTTATTTTTTCTTGGTTTAAGTGTACAGTAAGGCAGTGGTTTTTTCAATAAGGAATATATCTATATATTTATATTTATATATATTTTCAGTCATCACCGTGAATTCTTCGTACATGCAAATTAAATAAAATGTACAACTCGGAAATGTTACACCGGGAGACGTTTTTCCTCAGAGCAAAGCTTCTAATAAAAGGCAAATATGGACACCACAAAGTTATAAAAGAGAAGGAAGGCATAGGAAACCAAGCGTCAGGTGCTACTGGCAGAACAGCTCAAGCAGGGAAGGTTGGGATTCCAGTGAAGATTCCTCCTGCCGCTGGCAAGGCAGGAAGGAACAGATGGTTATTAACAGATGTCTCCAGCCAACTCCCTCGGGAAGGTTCACTCTAACCTGAGAAGCTCCACGTCAAAGAGGAGCGTGGCATTGGGAGGTATGACCCCAGGGTGGCCTGTGGCTCCATAGGCCATCTCAGGTGTGCAGGTCAACTTTGCTCTTTGTCCTAAGCTCATCTGGGTTTTGGATGTCAGAGAAAGGAAAAGAGAAGACAAAAAAAAACAGGATTAGGAGGAAAACAAAAAAAAAAATATCACTATCTGGCAGATTTACAGAATAAAGGAGTGTTGGGATCACCAGATTCATAGAATTGTTTAGTTTGGAAAAGACCTTTAAGATTATTGAGTCTGGGGCTTAGAAGGAGAAAATCTTTAAGGTCCCTTCCAACCCAAGCGACTCTATGATTCTGAGTCCAAATGGGTTTGCTTCAAGCTGAAGCTGCCACAAACAGCTCAGACATGGGTCTCCTCACTGCTCTGGTCTCTCATAGCAGTTATTTAAACTGCCAGAACCAGCCTGGAAGTGACACAAAGTCTTTTTAACACCATGTTTGGTCCATCCTGCCTATACTGGGGCCAGCTGCAGGAGGTCTGAGTCCCTTCTGCAGAGTGCAGGGCACAAGGAACACCATCAGCAGGGACTAGGAAAAGGCCCTCAGAGCTCTCTATTCATCAGTGCCCAACACAGCCAGGTTCAGCACTTACTTCCCTGAACTCAGTCCACACCCCAGGGCAGACATCTCACTTATGCTGCTTATCCAGGCAGAGAGCCCTTGCCCCTGGGATGGGCAGGAATGCTGATTTCCCTCACTCTAGGCTGCCTCTGAAGGAAATTGCTCACTGAGATCTTCTATCTTCTAACTGAGTATGATGGAACATTTTCAGGCTTCTGTTCATGCACCATACACTGGTGATGGAATATTCAGTGGCTAATGTGAAACATTTCTTGTTTCACGAGAAACATCCCCTGATTTGAAGCAGTGATTTTAACTCAGACCTCTCTCCCAAGATTGGGCACATCACTGGACCACAGATTATGTGATAGCTCCTGTTGAGAATTTTTTCAGGTTGAGTATTTTCAGGTTCTATAAAATATACCAAGGCTCAATTACTTTGGGTAGAAGAAAAATGTGAATATGAACTTTCCCACATTCAAGGAGTATTCATGGCATGGGGCTGAGGGTGTCCAAGCCGATGACCCCCCGCTTGGTCCCCACAGAGATTTTGCATGAGGCTGGCTGTCCAGTGCTTGGATGTGTCCCTGCAAACCAGGCAGCTGGTCGGTCATGCCCGGGGTTTTAGGCATGAGGCAAACTTGAACTGTCAGAAGCTGAGCAGAGAAATGCAGACCCTGCTGACATCTGAAAGTCATTACACCAAGGTTTGTGAAATCTGCGTGCTGGACATAGGGAATTGCCTTGTTCCAAGAGACTCTGTCCATCACACTCCCCAAATCCCTCAGACCCTGGGGTGGAAGGAGACAGCCACGAGCTTGACTTGTGTCGGTGATCCACTAGGAGGAGCAGGAGGGCAGCGTGTGGCCACGCGGGTTTCAGGAATGGCTCTCGGCCACTTGTTTTCTAAGGGACAGGAGTGGGGGAGTGAGAGCGGTCAAGGAAGGGATGAACTGATTCACCCAGAGCTTGTTGCTGCTGCTTTATCTGCACTGGCTTGTGGTTCCTACAGCTCTGCAGTCCTGAGCTCTCTTAGGCCTTTCTGCAAAGCAAATAATAAACAGTCCAACTCAAATCCTTCAGAGGAAGATGGTATTTTTTACAGTCTAGGATTCCTCAAATGGACTTCGCTGGCTAGAGAGAAGGGAATGCGTGCATTGCTTTCTCCATAGGGCTGGAAACCCTTGTCTCTTCAGCCCCTCTCTGGGAAAGCATGGTTGCATCATTCCGCAGTGGACTGTTTCTCATTTTGCATTCTTCCCTTCTCTCTACTGAAGCATAAGAAGTTGTTCCTGTTACAGTTGTTCCTATAAGAGTATTTGAGCAGTTGCCTCCTACACTGAGCTCTTGGATCCTGAAATGGGAAGTCAGGAGGAGTTTGCACCCTGATCTCATTCACTCGTGCACTTGAGCAGCCTGATCACACCCCTCATGTGTGGGGGGCCCTCACAGCACTGCACAAAAAGCAAGATCTGGCAGTGAATTGTATTGTGGAGCTTTTACTGTGCTGGCACTCACACTGTAATTAATGGAGGGCACTTTTCTTTCTCTCAGCATAGGGTTGGTCAGTGAATGTTTTGTAGCTGGGAGTCTGAAGTCATAAAAATGTAACAGTGCAGTTTGGTACCTTATTCAGTAAGGGTCAGAATCTGTAGCTGGGTCATGGATGTCATCAAAAAAGGCAGCTTGGACTTTTATGGAGTAGCTGAATAGAGGTCACTCCATAAAAAGCTGCCACCTCAACATTTTAGAGGCCACTGCTGTCTGTTTGTAGAGCTGCCCACAGGAGAGGGACACGGCTTATATAGCACCTGCGGAGGGGACTTCACCTCTCCCCTCCCAAATCATACCATGGGGAAAGGCTCATGAGCAGGGGACAGCCATGGATGGATGGATGGATGGATGGATGGATGGATGGATGGATGGATGGATGGATACTACAGGAAATACTGTGCTCAAATGTACCACACTTCCACAAAAACACTCCATATCCTACACTGATTTCCACTTGGTCTTGTCATCACTGCCCTGGACATTGCTGAGCTCACACACCCTTCAGCCAGCTCCAGGTTCAGCCAGAACAATTTCTTAGTACCTGTGTAACACCTTCTTCAAATCCTTTAATGACTTCTTGCCTGCCAATCTTGAACCGGAAGGGCTTGTTTCTGTCTCTGGAGGAATCAAACTTCTTTCCATTCTGTAGCATTCCTGCCAAAACAAGACACACAGTTTCAGTCTGAGCTACATCTAAATTTAAGTGCTGGAGGAGAGGGAAGGAGTGAAAAATTAATGTCTTGGTCACATCAGCTGCTCATTTTCATTGTCACTTTGAAGCCTCATTCAAAAGGCAGGAGAGGCAACTGCAGTGGTACCCTATTGTTACCTTTGCCTACCTGTAATTTAGGCTCTAAAATGGAAATACATTATTTTTATTATTCCCCATGCAATAGGTTATAACCCGTATTGCACCAAACATTGCACAGACATACAGAAGAGATGTTGTTTGCACAGTGGATCTCCCTGCCTAAGTGGATAAAAGCAGGCAAGGAGCAAGTGGGTGGCACCAGAAGAGAGAATCTCAAGACAGGTGCCTGATCCAGGGCTGCCCCTAATAAGGTGTGTTACACAAACGGAGCCATCCCACACCATGTGTGTGAAACTTGTACGCAACGTGACAACTGCATGTGTCTCCTCCTCATACAGAAAGAAGAGACTCTGCAGTCACAAATATGAAAACAGCAAAGACATTTATATAAATGTTCTACTACCCTCGTTCTTCATGTTTTCATTCAGCCACGAGAGACGGTCACAGAACACGTTACTTGTTCCTTTGCATGGGCACTGTTTCAATCCATGGGTTTTGAATACATGCCCAGATTCCTCAGCAAATGGTCAAACCTTCACAGAGCACTATGTGATTGGCTATTCTCTTTTCAAATCGTGGATAATTATGGTAGCTTTCAATTTAGAAGTACCTGGTACTTAAAATGCTTTACTCTGGATATTGCAAGGTTGGGCTGATATTTATATATTAGAATCAATCCTTTGTAGAGCTGTAGTGCCACTGTTGTGGGCATACACTATGACTGTCCTATGCAAGGGGTTGTACAAAGAGATGTTCATTAATCTGAGGAAGACTCTGGTTGAAAAGAACATTAACAAGTCCAGCTTTGAAAGAAAATGCTGAGAAAAAGTGTCTTTAAGATCCAATATCAAAGATACAGTCTTACTAGTTTCTTTCCATTAAAGCAGTTATATTAACAGATCAGCTTGATGCACAAATTTTATTTTTCAGTGAAAACCATCAGTTATTGTCTAATAACAAAGAGGCATATTTTGCTTGCTTACAAAGTCTGTACTATGAATCAAAGGTAAATATGAAGAGATGTGCCAGAATGAAAAACAGAGACTAAAAAGGTAGGATTCATTTTACCAACTTTTACGCTTCTAAGATGTAGCCAGCTACTTCTGAGCTAATTACTCAAGTCAGAGAAAATAGATAATCAAGTCAGAGAAAAATGCACTTTCAGAGAGCAATTCATCTAACTAGACCTAGGGATGTACATTAGAACATAATGAATCACATCCTAGCAGTGCCTATTTCTGTGCAATGAATAAAGGGAAGTCCAAACAACAGCTCAGACACAGACATCTCCAAATTCATTAGTAGTTAAATCAGCAGCAATGGAGTTCTGGACTTGCAGTTATGAGCACACAGTGTCTGCTTATTCCAGTGGGGTTCTCTGTCCAGATATTTTACATCAATATTAAAACCAAATGCCATATTAAGGTAGATTAGCCATTAGCCAAGTCCAACATTTGTCCAAGTTGATCCTTCAGACACACCCATGTATGTGCCTAAGGCCTTAGAAAGAAAACTATGGAATAACCTGTCCATAAGGAATGTTTCATAACCATTACCAGTAGTGCCCGACATAGTCCTTTAGTTCTTCACAGCAAAATAATGAAGTGTTGTATGTGTGCTCTGATTCAAGTACATAGAATCACAAAATCACAGAATCACAGAATCAGTGAGGTTGGACAAAACCTCTGAGATCCTTGAGTCCAACCTATGACTCAACGCCACCTTGTCAAATAGAACATGGCACTCAGTGCCACATCCAGGTGACTCCACCACCTCCCTGGGCAGCTCATTCTAATGTCTAATCACCCTTTCTGTAAAGAAATTCCTCCTAATGTCCAAACTAATCCTCCCCTGGCACAGTTTGAGGCCATTTCCTCTTCTTCTGTCACTTGTTCCCTGGGAGCAGAGCCTGACCCCCACCTGGCTGCCCCCTCCTGTCAGGGAGTTGTAAAGAGCAGTAAGGCCCTGGCGAGCCTCCTTTTCTCCTGACTAAACACTGCCAGCTCCCTCAGCCACTCCTCACAGGATTTACCCTCAAGACCCTTCCCCAGTTCCATTCCCTTCTCTGAACTCGCTCCAGCCCCTCAATGTCCCTCCTGAATTGAGGGGCCAGAACTGGACATTGAACTCAACGTGTGGCCTCCCCAGTACAGGAGGAAATTCATATATTATGCAATGGATCAGCTCAGTGATATCCACAAACTCCTCCAGGCAGGCTGGGAAGCCACAGCAGCTCCTGCACAAGGTTTTCCAGCTACAGACTAAGATGGATTCATTTGTAATATAGAAATTCAGCCTGCATTGGGGGAGGGCAACCAGGGAGAAGTAGCTCAGGGGAAATTCTCAGGCATATCATATAATCCTTTTTGAAGTATTTGATCTTAAATTTAAGTGACAGTCCTTCCTCAGAGCACTTTTATTTTTAAACACATCATAAAACCTTATGATTCTATTAAATGGAAGGAGACTATTACAGAATCCCAATATTTAATAGTTTTAATATTAAAACTTAGTACTGTCATTACAGTTTGCATGTTCAAAGCAGTATGCAAACATTAATTATTCTTCACATTAGCCCAAGGAGGTAAAGAAGATACTTATTATAAAATAGCCTCAATCTGAAAGTTCAGATTCAGATGCGAAGTTACACAACTTTAGTATGCATTCATTTCACTTTGTAACTAAATCCTATTAAAACTCTTAGCTTAAAGCTCTGATGGTTTACTAAACACCCCACATCAAACCAGCGGCAGAATAAGAATTAACTCTTCAGAGATTCTGACAACAGCTCCTGGACAACGTTTCCCATTTAAAATAACATTTCCATCTGCCCATGAGCTTGCTAGTTTGATACACCATTTAAAAACTAATTCATTTCACTAGAAAATGCTCACAGAGGATGTGTTAGGCCTTGTAGAAGAAATCAGGCTTTTCTATATTTACAGCAACATCCTATTTTCAGCAACAGCTGAAAATTCATGAGGTTATGGATTCATAAATGTAACTTCCTCTGTCATCACCTTACTGCTTTTGGAAGACAACCGGGATGCAAAGAGTCAAATGTGTCTGTATTCACTGAAGCTCTGGCATGAGGGTCAGTTTTTATGTGAGTGCCCTTTAAAGGCACATCCAGTCTGGAAATGAATCAGAGACTCCATGTGCCCTGAAGAAGTTCCGATACAGATTTAGATGTGAACTTTAGATCTTTTTTACCTCTGATTCTGAGAGTTAGAGTTGTCTATGTCGGCTCCTGGGAGCTAAAACAGCACAATGCTTTATTTTCTCTCTTGCTAATGCACCAATTGATTTTTTTTTTTTTTGGTGAAAAAATTGATTTAGTTAATATTCTTCAACAAAGATGGATGCCCATCTTCAGCCTGCATCTTTATTTGTCTAGCTAACAGGAAAGAGGAAAAAACCCACAACCTGGAACTCAGCAATGACATTGTTTTGCAAGTCAGAACAAACAATAAGAGTTTTGACTGAGCAAGGACGTCTAGATACCTATATGGTTACTTGTTAAAAAACCCTTAGGTTTCTGATAGGGAACAATCATTGTATTAAAATAATTAATTGTACAAACTTGGTTATTAGAATATGGCATGGATTTGAAAACATTCTGATCTACAAAGCGTCCTAATTGAAAACCAAGTGTTAAAAATTAAGTGGGTGTAGAAAAGGAGACATTTCAGATGATGGGTCCTACTGAATCACTGACGTTCAGCTCATTGAAGCTGCAGATTAAAGAGTAGAGGCATCATTTTATTAAGGAACATGACCACAGATCCATCCAAACTGCCAGGACAACAATGCCATTTGGGCTAAACTGGCAGTGAAAACACAACTTCAGGCGAGGTTCAACACAAGTCATTACTTCTTATTAAAACACAGGTGTGTCTGCAGCTGTGTCTACTTTTTAGCACTGCACTACTTTAGTTAAGATCCCATCACCAAAGTCTGTTTCCTAAGGGGAGAGGGCTAATGAAATGACACTGTCTGCACTTGCCTAATAACTTCTGAGTCTTCGAGCCAATTTCAACCCCATTTGGCAGAGGAATAGGGATCATACCAACATTAAGTTCCTATGCATGTAATGAAAAAAATCTGCATAGAAAGAAGAGAATGATTCAGCTGGGAATATAAGCAACCACATAGCACAAATCCACGGAGCCAGCCCAGCTGTTACACACCTAATATACCTACTGTCCCGACAAAACCCTACCCCAAACCATGGCCAAATTATTATCCATGCAAAGGATAGATGGAGAGAGAACAATGAAGGCCATCCACAGAGTCTGTCAAGCTTCTGTGCCTGAACCTGGAAAATTCATGTGTAAATTCCACTGCTAATGTTACCCAGTTCAAAGGTAGAAACTGTGTCTCAACCTGTCACCTAGGCTACTCCTGTGGTTAATGGAGAAAGAGAGGTATCTCCAAGAATGATTCACCCCACCTAGATTTAGATGTTAGGGCTGAAATAATCTCCTGGAACGGTTTATCATTCTCAGTCAACTACCTCACAGAAGTTACACCAAATGCTAGGCTGCCAGGTTTTTATAGGGCCCTAGTGAGGTGGTATTAACTCTGCCATCCATCCCTAAACGAAGTAGGCAAAATTGCATCCCAGGCTTCACTGACTCCAGTGTTTACTGAATTATTTGTCTCTGCAGTGTTGACAAATTCTGGGAACCAGAAGATGAAGATCCTAATCCAGGACAAATCCCTTGTTTTCACTAGCTGCTCTTTTTTTATCCTGTACAATGAGATTCACTTACCTCACAAGTATTGATGGGATAAACTGAATTAAATAGGTGACTTTCAAAAAACAGCATCATTCATCTACAAAATATTCCATTCCCTTATTTTTTCAAACAGTAGTTACCTACAGAATGTAAAGGCAATACATACACTTGAGGACAGCTACTTCCTGAACACTTTCTGGCAGCAGAAAGACGGGCAGATATTTAGAAGGTGTTTCCAGGACACTATCCTGTCATTTTATGTAGACCAGAGGCTCTTCAGGACAGGGACTATATTCTGATGCTCTTCAACACCATCACCTTTCCAATTATGCCCTGTAATAAAGCTGTGCTGTTAGGAACATGTCATTGGGTTTGGTTCCTACGACTTTCTGAGGAGTTAATGTTGCTGTGGGTTAAGAATTTTTCATCTCAAGTGTTTCTTTTTTTCCTCATAAAATACATTGTTTCTATGTCAGAATATGGATATACCCTGTCAGGAGAATATCACAAAGGCTGGAAATTCGGATCTTCCCGCATTTACAATGTGTAACTATTGCTAATATCCACTTTTAGCCTGGAAAATATATTATCAGGAAGGTTCTAGTAACTGCACGAAAGTCCTTGTGTCAACACTGATGCCTTCCCAATGTATAGAGGAAGGCACAGTTCAGCACAATCGCACAGGGGTGGTGGGAGAAACACATCCATAAAGTCACAAATCACATCCCAGGTTGACTCACACCAGCAGAACCCCACTGTGGTGTTACCTGCATTTTACATTAAAATAGATCAGTTCTCCTCAGGATTCAGTTCTGACGTACGGTGGCAAAGCATTCCCTGTATTCAGTGGTGTTCCCACCTTAGCTTGTGGCTGAGTCTCAAGCTAACACACCTGAAAAATGTGTGGTTTCCCTCAGGAACAAAAACAATTCCCTTATGTCTTGGTGTTAAATGCAGAGATCTGGGCAACACTCTTCTAGGCAAATACTGTCAGTGCCTTGTGTTTCTTCTTCCCAGGACCTAACTCGGCTCTCCAACTCATTCCATCAGAATCCAGATGTGCGTCAGCCAGACATCTCACACTTCTTCCATCTTAATTTCATTATTATCTCAAAATGCAATTCACTGTTTTACACATTTTTGTTGTAACAACAGCTGCCCATAACCTGTAGTTATACCTGGCCATGAGCCTCCTCCCGCCACAAGACAGTGAGTAGCACACACCTCTGATTTCCTTGATTTGACTTCCAAAGCAAACTCTTCTGGACAAATTTGTCATCTCATCAATTTTACTGAGGGCCATTGTAATGGAAACAAAGAGCGCTGAATGTGAGCTGGAAGATGCTTTCGTTCCCTACGCTATGTTGGAATAGGGGCCATCCTACTGTGTCCTGCCTGGGGACTTTGGCAACTGAACCGCGAAGGGAAGCTCGGCTTTTCAAGGGAAAGGCTCAACAGTAGAGGTTTAGTACCACTGCAAACACTCAGTTTTATCCTGCTAACATTTCCTCTGCTTAATATAAACAAAGCCTTATGTGGAAAAAAGGATTTACTGTCTTAGACTGCATTTTCCTGACAGTTTGCAGCCACTTAAGAAAAAAAAAAAAATATTTTAAAGGAATTTTCAGTCTAGAGGGATAATAGTTGAAAAAAAGTGTGGAAGGGGATATGCACAACTCTGCAGCATATCAGCTCTCTACCACAATCATTTTGTTTTGTCTAGAAAGGCAACAGCAAGGACTTGAATGTGCCATTTGTTGCCATGACAAACCGACTCAAAGTGAAGAAGTGGGAAATGGGTAGCGGTGGTGGGCACTTCCCAGTTCCTGCTACCGCAGCTCACTTCAGTAACGCTTCATCTTTTGAACACAGGCAGCCTTGCTGCTTCATTTTCTTCGTGTATTAGATACTCATATATCTTTAATGTGGAGTAAGAGCAGCACAATCAATTATTTATTATGCAGCTGACAGCATGCAATGAAGACACAACAGACAACTCTTCAATAATGCATCACCGTGGGCTATGAATCACTGTTGCATACAACCACAAGACAATATGAAAGAACCCTGCATTTAGCTCGACTTCACAGCCAGGAAAATTACCTGCAATTGTCTAGTTCACTCTGCTGAAAGGCATTATTCTGTCCTAGCGCCTTTAGTGATTTGCATGCTTTTAAGAGAAGGAAAAGTAGATTTACCTTCAAGGGAAATATGAGGCTCACTAAGCATATTCCACATAAGTTGTAAAGAGACCAAAACAATTCCTCTGGTATCTCGTCACCTTAAAACAGTAATTTTACTTTAGAGTTTGATTCTGTTACTGTTACAAAGTTCAGCTGTAAAATATACATATACTGCAGCATAAGGCAAATTTCATTTGAATAAGCATGGCAGAATCAGGTCAGTGTGGGAATGCTAATGAGGGGGACGATACATGTCTAAACCAGCGTTTTAGAGAGAACATATTAATACAGAAATACTTTGGATCTCTTGTGTCTCTATCCCTAAACACCATGTCCTGTAACAGGGTCTGCAGAGAGAGGGAATGTTCCTCACTGGTCTGGGTCTTTGTGTCCCTGCCCTCTGGTAGCAGCCCAAAAGCGCAAAGAGCAGTTCAAGCATGGCTGTAATACAAAGAAGAGAGTCTGCAAGATTTCCCACACAAACACAAGCAGCAGAGCTTGCCCAAAGAATTCTGAGCTCCTAGTGCACCATGAGAACAGGGCAATACAATAATCTTTTTTTTTTTCATCATGGTTTCATTCTGTCTCATCCTGTGCCACACGTATTTCCTTCCCTCCTCCCTTTTTGTTTCGTGGTTGCCTGTGTTCTGGGGGTATGGATCTGACATTTTAGCCTGTGGCACATACACAACTGTGCAGGTGACCTCCCACTGGGAAGTTACACACTTCTGTAGCAGGTTAAACCTCACTGACACAGGTGTGAATGTGACAGCCACTGTCTATCAGGGTACGCCACAAGAAGGGACCAAGGTGGGACTCAGAGCTTCTCAACACAGATCTGGGTGCAGGGAGCACGGTAAAACACCAAACGAACATCTTCAGATGCTTCTTGTGAAAGCTCTGAGCATGGCTCTCAGATCACATGAGAGGTAACTTGGGGTAAAAGGACCAGGTTCTTAATTCCTCCTCTGCTCAGGGAAGAAAGTGCCAGAAGAAACACCTTCCCAGCCCACCCTGATAATCTTATCAGCAGTTAGGTATGCTTCAAGCTGTTCTCAGATTAGGCATTCTTTGGTTTAAAACTGTCTAGACTTGTACTATGTTTCCATCTGAACAAAATTTGTGCTAAAAATCTTAATTTAAGTGCAACACTTGATTCTCTTGGCTTAAGATAGCGACAGCCTAGTGACAGATCTACCTATCTCTAGCAGGGCCTGAATTAAGAGGCTATGGAGAGAATCATAGAATGGTTTGGGTTGGAAGGAATCTTAAAGATCATCTCATTCCAACTCCCTCCCATATGGATTCCACTAGATCAGGTTGTTCTAGGCCCCATCCAGCCTGGTGTCAAACACTTCCAGAGATAAAGGAATCCATAGCTTCTCTGGGAATACCCAAAGACAATAAATTTGAGCATAAAAAAGTATATTATTTATGTGTTACCGCTTAATACCAAGACATTAAAACGGTATGCTGGCTTTTAGGGCATTTGGAACTGAAAAACAACATTTGTCCTCACATCCCTGCTGAATGAATGCTCTTTCTTTCCCATAGGTTCTTGTTTACTTTGTTCTTTATCACATCCAACTTTCTTAAGGCTCAGCACGGCTACAGCTCCTTCACAGAGGAGTGTTTTACTGAGACTCATCTTGACAAACACAGCAACCATCTAACATCGTGCAAAGGACTTAGCAGCTACTCTGTTCTTAAATAAGATGGAGAAAAGGAAAAACATTCTTGGAAAAAGAGAGAAACACACAAGACACAACCAGAGAAGTAAACAGTTTATAAAAATGGGTGTTTACTGAGCCTTTTAAGAAGGCACAGTCAATATGCCAAGATTACACATACTCTAAGTCAGAGGCAGACACTGCTGTTCCACCATGATCTCATATGTACATAAAACATACATAATGCAGAAGTCCAATGCTTTTCATCCAGGGTGTCCAACTTTTTGATCTAGACTGGTCAGACATCCCTGTAATATCTTATTTTAGAGATGTGGTATAACCTTCCTGGCTGGCATTATGCAACAGCCCCTCCCTTCACAAGTGTTTGGAGAATTCCTGGGGAGTCATCTCCTCCTGCCTGCGATTCCATGCAGAAAAATGAGACATTACTTCACTGACACCAATTTGAGGCCACCGTGGGGCCCAACCACGGAATGGAATTTCCAGGGTGATCAGGTGAAACATGCTGCTGGTTCACTCAAGGGATGAGTCCCTTGCTGGGAGGGAAAAGGCATCTTGATGCTGCACTCTCTCCCTTGACATGGACAGACTGTAGACTTCCAGGTAGCTAAAGACAGTCGAGCTTAATTCCACCCAAAATTACTTGATGACAGTCAAGATTAGTGAAAAAATGCAGCTTAAAACCAAGCTGGTTCTGGATTTGTGCACCAAATGCCTTCCAGTGGATTATGCTGCCTGAGGTTCTTTAGACTTGGTGACCATAGATCTACCCAGTCACTTACAGTGTACCAATACACACAGCAACCCTGCTGTAGGAGTAACAGAACATAAGAGCCCCTTCTAGTCTTCGAATGAACTCTGAGAAGGGTTCATTAACAAGTCAAGTATTGGGAAACCCTTACTGTATTGTCAGAAGTTCAGGCTACCATTAACATCAGATAAACCTAGTACTTTGCTGAGAAGCAGCTTTGTCATTTGCTGCAGCACTCCAGTGGAGAAATGCCTTATTTTACTTTTCTAGACCATCATTTTAAAAGTTATATGAGACACACTCATCAAAGGGACCTATCTTTTCATGGAGGTATAGTTTGCTCTTCCCATCTACTAGGAATGCACCTGCTTTCCCAAAAAAAAGTATTTTTGCAGTATTGTCTTCAATGTAAACAGTGTTTTACATCCTCCAAGGCAGACCCTGTCAGTGTTATAAATATCACTCTGCCTGCAAACTTTGAGTTTGTTCTGAAATAATATCATTATGAGATTTTTTTTTTTTTGCCATGTTTGTTTCATATTTTTGTTCATCATTCCTGATGTTGCAGATTCTCTTTGGTGTGAACTGGCACAGTTCCCCTGGTATTAATAAAAGTACAAAAATATATGTAACAGTTTGAGACCAGGATCTCAGTAATTTAAATCTACCTTGAATCATGCACTCAAGACTATTCTCCAGAGCAGAATCCCGCAAGAATATGGTATCGTGTAGATTTGTGATCAGAGCAAAAAGTCGGATGTCAAAAAGAATAGGTTGTGTCACCATATGGCTGTGTAAGTATAACTCACCTTCATTTTATTCTCTGTGAAACAAGCACTGTAGTTTCACCAAGGTCAGCCAGTCAATAGCATATCCAGAATAATATTATTAACTAATATACTTTGCCTTGGATATCCTGAAAGGCTTCATTCAGTAAGCCTTTAAAGTATCTTCCAAGCCACAGTGGAATGGAGCTATTAACAGCGCAGTTTGTTCTTATAAATAGGTCTTTTCCATCTCTAAATTTTGATCTCAGTGATCTGATAAACGAACTATGGAAAAAGTGGCAGCTGTTATCTTGACAGATGGGTCTCAGGCATTGCTCTGCTGGACATTAGAGTCGTCTCTCTGAAGAACAATAGGAATTTCCAAGTGCCTGTATCTATTTTCATCTCCTTAATAAGCCACTCATGTCTTGGGCAGTGAAGAAGCAAGAACTCAAAATAAACATTTTAGGGGACACATCTCAGAGAAAGGAGTAAGAAGAGGGGTATCACCTATTAGGGACTTTCCCCTTGAAGTGAGAGATTGAAAAAGAATCGGAAGTTTCTTACAGAGGCAATAGGGACAAACAGGCCCTTCCAAAAGGTGAGCTACAGAAAGCCTGTGCGCCAAGTGAAGTGCAGCCAACCGTCAGGCAGCAGGACACAGTAAGTACAAGGATGAACCTCAATTTTAATCTCTTTCTAAAATTCAGCATCATCATTCATTTTGGATGTAGAGCTTTGAATCCAGTTTTAAGGACAGACACGAGGCTGAGAGAGTTCATCCTTTTTCAAGGGTGGTCAGGAGAGACGGTGCTGCCGCCCACCTTTCCTATCATAAACACTTGTCAGGGCACTATGAGTTCAACTTCACCTTAACCCTGAATTTAAACTCATGTTCTTCACCTTTTCTGATGGTATTCTCATCATCAGACAACCAAACACTCAATGGGATTACCCCCTGTGCTCCTTCTTTGAATCTGTATGGCAGCTGGAAATGGAGAACAATGGAGGAAACTAAACAAGTAGTAATTAGGGAGGTCAGTGGCATGGGCAGAGATCTGGATCCCAGTTCACAGACTCATGGAATCATAGAATGGTTTGTGTTGGAAAGGGCCTTAGACAGATCATCTCGTTCCAATCCCTCTGCTATGGGCACCTCTCATTAGCCCAGGCTGCTCCAAGCCCCATCCAACCTTGCCTGGAACACTTCCAGGGATGGGGGCACCACAACCTTTCTGGGCAACCAATCCTTGCTCCCAAGACTTGTTAGATCAGCAGTCCCTGACATGTAGGCTTTGTCCCTACATTGTCCTCACTGCCTTTTGTGGGAATTTGAGGATGGATTGCACAGACCATAACATTTTCCCAAAAGCAAAAGAGTTTTCACACGCAGGACGGCTGCAAACAAAAGACATCGTAAATTAAGCCAGTTTAGATACTACAAATAGAAATAGTAGTCAGTCCATAGACACAAACAACAGAGATAAACATTGCCAAAAATACCTCAACAGCACAAGAGTGGAGAGCAACACAAGTTGAGCGTGGACGAAAGAGCAAAACACTACATAAACACAGGTATTATTAGACCAACAACAAAAAGCCTGAAGATTTCAGACTCTACAGTGAAGTGTGTAATATTATAATCTGTAAAAGAAAAGACTGAGATGGTGCATACATTGTATAACTCACAGAGACCGCTGTAGACCAGACTGCTGTGCTCTGTCCCAGGTCACACTATCTTTTATAACCCCAGAATGTGTAACTGAAAAAGCAGCATCTATATGAGCAACTTACTATGTGAAGTCAACAAAAATCTGTTCCTAGCAATCAAATGGCAAAACCATACAAACCACAGTATCAAAGGGTGTTTTTCTGTAGAAAAAAAAAATCAATGTCCTGTTCAATTTCAAAACTTCAGAGAAAATACAGTTCAGGATTGAATGGAATGAAACATTTTGCTTTAGAAAATAATAAAAAGAAAAGGCTTATGTTCATCTGAAATGTAACATTCTACTGAGACTTCACTGCTTCATTTTCCTAGTTTACTAGATTACTAGCATTTAAATCTATTTAAAATTCAGCTTGGATGAGGTCTAAGGGGTTCTTGAGCACCACCACCTTTCCAATTACATAACACCAAGTACTGTTTAGCTACATCCAAGGTAAAAGACACCAGAGCTATTAAGGAGCAAACATAAAAGGAAAAGTTTAAATTCATAAGGAGCTTGCTGAAGGGGAGGCGTAGCAGATAAAATTCAAGTATCCAGACAGCCAAACCAGACAAAAAAAAGGCAGAACTGACCTAAAATTTGGATCAAAGAAGCTGAGATTGATGTGAGAGGGATACAGTTATCCGGCCTAAAATAATCATTCACAAAGACGCTCGAGTATTCTACATTCCTTTTAAAAATAATTGAACAGATCTCCCCTGACCAGGTAACATGGCTCACTCTGTAATCCATATGATCTAGTATTAGGGAACACGTTTCATTCATTTAAGTTGCTGCTTCCATTTTCCCATTTTGCACAGCAAAAAAAAAAAAAA